>JAJNNV010000046.1:0-329104 GCA_022544895.1 Biscogniauxia sp. FL1348 | reverse complement strand
TTATATGTAAACTTATTACTTTAAATATACATATTATTTAATAAATTACTATATTTAATACGCAAGTTGCACTTTAAAGTGTAATAAGGCCTCTTAAAGCCTTTAATATATTAATATAAACTCACACTGCTAACTTCACATGAATAACATAGAGGCAAAGAACAGAAGAAAACCACTATATCACATTAAGGCAACTCACCTCAATAGTTCTTAATGTAGTAACATTAGTTCCTAGTCTCCCCTGTCCCCTTTTTACTTTTATTTTTACCTTTACATATTAATGTACGCATTTCCCACACCCAACCCGCCCAGAACTTCACTTTCACACTAAACAGCAAACATCCAATTCTCTCCAACCTACCTACCTAACAAAACCACCATCGCAAATCACCGCATGTTTACAACCCTACCTACCTAGGTACCTACTATATGAGCACTAATACCACATCCATGTTCCACAAGTTCCAGCCTACTACCTATGTGGTAGTTACGGTACTCAGATTCCGCCAGTACACTAGCTAAGCTAGGAGCTGGCGGGCTCTACAACTTGGGTTGGCGACGACCTACCTACCTACCTACTACCTAGGTTAGGGAACATGGCAACCTAGAAGAGCAAGACTCTGATCTGATGGTGAGATGGCCGAGTGGTTATGGCGCTGCGTTCAGGTATCACAAAAACTTGGATATATGATAAATAAAAAGATTATCGCAGTGGAGCAATCCGCGTGGGTTCGAGTCCCACTCTCATCAGTAACTTCATTTTTTTTTGTAGCCCTTTTCTTCATCAGGACAATATTGTTCTTATTAGATAACTAATATAAGCTGAGATGTCTTTAGCTTTGTTGTCCATAATTGATTTGTGTATAGCCTTGATTTTACGGCTTGATCATGGGGTAATACTTGATTTTTTTTTTGGTGGTGGGGGGCTTAGTTATACAATTTAACATTGCATCTATCAAATGTCTGTCAACTCCCTAGATTTCGTGTAAGTGTCACAAACTATGCAGCTACCAGACAGATAGATTAGCGTCGCGATATTGCTTCTATACAGTCCTCCCCTCCCGACCAGCGAATAGAACACAGTCGTCCTACCAGACTTGGAAAGGCTGGTGAAAGCATTGTAGCCATTTGATACATCTGTACATCTCTATCTGATGCAGGGAGCAAAAACAACAAGTAACTACTAACCCCCCTTTCGCTAGAAAATAAACCATACGAAAAGTAATAAAATATTTTCAGTATATTGCTGCAGCATAGGAGAAAACCTTACCCCCTAAATTTGTATATATAAGTAGGTAGGTAACCTAGATGTTTGTATATATGTATTCGTCTCTATACAATCCGCCTCCACCCTTCCCCCTCCCCCCCTGCTTCATTAATATCTCTACCTACCTTCTTCCTTCTTATTCCTTCTCCGGCAGGGCACCGATTCTTACCACACCAACAACAATCACATATTTAAGCAAGACGCACTTTTGATAGCAGTGTGTGGAAAAATAACAACAGTATTGAGTTTTTCACCCTGCTCTCTACTATTTTCTACCCTCCTCTCCGCTCCTTTCCTCTCCCTTTCTTTATCATTCCTTCCCCTATCCGCTCTACCCCTTTTCCTCCTTCCCTTCCCTCTTCTTTCTTATCCTTCACACACACTCGCACGCCCCGCGCAACAAAAAATTACATGAGTTTAGGTAAAGGTAGTCAGGTTTATCTTTTGTAAACCAGGCAAAAAAGAAAAAAGGCAAGTCCTCTCCCCTTTCCTTCCTAAAACCCTCTAGGAGGGTAAAAAACAAACCGAAGAATTGATCAAACCAATTGTCCAGTTCGCAAAGCCTTGCGAACTTCAATGAAGTGGCACGGAGGGTGAAAAAAAAAGAAAGGTACCAATAGTAGAAGAACAAGGGAGAAAAGAAAAAAAAACAAGGAAATGAAATCCTTTAATGGCCCCACCGCATGTACTCCGCATTTTGTTGTTGTTATAGTAGCAATTGCTCATTGATGAACGTCGAATTCGTATCTATGATGTTGTTGCCATTGTTGCTAATGAGTTCTCCACGACGAGAACGTCAATCTCCACCAACACCACTACCATCGGGCCCGTACACATCTCTAATGCTCGGGAGTCTAAAGGAATATAAAAGGTCTGTTCGTGGCTCTGAAGTTCTCTAGGCTTCGTTACCGGTTGATGGAGGGCCACCGTTGCCGTTCGCCATCACCGGTCCTGTAGGTGCCATAGCTGGGCTGCCATTTACTGCTCCTGGAGGAGGAGCGTTCATGGCTGGCGAGTTGAACTGAGGTTTAGGACTGGGACTAGATGCCGAGAAGTTGACACCGCTAGGCATGTTGGCTCTAGCAGCTGCCATCCTGTTCGGGTCTTGTCCGAGACCGATACCGCCTAATCCAACCGGAGCACCGACATGACCATGGCTGGGGGCAGCGCCTTGGCCCTGGTTAGAAACTGAGCCTCGGAGGACCTCGTTAGATTGCTGGGCGTTCCTCTGGGCTTGGAAGCGTGCCTTGGCCTGATCCATCGCCTGTTGCACCTGATGGGGATTCAGGGACGTGTGGAAAGCCGAGTTCGGCGGCGCCTGGTTCTGATTGGGGGGAGGCTGAGGCTGACCTTGGTGGTTTTGCATCGGCGGCTGACCAGCAGGTGAATAGTAGCGTCGCGACGGGTCGTTAACCATGGTTGGTTGGCCGCCGTAGGAGGGTTGACGCGTTGGCGTTGGGGGAGGATGATAGGCGGGTTGAGGCATGTGCGGGTGCTGAGGCGGTTGATGATGATGCACTTGTGGAGATGCAGTTCTCTGGGGCATGCCACCAGCGCCGTTAGGGTAGTGGCCGTACGCAGGATGAGTCGGAGTACCATGTTGCGGATGGGGTTGCTGGTAAGGCTGGTAAGGCTGGTGGTGATAGGAAGGTGCTGCGGTGTTGGGAGGGTGATTGTATGCTGGTAGGCGGGCCTGCGGAGTCGCGTTGACCATAGCATTGGGGTAACCTTGCATATGCGGCGGCTGATACGGCGGACGGTTCTGCGTCGGCGTTCCTGGGTACGGCCCCGGCTGACCATATGAGGCCGGTGGCTTGGCATAGGACTGGTTGTAGCCGGAGGCCGGGTAGCCACTTGGCGGCCGGTAACCCGCGTTAGAAGGGGGCCGGGGAGGATAAGCGGCGGGCATGGTCTGCGGGGGTCGGTGTAAGTGCGGCTGGGGAGGACGAACTGGCGTTTGGGGACCATAATAGGGCTGGGTTGGCATCGGCTGGCGGTTTGGAGGCGCGTGGTATTGTTGGCTATACTGCATGTTGCTTGGCGTACCTTGCGGCCGGTGCGAAACTGGAGCTGGACGCGGGTTCGCGGCAGCCGCCTGCGCGGCTCGGGCGCGAGCGGCGGCCTCGTCCTCTTCCATCACACCCTGATACTCGTCCGTGCGGATTTCTAATTTAGTTGAGATATTCAATTCATCCAACTTATCCGAATTCAGACGCGCAACGCAATAGGGGGGCAGCATCTGTATCACCAAAACAAGCTGGGCCTTGAGGGCCTGATATGTTGCCGTCTCCTCCTCGCCAGGCTGTACGGGAGTTCCGTTCGTGAGCATGTCGCTATGTGCCGGGTCGGCGGCGTATCGACTCTGGCTTGATGCGGTTGGCAATGTCAAGTTGCGGTTCTTTTGGTAGGAAATCAGGGTCTGGATCATGTCGGACACATCCTGGAGTATGTCGTCCACATCCTTCTCCTCGTCTGGCTTCCTTGGACAGCACGCCTCTTCCAGGCTCGGGTCGACTAAGCTGTCATCCCAATTATCGATAGCTTTCCGGATCAAATCCTCGTCCACCTGCTCGGCAGGGTTATCAGTGGGTTCGTCAGCGTCGTCATTTGGTTCCTCCGGTAACTCGGCCTCTATTAGACGGTCCAAGCTGCGCTGGCCAGCGCGCTGCCACCACATGGTCTGGCTGATCAAGCCCGACGATATCATGGCAGCCGAGTCGTCCTTCGAAGGGGCAAAGCTGGAGAATGCACCCCGGAAGAGAGATTCCATCTCGGACATCTCGAGGTCTGAGGAGGACGGCTTGTTTCCGGCGAGACTGAGGGCCCGTTCGCGCTGCTTCGTCATGATCTGCGAAGGGGGGGCAGCATTGCTGTAGTCAAGCCACCGGCCGGTTGATATCGTCTGACTGAAATATGATCCGGCTCGATACTTGGATTTTTCGGTCAATTCGGGGCGATGCCAGCCGACCTGGACGCCTTTGGTGGTGCTTTTCGGCGCTTTGGGCGGCTGAAGAGAAGGTAGGTTGCGAGGCGGAGGGAATAGCTCGCCCAGCGTTTTAGACTTCTTGTCCTTCTCGAGGGCAGAGGGGAAAAAGTAGGGCACTGCCTTGATGGCCTTCATGCCGTTGGGCAGCCCGGTCTCCCTCAGAGGTCGGTATGCGCTCTTACCGCCATCGGCAACGGGCTGCTGGAGACTGGAGTATAGCTGTCTCGGTCGGGGCGCGTCGCCAAAGACGGTCAGGACCATGTTCCCGCTCGCGTTTGAATCCAGGTCATTAGTCGAATCAAGGGATCTGAGAACTTCGGGGACATGGGTCGGCCTAGGATATGTCATTTCCCGACGGAAGAGTCCGTACGCCTTGTGCTTGAAGTCGATGATACTCGCGATAGCCAGGTCGGCTTGCTTGGTGTCCTTGCCGGGCTCGACATGGCGCAGTTCGGCCAGCTGGTCGGTGATGGAGGTTTTGATGTCGATGATGATAGCCTCGACGTCTCGGTACTCATCATTGGCGACCTTGTCGGCTATGGATGGGAAGGACGTGCTGTCGACCGACTTTTGGCGCTTGGCATCCGGTTCGTCGGAGGGTGTTGGTTCGGGAAGGGGGCGCTTGAGAATGGAGGGCGTCGTGTCGAAGCTGTGTAGTAGATAGAGCCAGGGGTCAGTCTCACATGGACGTATACCAAAAGATGGAGCCAATGCAGCGAGAAAGAAATAAATAAATAAAAAAAGGCGATGGCGGCGCATAAGCGAAAAAGGAAAGGAAAGTAAAGGAAATGAAAACTGTAGGGGCATAATTGTTCTTCTCGCGTATTTTTCCCTTACCTCTGCAGCAACTCGAAGTAATCGCGAACAGTCGACCTGTCAATTCTGGTTGCGTTCGCAGATGAGGAAGAAGCACCGGCAGTATTGTTGGCGGCGGCGGCGAGGGGGTTCGTGGGGTTGACACCATTGGCAGCGATGCCGTTTGGCTGCTGCTTCTCATCAACGTTGCTGGACTCGCGTTTGCGCTTGGTCGACGAGTTGATGGATTGCGCAGGATCGGCATCGGCATCCAGTTGCATAGGCGTTGGCACGCCGTTGGGAAGTGCCACGGCGGGCGAAGCCATTTTCTGTTGTTGTTGCTGCTGCTCTCTCTCTTGTTCTTATTATTGTTCTTGTTCTTCTTTTTCCAATTCCCTTGCTGGCCCTGGCTGGCTTGGCTAGCAGGTTGTAGTGTAAGTACAGTATTGTTCTGTTCGGTTGTGCTCTGCTCTACTCTGCTCTGCTCTGTTGGTTGTTGTTCGCAACCGCGGTGGCAGAAACAGTAGGCAGTGGTGGCGGTGGTAGCAGCAGCAGCACCACCAGCACTCACTACAAACAACCAACCACCAAAAAGTAGGTAGGTACGTAGGTTTCAATGTTACCGTACCAGTAGTCAGTCCAGGAATAACAAATGCGATGCGGTGGCCGTGTCAGGTTTAGTTAACAGTAGTGCAAAGTGATTTCTGGTAGGGTATTGAATGGTGTGTGGTTGGTGTTCGTCCCGCAAATTTGGTGGCTCGTCGCGCTGCACGGTCACGGTCGGGGGGGGGTCCTTCGCGATCGAAGGGGAAACGAGATACCTAACCTAGCCCCAGGGCCCTTACCTAGGTAGTGTAGGTAGGTAGTAGGTTAGGTAACTGGGGGGTGGGTGGGAGAGAGGTTATTCTTTTTTTCGCTTGTCTTGGTTGGTCTGGTACAAGCAACAACTCTCCAATTCTTTTTCAACTTCTCTTTCCTTTTTTTATTTTTAATCTCTCCTTCTTACTTAACTTTTCTTCGTCTTCTTCTTCCCACTACACACCAGGTGGTATCCATCCACTAGCATAAAATGTCCAGAGGATGAGTAAAAAAAGAGAACAAAAAAAAGAAGAAGAAACGTAAAAGGAATGGAAAGAAGAAGAATGAGAGAATAATAAAAAAAGAAAGGGAAGAAAGCCTTATCCGAATCCGCCACGAGGAATCATCAGAGGGTAAGGTAGGGAGGGTTATGTAGGTAGTGTGTATTGGTGTGTGTCTGTTCTGTTCTGTCCTGTTTTGACGAATGAGGGGTCAACTTGTTGGCGTCAAATTCGTATGCAAATAAGTCCCTCGATTACTTCTTCTATCTTCGTGTATTTCCCTTCAGCTTTCTGTTTCTTACGGTTCTTCTGAAAAGATGACGAAAAACCTGGCTTGGGTCGAGTCAAGGGGGAAGGGGGAGAAGGCTGGCTGTCTGTCACGCAGCTAGAAATGAAAGTCTCCGTCTGGGCTTGGCTGTCTTGATTGATCGGCCTACGAAAAAAAAAGATGACCAGCGCTAGGAATGTACCACTAGCCTTGTTCTGGTTTAGTGTGCTTCCCGCTTGACACGTGACCCCAGTTTTTTTCCTCCTCCACCCTCCATTAGGTACTTACATACATACTACCTACTATGTACCTAGTCCCCTAATCTGTACATACCGGCGCATTGATCTGATAAAAACAATACTTGCCTACCTATCACCTAATGCACCGACTTATATACACAAGGTAGGTAGGAGCTGCACACGTGCTATTCAGCAATTGCATCATCCATCGGTAAATAAATCTCATCACGAGACGCCTCAAACCTCTGCGCTTTGATTATTGCGTCGAAGACTATTTTAATCGAACCCTAGACATCAAAAGTTTTCTTGCTCGGAACCCAAATAATTCTTAAGTTTAAAGCTAGATTAAGACACCACTTACATACCTAGGTAGGTACCTACTTAGGTATGTAGTTACTGCTGTGCATAGGTCTGGTGTATCAATGATGGGTCAATTTTATAGCACAGATTTGTTCTCCCGTTTTATGTAGTTCTATTTGCTACAGAACTACCTAGGTACACTACTAGGTTAGTATACTGCAATACACTAAGGTTCCCTACTTGACATGGTTCAGATCACTAAGTACAATTACCATTGTTCTCGTCATAGCCTAGACCGAAGTATCAATCTGAGGTGTCAATAGTAAGTAGGCTTCACAATAGCTAGAGCTTGTCACGGGCAGAATGAATTATCGAGGCATTCACATTGTCAAGAAAATAAAATTGATGCAAAACCCGTGTTCAATATTGCAGAGTGACTATTTTACAGGAAAGGTGGGAAACAAAGTCCCTGCCAAACAACCTAATGAATACTAAAATCCAAAGTGCGCGAAACCTTCGAACTCTTCCCACTACCTAGATCCATGTTCACCGTGTTGCCGGTATCGAGCTTAGTGACCGTCACGAATGTAATGCACCGCGTCCCCATCCACCACAACCTTGACAATCTAGTTACAACTCCTCCCCAACGACCTGACCGGCTTCATTCTATTTGGCCTTAGCCAGACCGACGGTGCCCTTGCCGAGGTCGTAGATGGAGTACCACTTTCGCAGGAATGCATCACCCAAGATCGCAAGAGGTCCAACGGGAGCAGGGAAGTCCATGCCCATGAAGGTAGAGATGCAGCTGCCCTGCACCTCGAGGATGTAGTCATAGGGCGTGATGGGGAAGTCGTATCCACTCAACCTGAAGCTGATATCGGGCAGGGAGTCACGGACGGAGCAGTCGACCGTGTATTGGCCGTTGAAGCTCTTCTTGGCACCAATCTCCTTGTTGAGCAGCTCAGCAAGGTCGGTGGGCAGAGCAATCAGAGAAGTACCGGTATCCAGAATGACACCGGTGTTCTCGAGCTCGGCAGTCTCATCTCCGAACGAGATCGAGTCGAAGTCCACCTCCCAGTAGGCCTTGCGGCGCAGGGGAATCTCGGTGATCTTACCAGTGTAGTGGTCCGGGTCGACACCACCGAAGACAACCTCCGAGTCATCACCACCGTTCTCGCCACTGAGGTAGAAGGCGAAGACGGCATCGTCAAGCAACTTCTGGTTGACCATCTGGTAGAAAGGAGGGACAATGCCGTTGACGGACAAGCGGTCAAACCCGAGACCGAGAATGCCGTCGAACCGACCGAAAGCAAAAGCCAGGCCAGGCTCGCTGGTAGCCTCGGCAAAGTCTTGATTCTGCACGGTGATGTCGCCGATGGTCATGGTGTCCTGAGACACAAAACCACTCAGGCTGCCAGATCCATAGCGGATCTCGAACTCGGTGCCGTTCTTCTTGTAGGTGGACGAGGAAGACGAGTCGTACTTAGAGTGGAGGTAGCAAGCGATGCTGCCACAGGACGAAGAAGGAACCCAGAGGTTGGAGCTGCCAGTGTCGAGGATGACCTTGAACTCCTGGGGAGGAGTGCCGATGCTGATATCCGAGAAGTCTAGACGGTAATTAGCGTGAGAATCCAGGAGATGACGGCAAGGGGCGTTGGTGTTTACATACACTGTGCGTTCATAAAGTTAGAAATGGGGACAGGGTGGTCCTTCTCGATGTGAACAGCCGTATCCTGGAATATGGAGTTGGCGTGAGCATCGGGTCGGGCGCCCATGTACTTCTGGCCAAGACCTCGCATCTGGCTCTCAATCGGAATGCTCTCCTACAGCACATTTATCATCAGTAACGAGCGTTGCGCATCAAGTACAGGCACGGATGGTGTAGACTCACCAGCTGGTCAGCCAGGGGGATCTTCTTCAGTTTCATCTTGTGAACTCCGGCCTGCGCGGAGCCTAGCAGCACAGCTGCTGCACCAAGCAGAGCTCCCTTCATGATGGGCGACTCGGTATTAAGGTGCGAGAATAAACAAACAAGAATAACAAAGAGAAACACTCGATCAACTTGTGAGATGGAAATCGATGCAACAACAAGCCTGCGTTGTATCGAATAGACGGATGATGGAGGAGAGAGATGGATGGAATAGGTAGATGGATGTTGATGATGTAGGAGTAGAAATAGGTAGGAGAGGGAAGAGAGGGTAAAGGATGATGCTGGTTATGGGGGAGAGAGATAAGGACCCAGAAGCTTAAGCTCAATCAGTCTAATCAATGCCTAGTGGCTGGGGACTGTTGACGAGGGATTGCGGAAACAGGCACCACCGGTATTGGCGTTAGGTGCCTGTCAGTTGGCAGCCAGTCAAAGCCAAGGGCAACAGCAGCTTTCACTGGGGCAGGTGTTCATGGTGGAGTGGAGACAGCGCTCATGTGAGACAAATCATTGCAAAAATGGTCAGAGCGACGAGTGGCTCTTGCGTTGCAGTTGCTGTGGCTTGTGACTAAGCGTACCAATCCGCATCTGGCTAGTTACAGCCGATGACGCAGACAGAAACTAGGGAGCAACCGGTTCGGATCTTATAGGTACAGGCAACCACCTCTGCTGATGATGACAAAAGCAGGTACGAATCCACCATCGACAGTCCGCCGGGTCCCCGCATAAGTAAATTAGCCCGTGCCTTAAGTAAGTATTATTGAATGTTATTCACACCCTAACCTTAGGTTAGTAAGCACATAACTTGAAGCCCAGATCTAGGTTAACTTACCTAGTTAGTGTAGGTAAGTAATAAACAACTTCATCGTCGTATTCATCACAATTCCTACATACTAGGTAAGTAGGTACATAAACTTCAAGTGGGAATGGGTTGGTGAATGATAACATGAGATGGATCGTTAGTACCTACCTAGATGCGATTGTTTCTTCCTACCTTATGCAAACCATCCCCATCCCGCATACCAGACTGACCGGTAGGAACCATTGCCCGCCTGCCATGAAACATGTTTATAACTGGTTAGCTTTAAGACTCTTGCCCTGAACTAGAGCCAATGCGGGTTTGGTTCAAGCATGTTTTCTTCTAGAACATTTCAAGAAGTTCGAGATCAAGACAGCCGAGTCTTCATGGTACATCCCAAATCCGAGGTCCACCCCCTTTTACTCACCGATGGTCATGATTCTCTATTGACGTTACTGCGTTGTAATTTATACTTTACAAGTAATGTTAGATCATAATACCACCACCTACCTAGGGATCTTTAATGTTGTAAGTGCGAAATCTTGGGTAGTAGTTAACCGAAAATAGGTGAACTCCTGCGCTGTGCGGATTCACCCCTTTCACTGAATAAACATTTCAGCATCCTAAATCTATATCAATTGTATCTCTGGCTTTGAATCCGGCTTATTTAGGTGTGTAGGGAGTTCCAGGTCATTAGAACGTAGAATAATACCAGGCGGCCGATGGTTCCTAGAGAACGAAAAGATAATTACCCATTACCATACCAGACAACTCATGACATATATTCCATAGCACTGTATTCTAAGATAGGGGCATTCGCCCTTCAGGGGACCGGTTCGGTGTCATATACAGGCGACGAGAATAGCGTCCATTACTTCTATGCATATAACAATATGTATTACTATCACTAACCAGAGGGTTAATGTCAGGTATCTAGGGGGAGGGGGGAAAAGGGGGTATTCGTCGAGATGTGGACGACGAGCATGTTGAACTCCTTAAAAGATGATGCATAGTGAATGGAAAATCGAAAAAGCTTGATGTTATCCATCCCATACAGTCACCACAATAGCAAATGTGAGCGCGAACAGGAAGAGTCTAACCTAGTAACCCAGGCAGGCAGAGAGCTGCCGGTTCTATTCACTCACCAGCATGAGCCCATCTCGTCTAGTGTCCAGGAAACCTCCCCCATAATAGCAAACACAGAAGAAGCCACTATTATCCCTATTCATCAATTCACGCATCCTATTCACTTGAAAGTATCTATTCTCCCCGTTCCCACATCAACATTCAACAAATCCCCCCGAAAAGAAAAATATATATATATAACCTAGAACTCCTCCTCCCCCAAAACCACCACAACCTCTCTACCTCCAACACTCACCAACACCAACACCAACAACAACACAACAACATCATCTTGCCCACAGTGACAAACCCAGACACTCACCTACGCCACCCAACCAACCAACAACCATGAAGCAAACCATCCTCGCCATCATCCTAGGCCTCAGCCTGCAAGTCCTCGGGCTCCCAGGCAACCCTCCTTCTTCCTCGACGAGCTTCCACTCGGGTTTCACCCGAACCCGAACCCCCTCCACCTTCAGCAGCCCCTTCACGGCTTCCGAGCAGCAGACGTTCGTGTGCCAGGTGGACACGATCGAGGCGACGCAGCAGCCGACCGACTACGCCGACTGCCAGCGGCTGATGCAGGACCTGCTCGCCACGCCCGGGTTCTGGGCCTGCCGGGACTGGGTCCCGGGCCACTACTACCCGCTCGTCGGCCACGGGAGCTGCCAGTTCCGCGTCGCCCGCTCCGATGCCAGTGATCTCGCTGTGTGAGTCTTTCCCTCTCTCTTTCTCTTTTCCTCTCCCCCAATCAGCAAAACCCTATCTTGATAATTCTAACCCCCACCCTTCACCCTTCAATAGCATCGGCAACGGCGACGTCTACGCGACTCTCATGCTAGCCCTCGACATGGCCACCCAGAACGGCACCGTCTCCGACCTGGGCTTCTACGGAACCAACATCTGCGGGCCGGCCCCGGCCGCTGCGCGGGTCGACTTCGCCATCTAGCCCTTTTTTTTCTTCCTTTCCTAACCTTCAAGTAAACCCTTCCCCGCCAACCAGCCAACCGAAGCCAACACAGATATCTCTCTCGTATATCTGTCTGTCCAAGGCAATATTCTGATTCTCCCCCCCTTTTCCCCTACCCTGGTTTCTTTTCTGTACTACGCAGAATCCTTCTGGTAAAGGGAAGGGGGATTATCAGTCAGGAGAAATAGGATGGACAGCCATATAGATGGATTAACGGCAAGGGGGTGATGGGATAGACAGTATTCGGAAGGATGAGGAAGATATGGGATATGCACTGATGGAGTGGTTTTACTCAACTCAATAAAGTTCACTGCTTACTGGTCGGTCGTTTATGACCCTGAACTCTCTCTCCTTTAATGCTGTGCTGTGTCCTGCGTGTTAAATATTGAAACCATGTAATCTACTTATTCTATCGCTATTCTTAATAACACCGTGAGTGACCTGGCTAACCTAGTGTTAAATTGATACCTGTTCAATTTCTTAGTGAACTAACAGTTAGGTTAAAATGTCTCGGGTGACACTCAACTTGTAGCTTAAGGTCTTTAGTATAACTTCTTTTTTTAAGCATTCCCTGTCAATTTTACCGAATGCAGGAGACACAGACACACAAGCTTTCGCACGAGTAGTGAATAAATCAATCACTTTATATGCCTGGAAATTTCATGATATTCGACCAAACATGGCCTTATATTCATACCATATTTTACATTTGTAAATACTCAAGGCCGGCCCCCCTGATAGACCGCGTTGAAGCAGTACCGCTGAATACCCCGACCCGAAAGAGCTACCAAACTCCATATAGTGCTCTTATGACTTGCAACGCCTGATGAATGCATGCAAGGATATCCCTTTTTCACAATCCGCTTCCCAATATGAAGAAACCGAAACCATTTCCATCACTGCCCAAGAGAACTGTTGAGTTGCCCCTTTTTTTCGCCCACATGTCTAGGTTGAATAATGACCCGCCCACTCCATAAACCGCGTTAATACATCAAAGATAAGATACAAAAATATTTAAAAATAAAATTTAGATGCCGGCATCGATTCTCCATCCCTCAACAGGCAGGGGGAACGTGATGCACCAGGCAGAGATCTCCTTCTTGAGAGCATTGATCTTGGCAACCTCGCCGCTGGCGACCTTAGCCTTGAAGTCTTTGAGCTTGTTAGCCTCCTTGGGCAGCTCAGCCTGGACTTCCTTGCAGATCTTGATGCTCTGGTCAATGTACTCAGCGACCTTCTCGAAGGCCTCCTCTCCGAAACCACGAGAGGTCATGGCCGGAGTGCCGATACGGATACCACAGGGAGTAAGTGCGGACTTGTCGCCCGGGATACTGTTCTTGTTGCAAGCAATGTTGATCTGCTCGAGAACAGCCTCAACACGGGCACCATCGAGAGCTTGAGGTCTTAGGTCAAGAAGGACCATGTGGGAGTCGGTGCCGTCCGAGACAAGCTTGTAGCCAAGGGCCTTGAACTTGTTCTCGAGGGTCTTGGCGTTAGACACAACCTTCTGCTGGTAGGCCTTGAACTCGGGAGAGGCAGCCTGCTTCAGGGCAACGGTAAGAGCAGTGATGGTGTGGTTGTGAGGCCCACCCTGGTGACCAGGGAAGACGGAGAAGTTGATGGGGTTCTCGAGGTCGTAGAGGGTCTGCTTGCCGGTCTTGGGATCCGTGCTGCGGACACCCTTGCGGAAGAAGATCATGGCACCACGGGGGCCACGGAGCGACTTGTGTGTGGTAGTGGTGACGATGTCAGCGTGGGGGAAGGGGGATTTGATGACCTCGGCAGCGATCAGACCCGAGATGTGGGCCATGTCGACGACCAGGTAGGCGCCAACGGAGTCGGCGATCTTGCGCATGCGAGCATAGTCGATCTCACGGCAGTAAGCGGAGGTGCCAGCGACAAGGATCTTGGGGCGGAACAGCTGGGCGTTCTCCTCTAGTCTGTCGTAGTCAATGATGCCAGTGTCGAGGTTGACGCGGTAGGGCATGGTCTGGAAGTAGGTCGAGACAGCGGAAATCCTACAAGCGGGTGTAAGTTAACGAGCGAAGAGCAGGATAGTCGGGCAAGGCGACTCACTTCTTGGCCGGAGTCTGGTAACCGTGACTCAGATGGCCACCGTGGGGGAGATCCAGACCCATCAGGCGGCTGCCAGGGGGGCAGAGGGCCTGGTAGACTTGGAGGTTGGCGGGGCTGCCGCTCAAGCACTGGACGTTCACACCCCACTTCTCCGAGTCGAGGTGGAAGGCCTCAAGGGCTCGCTTCTGGCAGAGCAGCTCGACCTCATCGATGTGCTGGTTGCCACCGTAGTAACGAGCTCCGGGATATCCCTCAGAGTACTTGTTGGACATGGGCGATCCAAGAGCATCGAAGACAGCTCGCGACGTGATATTTTCCGAGGCAATGAGGATGATGGACTCTCTCTGGCGCTGGATCTCACGGCTCTGCAGCAATTGGGTCAGGAACCGACGACTACCTTGCCTCAAAGCTGGCGAGGACAGGCAAAAGACATACCATGATAGCAGCAACCTCAGGATCCGAGTCGACAAGAGACTTTTCGAGCATCTGGGAAGCTTGTGTCAGCAACATGATTACATTACCCGGAGTATCCCTTGGAAGAGGGGTAGGGGCAGCTTACGTCCTTGTGCTCTTTGGACAGAGCGTAAGTGGCAACGTTGGTGGCCATGATGAAATTGAAGGTAAAAGTGAAGGTGAAGGTGTATAAAGGAAGTATCCGATTGTCCAATCGACACAAGACAATGCTGTGGAAAAAGAAAGACCACTGAGGTTGAGGAGACGGATAGAGGAGAGAGAAAGATTTGATGGATGATGTAGGTGGGAGGAGGAATTGGCTCTCGCTCTCTAATGGTACCTGGATTAGGTTTTTAAAGAGGGAGAGAGAAAAAAAAAGAGTACCTAGGTACCTAAGGAAGTTTTTTTTTTATAGTTCGGACACTAAAAGATGGTGGGGTAACTGTACTCGGACTTTTCCTTCTGTTGCCAACAGTAGACTTAAGTTGCATATATGTACCCTCTATACACTCGAGTAGTGTGCGTACTACATAGGTAGTACTTATTCTACCTTGAGGGAAGGGAGGGGGAGGGGTCACTGTTCGGGGCCAATAGATTTTCAGGGTCCTAAAGATGGCTAGCGGGAGCGACGTCGGCGGGGATCTTGTTACCTCTTTTAAGTACATTGCAGTCCACTCAATCCATTTACAATACGGAGCCGAGTACATGCAATTCTTTTTCTCTGTTTCTATCAAAGTCCATTGAAATTCCCTGAAATCCCTATACCCTACAACGTACGAAATTATACTATCAATATACCTAGATAACTAAGTACCGTTCCAACAAGTACCAGACATATATATGTTGAGTTTCGGCCTAACCTAAACACCATCGAGACTATTAACCACAGAACCTATGTAACTTACATTAAAACGTCACAACACATAAATTTTAACCTTTAAATGTTTCTTTTCAGCAACATCAATATTTTGCGCAGAGACAACCACCATACGAAAAAGTAAATTCTAGAGTGGCAAACCCATAAGGATATGTATATACGAAGGCACTATCCTCATAACTACGTGTTAGGTACATATATAAATGTCTAAACTAGACGTGAGGGTCTCATTGCTGCAATAGGGACACCTCCGGAGGCATATGAGGAGGAGGATGTTGGTTGGTTTATGTGCCATAAGTTCAGCTACTTCAACAAATAAAATATTCCTCGTTGACCTTTACCTCATACAAAGACAACATCCATCAACCAGGGCGAAATAGGTAGTTCAAATTGTACATGATTTATCCGAAATCTAACTTAAAGTTGAGAATGGAAGGCTAGTTGCTGTATTGACTATTACTACTCCGCGTGCTTTCCATCTTAACATGTAAAATGGTGTGATCTTCTCGAACAACAAGACAGAAAACCCAAGACTTCGTATTTGGGCTTCTTCCATACGGGAAATTCCCTGCATGTTATTTCTATATTTGTCCATAGAGACTGAGAGACGAGACATTGCTGGCCTGGCCCTGACTTGTGGGCTATTAGTTGTATAAAAGCCACGTTTTTACTGAGCATCAAGCTTAAGAGCCGTGTGATACGAGAGCAAAGAAACGCATATTGGCGAAATGACATCTAGTTATTCCGTGTTTGAGAAGCTTTTTACAGCAGCATAGTCACTTCGGAGCGGCCATGGTTGCGATGAACATCGTGTGAAATGCCATACTCAGGATATGTATAATTTAAATCCTGCTGGGATGAGTACTGAAACTCCTAGTTAGCCATATCTTTTTATATCCCTATCATTGAAGGTTACGTTCCGAAGCAGACTTTTTTTTTAGCACATCATAAAATATTGACCCGTTCTCCTATTTCTTAGACTTAGATGTTTCATGGTAAGAACAATAGAATTTGCTCATTCTTAGAGCTGTTGCCACGGTACATCTCTTACAGAGGATTACCGGGGCTTGAATAGCCTCATGAGGTCTTTTCGGTGTGCATTCCAGCTCCCGGAATCGCCTCAATATTGCTACGTGTCGTACCCGCGGTTCTAGGTTCGCTTGGTTTTGAAAATATGCCTCTAAGTTTGTATGAGAGACCTTGGGCAGCTTATTGAGGTAGTATAAGTTCTGTCATGCCCCTTGAGTCCTCCAGTGTAAAATCCATACTACAACGTAGCTTAATTGTAGCGAGTCTCATACCATATCCCTCGCTATATACGCCTACTTTCTTGGTATTGATACCTCCTTTGCCATGATGCACTCGCTCTACATATTCTCAGCGCTGGTAGGCGCTGTGGTGGCCGCACCTTTCGAACTTGTCGCTAAATGTCCCCTGGATAACCACCAATGGACACGAAACTAGATAGATGGATGCCCAGCAAACCTCACGGAGGGCCAATACGAGCTCCCTCACTATATGACACAAGTATCGCAGTCTGAGCCAAACCTCGCCTTCGGCCCCCAGTACAACGGCACATCCACACCTAATAATGTGTCTACCGTTTTCAGCTTCGACATACCGGCCTCGCGTGCCGACGCCAACTGCACACTAGAGTTTATCTTCCCCCGCCAGAACTAGCTCAACACATCTTCATTTGCGTATGAAGGCCCCGGCACCTTCTTCTTCAAGGGCTATAACCCGGGAAGCTGTCCCGGTCCGCAGACCACCTACAATAACCAGCCCGCCACTGGTCCATCCCCGCCACCCCCTCCTATTCACATGGAATCTGGATTTCCTACATCATCAATGTTGGCTCATGCTCTGTCAGTGCTGGGAGCTGCCTAGCTGGAAGTAAGTGTTAAGTATACGACTATGCTATATGAGCGTTATGCTAATAATTTTAAACCAAGTGATGTCTACGAATGACACTTAATTTTCCTGCTTCCAAGATGAGGAGAGCTGCCCTATTGGGATATATACCTACATCCTATAGCTAAGGGTTGCCTTAATTGGCACTTTACTGTTAGGTTTCAAAAGAATGATATGGTATAGAGGAGCGGGGCAGGTATAAATACCAGCATGTAACCTTAGAAGCATATCTGCTTTGACACTTATAATCAGAGCTACTCCAATGCTACCAAATTCACTGATCACTCGAACCTATGACAATCAAATGGCTCAAGAGGGGGCACGGCGGTAGTATGTGTGATTGGGCTTTTGGGATAATCTCTATTTCAGTGGTGCTACTTAAGAACCAAGCTGCGCTTATAAGCAAGCAACATGAATATCCATAGCTAATCTATGTACGGTAACCACATCCTGTCATCGATCACGGAACGACAGACGTGCATTTCCCTATATCATACTGTGTGCCCTCCCGTTCCGGGGTGGGGGGCGGGGGTTAAATCACCACCCACTTGCAAGCTGAAAGTCGCCCAGCAAACAGTACGACGGCAATGACTGCGGCAGTAACTGGAAGAACGGGGAGGAGGGAGGGTACGGGTCGGCAACCGAAGTATATTCGTCCTGTTTAGCACGCCATGAAGATCCCGTTTCCAGAAAATCAGATAAAGCATGGTGGGTGGGGGAAACCGTCCACGCCTTAAAAACCCCCCAATTCTAGTCCTGCTAGATGTTGTAAGTGATCCGTTTGCGCATCCCTAAAAGTATCCCGTTGTCGTCATAATCCCGGCTCATCCGCCCTCCTCGTGTCATTCTGATCGTCGCCGACGCCGCCGGCGGTGTTGTAACGGCGTGGCCGTGGTGGTCGTGTTCGCTTTCTCGTCTTCCTCTCCGGCCTCGTTAATCGTCACTTCCGGCTCGTACGCCTCCCCTGGCAGTTTCTGCCGGCTTCCCAGCACCCTGGGCTCCCTCAGCTCGGGCGGCCTCTCGACGAAGCCGAACCTGGACATGACCGTGTCCCAGAATCCCATGGCCGGCGGCACCCAGTGGCCAATGTCGACGACGTAGTGTCGCTGGTCTTCGGGCAGGTTGAGCCACACAAACTCCTTGTTGCTGTTGATGCGGCCCTCCATGACGAAGTCGCCGATCTCTTCCGGGATCTTGAGCGCCTCGACGATGAGGATCGGCTGGTAGGCCGGGATCAAGAGATGGAGTCTGACGGGCCGCTGGGGCGACCCGTATCTCGACGACTTGCGTCTCATCTTCTCGAGGATGCGCCGCCGCGCCGCTAGCATGAAGACGAAGGCCGTATCTATCTGGTTCGTGTAGCCGCAGAACTCGGGTCCCAGCGGCTTGCTCTCGAGCAGGTTGTAAAACTTGGGATACCAGTCGTTGTCCGGATGATAGACGAAAAACCAGTGGGCGCATTCCGGGTCCCCTGAGGTCTGACCTATCCGCTCGCGAATCATGTCGTAGACGTACTGCGGGAAGTCCTTTTGCGCTATCATGGCGGTTTGCGCGGCTAGAGTGGCATTGATGTCCTTGAGCCGTGCGGCGATGAGCTCGAGGACTTGGACGCCCTGGTAAGTCAGGACCATATTTGCACCGATCCCAACGCTGGTCGCAATTGAGTTGAACGAAGTCATGATCTTGGCACTATCGCAGAGGGACCGGCCCACTACCTGCATCGATGGTATGAAGTATTTGGCTTGCTTCGCTATTTGCGCCGCCTTGGGAATCAATTCGTTCACGCCATCGGCCACGATGGTCATATTCTGTTGCACATTTTCACCGGCGAGGATTGCTTGTCCGGCCTGGACTGTCCTCACGATCGGGTGGAGCTCCTTGCTAGTAATCCTAGAGGTTGTCTTGATCTCTTTCGTCGACAGCCGGCGACTAAACACCCGCGCGAGTATATCGTCACCCATGATGAATGATTTCTGGTGTAGTAGTAGTGTGGTTTAAGCGAATGTGTAATATAGCAAATGGGAAGCAATGATCAGTGAGGTATAGGAACGTTCCAGCGTTCACGATGATGAGGACGGCGATGATGGTGATGATGAGTAAGACTGTGTAGTCGCGACACGCACGAAGAGATGAGGAACAGTCGCGCGCAGCACTTCAGAGATCTAACCTAGGATAAATGACTCCCTTACTCGACCGCTATCGCTTTATTAGTCCTTGGCCCTTAAGTCTCCTTATATCAGCACGGACCAAACATCTGCAAAGACGTGGCACCAGGCCGCCCACTTTTGAGGGGGGCAAATCATCGTCTAAGATTGTCTTCAAAAATGATATGGCACTGAGATTATTGATTGGGCTTGGTTGATAACCAGTCCGTCCTCGATCAAAGGCCAAGCTAGAGACCAATTAAGCCTGGACAGCTGTTTGTCTGATGGCGCGGAGCGCGGGTGACAGCCACGGTGGAGACAAGAGGCGGTCTAGGTACGCCCCCCGGATAGGGGGGAGAGCAAAGATGGGGAGATGTCGTTCTGCCGCTGGTTCTGTCCGCTGTCCCCGCTCCCCACGCGATTTCTCAATGCTCGGTGACGATATCTCGAGTTTCTCGTACCCACAGCCACCTCAATACATATACGACACACAGACATGTGATTGTTTCTGAAACGTGCTTCCATAAGTAGGGTCTATCCATCAATGAGATAGATACCTGAACTCGATCGATGAAAATGATCGACGTGAACCTCCCCATGGAAAACGAAGGATCATAACGAAACTCTTCTGTAAACGATCTAAATACCTAAAAACCCAGCGTGCAGATCAGATACCTCGAAACTTAATAAAAGTTAATGAATCAATGCAGATTGCCCACCAATCTCAAATATCCTCGCTCGGACCAAGTTATCGGCATTGGTAGATTTCTTAAACCACGATCCAGTGATAATTCACCGAGTTAGGAAGCGATTAGTTCTAGACTTCGACGTCTCCTTATTGATTTTTCTTTTTTCCCCTCCTTTCGAGTGCCGTAAATGTATGTGTTAGGCCGGTTGCGTAAATCAGTCATTCTTTTGGAGGCGAAAGGCTTGCTCGAAATCAATCGAGTTTCTCCATAGAGATAACGCCACCGTGAAAAGGCGAGATCCAGAAGGAATAGAAAAAAATACCTATCCAGAGCGTCATTTGAACACTGATATTGTAGCATCTCTTACTTCATCCCGTACGATGCGATATGAAAAAGGAAAATCAGTTCATACCCTAAAGGCGAGGTTCAAATCTATCCCGAGTGGTGTTTTGGAGCCGGGTATATAACATGAAGTAATGCTGAGGCTCAAAGTTGATTGTAGACGTCCGAGGGCAGGTCTATTTATAAGTTGAAAGTGCAAAAAGGACTACAACGTAGGACTTCAGAGCAAAACCTCTGAGAGGTCCATGTAGAAAATTATGTCAAATGCACTGCTAGGACTGTGCATACTACCATCAACATTTGATAGGAGACAGTCACGGCTGATCCCATATGGTGGATTGAAGACACAGAACTGTGTGATATCTGGTAGAGTGAACATTCATCCGTACAATCGAGTTCCATCAATTCCACGCCGAGCAGACCGAAGATTCCCGGGCTAAATTTTGTTTCCACATGGGACTTTCATCGAAGCGACGAAGATTTCCGAAAGGGGAAAGAAAGGAGCCCAACAAGAGAGTGTAGATCACCTGCAAGGCACAACAGCCCAACCATAATGCGTGTGGCAGAAAGCTGCCTGAAGGGTTGTGCAATAGGATGAACAGATGACCGGGAGTGGTCGATAACGAAAATTTCGTAATCCGTCAGCATGATCTAGACATTCGTAGTTAACCCCGAGCGTGGCTTGCGGGCTCCCAGCTAAATTGGGGGAATATATGAGAACGATATATTGAATCGGTTACCACGTGTATCTAATGGGAGGCAGAACTTCGTAAGACGAATCTACGCTAATGATTGTCAATACTCTATGCGTTTTTGGATTTGGTCAATATTGCAGCACAAGGCATAAACTCACAAGATCCTTTTCGTATACCAGACGTCTCATCAGTATCAGTCAATTTACGCAGCAGCGTAACTATTTATTTTTTGCTGTTATAGACAACACCGACCAGATTATCTCGGACGAAGTTACTCTTAAATTGCTATGGTCTTCTATCCGAGCTGGAGAAAGCCCGGCATCAGAATTATGCCCTCTAAGGAAGTTCAATTACGCATGTACATCTCAAATTAGTTCGCGATACAGTCCCTGACCAGTAACCTGATTGCTTGGATAGAATACCCGGCATTATACTGATACCCCTTAACTGTCAAATTAGGTAATATGCAAGTTATTATATTCAAACTATCTTATTTTTCGATTGTCTTCGCTAGATTCTAACACAAAAGTTCGCTCAACGTTCTTAACTCCGTCTGCAGCATTTGCACTTTTAACGTAGGAGATGGGTTTCATAGGCTCACCACGAATTCCATAGATGCAGTGATTTTTAATGTATTACAAAGGTAAACCATCCATTTCCAGTTCAACACTTTGTCCCTTTATATGTTGTAATAACACTATGCAAACATTTATTAATATGCAGTCGCAAGACCATGAGATATGGGGTTTTCTGCATTGCATGATCTATATATATGGCCACAATAGGGATAGAAGCAAGATAGTTGTCTTTTGCAGTACATAGTGTTGAAATTTCATTTATTACAACGATATATAATGTTGTGGGGATCATGGGAAATAAAGACAAGTTCTTCTTCTTTTAGAAAGCGATCAAGGCAGTCCGTATGCGGGTTTACTCATTGCTTCTAGATCAATAAAATGCCCTCATTGCCTTCATAAATTACTTAAGTCTTTTAAACTAAATAGTATAATAGTTAGAAGCCGTAGGCAGTTTTGCTGCCCCTCGCAGCCTCATACAACTAAGGAGGTGATCCTGTTCTCTTTATCCCTAAAACAATAAGAACTTAATCTAATTAATAACTTTTTAATTACAAATGGACAAGAGCGACCTTGTATAAAGAGAACATATACATGAGTATACGATCACAACATACGAAGTATGCATTGCCTATGTTTTCAAAAACTTCTTTCATATGTGGAAACTCGAAATTGCATTCGGTACTGCCTGTAGTATCTCATCATAAACGACAGTCACCATTTATGGATCGTTGCAATATCAGTAGTAAATGTTTATGGTATGGTGTTTTGGAGGCTGAGCACCATCAAAACGATTAAGAGGTGACTCTATAATGTAATTGTCGTCAAGACATCAGCTTATTCAATGCGCTTTATAAAGGTAGAAGATAGCTTATGAAGGCGAGTCGTTAAAATAAACAACTCCATGAAACCGATAGCTTGAAGAGGTAGTCGTCATATAAAATATGTTCGCGTGGTTTCATATATAGACCCCCACACCCGGAAGTACATTTCGTTCATAATAACGACGTAATGGGGAAAAGTGAGCGTCGTAGATCAACGCCCTCTTCAGAACGACGCATTATGTCCTATGCAGTTTATCCTTGACTGCCTAATAAGATCTGATCTACAATCGTGGATTGGTATTGAATCTTGAAAGGAGAGATTATAGGCACTTACGGAATGCGACCTTACTTGATTGGCATTCTTTATGACGTCGACTCCTAAGTTAATTTATTGTGTGTATCCTCTATATATTTTTAGTGACTTGTGATAGATTATTCGATCTTCGCCAGCCACCATGTTTATGAAGCGGGGGGACGAAGGGGAAACCTAGAGATGTCCGAGCGGCCTAGGTACGTAGCAGCATAATCAAGGGGCCAACGCTTCGGTGAAAACCCCTCCACGAATCCCCATATACCGATACTTACGAGGATAAACCACGCGACATAGCTGGTGTGGAGCTTGATCAAGCAAGCAGGAATTGGAGATCCGAGCCCTGTTCTAGATCGTCGACCCCAAGATGGGGGCCATACCGGGTATCCGAGGATCAGATGAACCGAAGAAACCACGCCTCTTCATCAATAAACCTTTCATGATAAACAGTGTCTCAACATGACGAAGGACGAGAACTCTAGGTAACTTAGACGACTGACCGTAGCCGCAAGGTGTAAGGCACTACATATAAGAGCAGCGCAAGACATGGCGGGCTATTATGAGTACGAATCTATTTCGGGTGTCTCCCGACATCCGGGGAAATAGTCCCTCGAGCAGCACAGGGGGAACTTCTCCCGAGAGTTTGGGGTAGTTCTACATGTGATTGGTGCCCGCAGACGCCGCCCCGGACTCTCTCTGTGAGGAACTTGATCTTCGCCTCGGTGTGGGCCACCCGGCTTACGACAATACCGTAGCAGGTAGCAATGCCATATCCGCCGTCATATCACATCGGCAATTAGGTAGATAGGTGGCGCAGAATGTGGATTTGTATATGAAGCCCTGGCCGCTCCCCGTCTTTTCTCTGGCTTTGGACCTTGGATGGGTGGCTTGCAATCTCGGACATTTTGTTTGGTAAACAAACAAAATAAAATACCAAAAAAATAAAATAAAAATAAAAACCCCTGCCTCTTTCCCTTTGCTGTTGCAGCGTAGACAGATATAATGGCGGATTGGTATACTCTCGGAATAGCTTTCTTTGCCGCGATTGGCACGTTCCTATTCGTAGGTGACCCCTGTGAGCTGACTAGCTGACGCGAGATTTATCTGACTTGGGTGCCGTAGGGCTTTGACACGGGCATAGCAACAACCAGTAAGAAGAGCCTCATTCTAAAGGCGGCAGGATGCCCATTCAGATTGTGGCATATTCTAACCTCATACGGCTCCTTACAGCAATCGCCCACCAGAGCTGGGTTGAATATATGTACCACCCATCCAATGGACTCACAGGCGCGGTGGTGGCCGTGTACATTGCCGGAGAGGCTGTCGGGGCCATCACTCAGACGTTCATCGGTGATAGACTAGGCCGGATTCGATTCATGCAGCTCCTGTGTGTAGTGGTCACTATTGGAACTACGATACAGACAGCGGCTGCCAACATTGGCATGTTTCTGGCCGGCCGGGTCATCGCTGGTTGCGCCGTCGGCGCAATGGTTGGAACTGTGCCCATCTATCTCAGCGAGATCTCGGCACCGGACCAGCGTGGCCTCATCGGCGGTATTTCAGGCTGTGGAATAGCATTTGGCACTATGGCATCGAACTGGGTTGGATTCGCTTGCGGCTATGCACCATACGGACCGGTCCAGTGGCGTTTACCTCTAGCGATCCAGATACCGTGGGGGGTTATCATGTTCTGTGGCCTGTCTACCTTTATGCCTGACTCGCCTCGCCAACTTCTTAGGAACGGTAAGGCCGACGAGGCTCGGCGTGAGTTCGTGAGAGTCCGTCGCGATCTGCAGTCACACGAGGCGCACGAGGAATTTGCCTTGATGCGCGCGCAGATCGAATTTGAAATGTCGCGAGAGATTACTTCTTATAGGGAAATATTCCGCCTCTTCGGTCGTCGCGCGATGGTCTGCATCGCCGTCCAAACCATGACCAGCCTTACTGGCGTGAACGTGATCCAGTATTATCAGACTATCCTTTTCAAGTCGCTCGGGATCGGCTCACATACCATCTTGGCCCTGACAGGCATATACGGGACTGTTGCGTTTGTTTCGAACTGTGTCACGACACGGTATCTGAATGATCAATGGGGAAGGAGAAACATGATTCTCGCTGGCCTAGCTGGTATAATCGTGATTGAGATATATACCGCGGTCATGCAACGTGCATTTCAAGACACGGATAACCGACTCGGCAAGGGCTTTACTATCCTCGGTATTTATCTCTTCGTTGCTTGCTACTACGCAATGCTCAACTCGACATCATGGTTATACGGCTCTGAAGTGTTGCCGATTGCCCTCCGTAGTAAGGTCATGGGACTTGCAGCAGCGAGCCATTTCATCGTCAATGTTGCCATCACGGAAGCTGGACCCAGCGCATTCGAGAACATCCGGGAAAACTATTATTATGTGTTTATCGGATGTACGCTGTTCTTCCTGATCATTGCATGGTTATACTTCCCAGAGACTCGCCGCAAGACGCTGGAAGAAATTGCAAGTGCTTTTGGAGACAAAGTAGTTCTTTTGGACCCATCACAGGTCGACAGAGTACAGTCAGTACTAGAGGATGGTGTGAAGGATGTAGGCAGTACGACTGAGCGAGTTGTTACAGCCTCATGAAGCCAGGAACGTTAAAAAGGTCTCCATTATTATAAAGCTATCTTGTAAAGTAGGTAGTAAATAAAGGTTGTAGCTTATCATACGAAAGTACTTATAGAATGTGCTATGAGCTTGGGACGTGCTTCAATTATGGAAAAGCTAGCTGAATTCGTCATAGGCTAGACGTTCCTTGTTATTGCATGCATGAGATGAGAGGCTGCGTCGTGAATTAATATGACTTGGGTTTATATCTAGCAAGCCACGTAAACAAATTGACGTGGTACTCAGCCCTGGCCCGTCTCGAGTGACTCCAGTCCTGTATTATAATCTTTGGCTTGAAGAAATTATCTTCATATCAACGTCATCATGGCTCCCGCGGATCCGAGAATGACCCGCAAACCCGATAACCGCATGATATTTATTGTCTTTATTGCCTACCTATATTATAATATAGTAAGGGGCCTTCACTGCTCAGGTACTTAATAGTCATTATTACACTCATACGCTCACGTTCATGCTTTTCCATCTTGCCCCAAACACATAATAGTTTCTGATATAATATACGCCGTCTCTTCTCGAAAACATGGGCCTGTCCCTTGATGAAATTTCCGATCACCCCGAGTTTCAAGATATCTACACACGATATGTCCATGCAGCCGACAAACGAGAAGTACTGGACGACGTTTCCGTACCAGACAATATCTTCGACAGCATTAGAGAGAGTAAAGGCATTCAACCCCAACGGCCTCCAAGATAAGCAAGGCGGTCCAATGACCTCCAGAATACTTTGGACATACTCGGATCAGTTAGAAAAGGCTATGAATCAACACGGCTGGGACTTTGAAGATGGTTTGGGGTATTACGAGTTTGACGATGGCTGCTAGGAAGGACATAGGCGGAGTGCTCCAGTCGAAATATCAAGTTTCCTGGTATCGTACTGATAGGCCTACACCGCAACACATCATGTACCTACGTATTATAGGAGATACAAGCACGGCAAAAGCGGGTACGTGTATTAGAGATGATGAGCTTTACAATAATTAGGTATCATGCTATATTTTGGACTCGCGCTTGATCGAAGGAAGATTGATAGTCAATTACATTGATGCCAGATCTATGAAAATGGACTTCCATTATTTTAATGAACAGGGTCCAGTGTCTTGTAACCATATGTTATATAGCTTATTTCTAGTATTCAAGTGCTCTTCACACTTGAGAAACAATCCCATATGATACTATTAGTACCTACATATGCAAGAAAACAGGGTAGGATGTAATACGAGTTCTTCATAGCCTTGTATATCTATTTATCCCAACACTCACGTTATGTAACTAAAATTCAAGCATGACCTATGAATAAGGTAAAGCAGTTTGCAATGCTTACTGTAAATTACCTAGTAGTCTATGCATTTTGGAACCTTTCGGCTCTTTTATTTACTACCCTGATAAAAAAATTATATAAATGCTTATTGCCTTACGTCCGACTAGTTGAACATAGAGTCTCCGGGATTAGTATCACCAAGTAGAATATTAGTGACTTGTTTAGAGCAATCATGATTTAGAGTATAGGTAGACTGCAGGATATAAAACTAAGCTTTGTCTTGTCTGGTAAAAGTTATTCTTAGCAATTCTTGGTTTAGGGGTCATCGCATTTTGACTAATATTGGACTTTGCCTTTAAATGCTGAGAACAAGAAAAAGTATGAGAAAAAGTAATCTGAAGGTTCGAAAGACTTTTTCTATTTTTTTCCCCCTTTCCGAATCCAGGTGATAACTTCTGGGGTAGCTAGTGCTTCCAAGTAGCACTAGACAGGTGAAATTTGGCACTACATACCTACTATTGATGTATAATGTGTTTCATGAAACTCAATACCTACCTAGATATAGAATAGATTGGGAAAGTAGTATATGAGAATTTACGTATTTAGCTAAATTGCTTAAAGCGGTTGTAACCCTCCTGGCCGGCTTCTCCCGTAAAGGGGACACTGTTCCTAAGAACTATTCATAGCCTACTTCTTATATTGCGAGGATTCACCGTTATATACCCAGGAAAGGT
The DNA here is from genome assembly GCA_022544895.1 of Biscogniauxia sp. FL1348. Taxonomy (NCBI): domain Eukaryota; kingdom Fungi; phylum Ascomycota; class Sordariomycetes; order Xylariales; family Xylariaceae; genus Biscogniauxia; species Biscogniauxia sp. FL1348. Next base: position 301,798 of record JAJNNV010000046.1, on the reverse strand, counting down.
GCCAAGAAAATCCAATGCCTTTGATACGTCGATCTAGTTTGAATTTTAAAAGAAGAATGCATTCCACAGTCTATCCCAATTAAAACCTGCGACTCTTGAATATCTTTAGCTTTTTCCTTCTGAGATATTCCTTGGGCCGTTTAAAATTTTGGGTTTCTTTTCAAAGATACCCCTTTATATTTTGTCATATTCCTACTCTATTGAGATGAGTAGACCCCTGGGAACTTAATCCAACCTGGACATATGGTTTACTCCTATCGATCACCCCCTCCTCCAAATATTTGGCTTTCACTTCTCCGTGTCTCCTATATGATCGATAGTCAACCCAGCTCGAACAGGGATCTTGATGTCCGCTTCGAGTTGTCGTTGGTAGGACACGTCTCTAATTGCTCATGTTCGGTGGGGGCGAGGCGTAGCTATATCAACATAAGCAAAAGTGAAGTTGAAATATCGATCTTACGTACGTTGACTTACGTAAAATTCAACACTCACGATATGAAGCGCGATACGTATCTACGCCCACATTCCGAAAACAGTATTGAAGCTGCTGCGATGTGCATAGGCTCTTCATTGTCATAGTTCGCCAAAACCACCACGTGCTGATCGGAGGTCCCTCCGGAAAAGAACGGTGCTATCCAGGATAAGCAGCCAGCGTGGTCTGTTCACCCCTAAGGTAAAATTGGTCTTGACACAGGGTTGAGCCAAATAATAGCCGCCTTTGGACGACATAGCCAAAGCTCCAAAGTACACGCTAAAGGGGAAAATGATGACGCAGGCCTAGAAGAATTAGAAGACCCTGAGGTATCGACCCGAACTACCTAGGACTTACATTAGACCAAGCACGTAACATCCATGCTCGATGCTGTTTGATCTGCAGAAGTTTGATATTGAATATGACCATTGCCGGCACCCTGATAAATATGATAGCCAATAAGCCTGCCGCGGTTTGGACGTCAAGTCCACCTCCAACTGTGTTACTACCTAGCTATCATTATAGCGGCAGCAGTTCCAAGAATAGCAAAGAATGGCAAAGCAGAATCACGAGACAGCCATTGATTCTGGGTAAGATGATGGCCTTATGTCGAACAACCGGAATGAACTGCCACAACATAAGAAGACCACCGGGTAGCATGCAGACCAAGTGTAAGATGATAGTAGAAGCATTCTCCAGGTATCGCACCACCCGTGATCGTAGGCTTATCGACGCCAAACTTTCCCTAGATGTCGAGGTATTCCAGTCGGGCTAAGATAAACCCGAAGATGCCGCCGGTGAAGACGAACCACAGAACGAAATTGTATCCTTTGGAGAAGCCGATTGGGCGGTAGATCTTGCGTGCGCGGGCCACAAAGGCTCTCGCCAAGCTCTCTTGGTTGAAGTGGTCATGTCAAGTGGGGGGGAGGGATTCAGTCATCAGATTCTATATTGTAATAAAGCCTCAGGAAAACATCTCGGGTCTTTCTCATGGATGTACAGATATGTATGTTTACGCACCAACATCTGAAATCTTGCTTCTGCTTCCCAGCGGGATGGTTCGTTCTTAAAAAGAGCATCGGCTCAGCCCTCTCGGGACTCAGCTGGCTCCATACAATGATTTCATAGCGTCATGAACAAATGTAAGAGTGAGGCACAGACGAAGGCTGTCTTGTCAACAATGTGTAGGGGTCTTAATCTACTGCCTAATATAGAGTGCTGTACCTGAATAGGACTATGAATGGTAGGCCATGCTTTTGTATGGCTAGACACAACGGGGAAAGGGGACCCTCGGTTGGAACATGAACTAGACTATATTGATAGCTGATGCAAATAGGCTGGTGTATGCATCTATAAGAGTAACATGCGGCTATGATCGGCGAGTCCCGAGGGAGGCAAACATTTATGCATCTAGAGCGTTATCCATTATAGAGGGAGGTATGCAGAAACGTGAGGCAGGATCACCAGAACTTCCCTTGGAAGCGGGCTATGGGATGATCAACAACAAGTGAACCCACAAGCTCGCAAACTTTTGCACTAGACATGGAATTTGAACGGGGGTTCTCTGCAGAGTGATTTGGTGAAAGATGGTACGAACTAGGGAGGTGTCTTACCTACCTAGCCCCTACACTCTCTTGCTCGGAATTACAATGGCATATCCGATCTTGTGCACTGTTCAATACAAATAAACCGATTTCCGAATCAGTGAAAGCATCAGCTAGTATGCCTCATCCATTCCTGAATTGTGATATCGTGGGTTAGGTAGTGGCTTCACCAGCCGCGTTGACAGATATACATACATTTCACGTTTGGAGACAAGGACGTCTCACACGCTACTAATATGATACTTGGACATGCGGAACTTCGTTTATCTGCTTGTTGGTACAGTTCCGTAAGCCTGGTGAGGTGGTTGGAGTCAAGTGCATATACATAATATTAGCTATACTGTATCTAGCCAACGTCTCCTCCCTGGCCTTCCATTTCAACACATGAATTGGGTACTTGATCCTAACACTTCTTAGTTACACCATATTTTTTTTTGATTGGGCACTGATTGTCGAAGAGGTTTGGAGGATATATCAGTTTGTACCCCTGTCCTCAAGACGAAGGAGGGTGACCACAGAGTGGCCACGACAAGGGGGACTGGTGCCGCCTGAGCATCCACCGCCTAGTGCGCTAGCTGCGCCTGTATGTTATTTAGCATGCCTAATAGGTGCCTACATGTCTGGTCCTTTTTTTCCCTGCAGTTGCATGGGCTATGGTCTCACTAGAAGCATTTATCTCAACAAAGGGAGCTTTTCCTCCTAGATATTATACTGGTATAAGCTCAAGTCTAGACCGTTCTTGGAGAGGTATGTATTTCCAAAGCAAACCCCAAATCAGTCCCCAGCACCTGGTGCTGGATAAAAATATACATTCTAATAACTATCTACCTGGTCTCGATATCTACACATGGGGCTGTAGCAGCTAGCCCTGTTAATAGCTGACTTGGCTGTCAATATCAGAGTAAAATAGGAGTGGGTCCCTTTTCTTTGACATATACGCATAAGTGTTATCAATAGAAACTCACCAACTGCATTTTGAGCACGGTGGAAACAGCCATGGAAAGCAACTAACGAAATTGGATAATGATATCAACTAAGAATCCAATGTAGGTTCACAGCAAATTACACGCAGCATGCAAATGTAGTAGTTTCATCAATATCAATATTGATAGGAACCTTAAGGTCAACAATCTAGGTTATAATTGATCGTTTTGAAAACGTATATTTCATGTCTGATACTTTCGGTAGTCTGGCAACTGTGGCATATATTTGATCAGCCCTGTGTCCGGATGTTCACTCCAGGAACGTAACATGGGATATTAAGTGCTTATTATGAGAACACTTGATACTTTGGGAGTAGTTGTATGACTCTCCAATCTTTACACCAGAGAACTCAAGTAAGGATAATTCTTCATCTGAAACTCTTTAGGATAGATGTGCAACATACATTTTAAATTAAATCATTTACCGTGAGGCGTTACATTTTCGTTCTAAGTAGAGGTTCCCTAGGCCTTATAAAGTCTCCTGAAAATTTGTAAGAAAAGAGTTATACCTTTTTTTTGAATTCCTGGAAACAAATTTTGTAAAAAGTTTCATGATAATTTCATGCCAAGCTTTTGTGGGAATTCTTGTAAGAATTTCGTTTCTCATGGGAATTTATGGATTTCCTAAGTGTCCCATTGCACAGCCGTAATTCACTTGATTTGTGTTCCTAGGAGTTGTTTCATAAGAACAGTATTTCAAAATCCAAATTTTCAATGAATTATACATACTGTCCGTGAGATTAAATAGTTGACTCTGTATGCTATTATTCGTCCCCCTAACGTAATTACATATATTGTGTTTCCCCAAACCACCCCATGATTAAAACATATAACACTCTGTTGGGAAGAGATATAATGCCAGTTGCAGTAAACCCAAGTGCTCTTGCTGCAAAAGGCCGAGTGGGATATTTCAGTATCAGCATTATACTACGAGAAACTGATGAATAAGAGTTTGTGTCATCATAGAAGCCCTCATGTGTAGGCAGGTATATTTATTATGGTATTGTCTCTCATTACACTTTCATGCACTTTTGAACATCATAAGAAATGAGGTATAACCTGGATTGGAATCTTTTACACGCTCCGAGAACCCTCGCTCCATCAGCAAGTGTAGATTCAAAAGTGAAATAGATACATAGTTTCTGTTAGAAAAATAACCACGACAATTCTATGTTCCTTATCTTTCCTGTTGCAGCAAACTCAAGAGACTGAGGGGTTTCCCGGTTCCCTTTAGGTTAGAGATATCCAAGCATTATGATAGCAGTAGGGTCTACGAGATTCACCTCTAGGCTTCAACAGAGGCAGATACTTGCCATCTGTACTACCTAGCTCATCATAAGCACGACCCCCATACAATTCCCGAATATTACACTTCCCTCTAAGATCCTAGCCTTTCCTAGACCCATGCTCTCGGCAACCGTTGATAGTTAGCACATGACTCGACGGACCACAGGCGGCCGATCGGTATGGCCGATAGAAAGCATGCTTGCCGAGACCGCATGGCTTCTAGTACTTTTACGGACTCCATTGACAACGACACTCCGCTACCTAGTTACCATACCATTGGCACGAGATACGCCGAGACGCGTGGCAAAGACGTCAGAAACAAAATTGCAAGATGCCAGCTTTCTGAAGACGACAATGGTACTGCCATGCATATTTGGTTAACACTGTGCCAACTTACATCTATGAGTGGTCCTAGTTCCTTCTCCACAAATGGGTTAAGGGTATTTGACTGGAACAAAAGTGCCAGGGATAAGAAGTACGCCTCTTGGTGATCCATTTCGTGTTGAACACCCTTGATATTGATTTTCGATATTCCTAAATCTGAAGAACAATATTGGACACTACATACATTCGCACTTATCAGTGTCTATGGAATCTTCATCGAAGGTCTGGACAATGAAGGAGGAAGAAACCACAGATGAATACTTAGCTTTACAGAAAGGAAAACGGCTTCATGGAGAAATGCTTCTCCTAGAATACTTAGTTATAAGTGGGAAGTTGAGAACCTAAGGCGCATCGTTTCATGTCTATCAAGATACTGATATGACCTCAGAGCCGTAGTATCAGTTGGGGCATACGTCCTCAAAGACCTGCCAATATTGTAAGCCATGACGATGCCAACTAGGTTACACAATCCGGCCCATTGTACCAGGATATATCTTCAGATACGAGGCGGGAGCTGATCCCACATGGGTGAAGCTCAAGCTATCTCCTAGCTAATTGAGGGGTATTGGTAGTTAGTCTGTATATCTCTTTTAGTCATCGTCATCATCCTTCAAAAGTCCCATCTGTAAATCCAGCAGTGTCGCAAAAAAACCGCTGACTCGCTCATCAGGACTCAGGATCTGGCTCCGATCAAATCACATTTTGCGCTCTTCAACCGCTAGCATTATTTCGGGAAAGAGTTGCAACCCCTTTCTTTGAGTTAAACCCCTCATGCAACCAAATCGACTAAACTGTGACATAGGTTCGCATATTTCGCCTTGGCTGTGCCATGCTGAAGGGGATAGGATTTACATGCTACGGTCTATGTGAGGAGTCTCTAGAGGGGTGGTTACATAACTGAAATATCACGGGCCATTGGAGTCTTGAGGATAACGACAGCGGCTAAGGCATGCCCCCCCTCTGGTAGATCTTGGTTTATTTGGTGCAGTCCTTGTCAGCTACATCAACTAGTTCTGATCCGGGGTTGATGTTGGAGTTCATCTCGACGTAGAGGGGTTAGGTAAGATAACCGTTGGTCTTAGTATAACAAATCAAATATGTAGCCTGCGATCCAAAAACCCTTTCTTACGACTGCGACGTCGTCTATCCAGGCATCACACGAGGCCAATCAGCTTCTCATAACGCACCGGGAGTGGAGTGATATATACTGTATCTGTAAAGACGTTACATTGAAGTCCGACTTAGCCTTTTAAGTGGCTCCTCCCGCCGTTCTCGAGCATCCCTACCCCGGCGCATGTTCAGTCGCTTAGCAACCACCCCCCGGGAACAAAAAGGATCTCCCGCATATACTGTAGCCCTGGTCCTGGTTCCTCCGCTGCCTGATATCTTCGCCTGTAGGTGACAATCGTAGCCAAGGCGTCTGCCAGTCTGTCGGGGACGGTGGATGGGTCAGCTGGCATATTTTCGATCGGGACGAGATAGTAGTAGTAACTCATCTTCACACAAGCCAAGAAGCGACCCGTTTGATAAGACTCGGCTCGTTCGATTTATATCCCTGCCCGTCTAATCCGGCAATGAGCGTCACGGTTGCCAACAACAGCCCTGAAGGGCTACCTACATACTAACCTAGGCTGGTATATAGACAGGGTAGAAATACCATGCACGACCACGACCACGACGTACTACAACTCACATTACATTTATGACACGTCATAAAGAATCACAACCACATTGTCGGGGCCGTCGAGTCTCTCTGTACTGAGCACTTCCCATTCCCGGTCGGCCCGCAGTAGGACCTCGTCCGAAAAATAACTTCTGCCGTTTCTAGCCCCACGGTTCAGGGCCTGCCAGGGTACGCCAGATGCCGTGCAATCAGGTCTTCTGATATTAATAGTTGTGTGTAGACATGGGACCCCCACATGGTCACGATGACAGTGGCAGTGGTTGCGGTGTAAATAATACTACTAGTCACACCTCCGTAACACACCTCAGTCGGGTTGTAGAATTCACCGCTATTAGGGTATTCGGCGCAAAGCGAAGAAGAAGTTCGTTGTTTACTTTTCCCATCCGGGCGTCAAAAACCCGAATAATGCAAATGAGCGGGGACTCAATGCAGCGACAGTCTGTACAAAATAAGGCTCTTCCCTTTTACAGCTTACCGCGTGGCTAAGGCGCCTCAAACTCCGCAGACACAACGCTGTGGGGACATCGTGTGGAGGATCCAGTCTATAAGTGATCATGGGAGCACGCGGAACATGGATCGCGTCAAATCACCATCAGATAAAGCATGCCTGGCTATCATACAGGCAGGAAGGGAGTTCGAATATACATACTGAAGATCTTATAGGGCGCCCCTCTCTCAGGCAAATGGCCTGATAACTGCATGGCATCTGCCTGGGTTCTGGGTTGACGAAGCTAGATATCGTCAAGTGGCTTCATTATACCTCATGGAGTCTCCGCTCATGTACGTGACGATGATTTTCATATGTATGTGGGCTACCCGAAGGTGGAACTTGACACTGCAGTTTGAGAGGTGAGGATGTATACGCCGAGACCCATTACACCCTATCCACTGTCGGTTGACCATCATGTTATTCTTTGTCGAGTGTTTGCCAAAATGCAATGCGCATTATGTCTTATATAATAAGATGAACCTCCCACCGCCGTGTATACGTTCGGGATTTGGATGGGTGCGAACCAGATTTCCTCGTCCTCACAGCCCATACGTGTCACCTCCCGTTCATATATAACCAGAGATACTATCCGACTTATTGGAAAGCTTATACTTACCGCTCATCTCTTCCAACCCATCCGAAAGTGATCATGGGTAAATCGTTTTCGAAAGTAAAAGGCAAGCTCCTCAAGGGCGTCTGCATATCTTTGAAAGGCAATTCGACATCAGCTACGACATCGAGAGAGAAATTGTTGGCCGGTATAAAGGGCTCGAAAGTTGTTATCCCCAATCTGAAACCTGTTTTCGGTCACTGGCCCCAGGCGACGAATCCCGAAATTGAGAAGCTGGACGAATACATCCAGGGGACACTTGAATCGTGAGTTTGTTCCGGGTATCTTGAACGGATTCATTGGTTTTTAAATATTTATAACAGACTACTCTCGGGCCCGGGAGACAAGAAGCAACTTCAACGGATGAAGAAGACGAACGTCGCACAGTTTGGAGCCACCTGGTGGCCATTCGCATCTCTGGAGCCCCTGAAGATAGATACGCATTTTGCAACATGGGTAAGTCCTCTGAGGCCATTGACATATCTGATCTAGAATCATTCGCTAACACTTTTAACAGCTATTCTTATGGGACGACGGTTAGTCAACGCTAATATTTAAAGGCAACTACACACACTCTTCTAATGATGCCGCTTAGAAACCGACTCCCAGGAGTTTTCCTCCCTGATCAACGACTTCGAGAAAGCGTCTGCCTTCCGGAAAGAGACTGCCGAGTATCTTAAAGCAACCCTATCACGAAACTGCCCCTCAGATCTCTCACACCTATCTACCCACCGCATGATCACATTTTTCAAACCCATCGGAGACGCATTTACAAAAGCCTCTAATGACCGTACGTTCCCCCTCGGTTTTTTTTTTTTACGGCGCCAGACTCCATCCGGCTTCTCGAGCTAATGATGTCTCCAGGACAATTGAAATCCTTCCTCGACGAGCTGATTTTCTTCGTGGACATGTGCGAGGAAGAGCATAGGGCGCAGCAGTCGCCAGAACTCCCCACTATAGACCAGTACATGCGACGTCGCATGGGTTCGGGAGCGGTGAGGACATGCCTCGCCCTGATCGAGTACTCGTACGGTATCAGCCTGCCGGAAGAGGTCATGGAGAGCAAACTAATGCAGTCCATCTGGTATGAAGCGAATGTTATCATATGCGTGTAAGTAAACCATGACCGATACCTATCCTCCCAACTGTGGTTCAACGAACCTGTCTTAAAACTAACGCGAGCGTCCGAAAAGCACCAATGATATGATGTCTATTAAAAAGGAGGTGGTAAGACATTTTTTTTTATTCCAGAGTTCCCCCCGTCGTACGATGTGCTTCGCCGTTTGCTGATTTTTCTTTCCCGAATCGCAGGAACAATCCCAAACCGACTCATTGATACCGCTCCTCTACTTGGAGCTCGGCTCCGTCCAGCAGGCCATGAACCGCGCCACGGACATGATCAAGGCAGCGATAAGTAACTTGGACAATGCGGAGAAGGCGCTCCTCGCGCAGTACTCTAGCGATCCGAGTCTCCAGGAAGACATCCGGAAGTTCACCGAGGGAGTGAAATACGCCTGTACTTCCAACCTCAACTGGGGGTAGGTCCTAGCCCCGAGACACGTTTTTTTTTTGGTAATGCATAGAGAGAGAAGGTTGCATCTGCTAACGTTCATCCACAGTCTAACCTCCGGGAGATACAAGCTTGGCGTCCAGTCGATGGAGGGCGGTGTGAAGCTTTCCCTGTGAAAGCCCCCCGTATAGAAGAAAGTCAAACGTTTATAGGTAGCGATGGAGTGTTGGATAACATGACGGAGACACATACACACATACACACATTCATGGGTTAGTCGGTATCAGGCCAGTGAATTACGGGATGGGCTTCAGGACGGCACAGCACTGATGGTCTCAATTTTTTTTTATATATATCTTCTTTCGTTCTCTTTCTACTCCTCGTGGGCGGTCAACGAGTAAAGACTTATGGGATCACGAGCTATTTGATATTTTTCTCGGTTCATCGCTGCTATCACTATGTTTATAACTCACCTCACATACGTCCCCGATACTACTAGAATAGTTTTTTATATATTGATATCATCGCCACGCGAGTTTTGAACACACCTGCTCATGAACAGAATATGTTCCTTCCAACATGTACTTCACCCATGGCAGTTCTAAGATGCTCCAATTGATGGCATGTTGTCCAAACGGTCACGTTGGCTCCTAACCTAGTACTAAATGGCCGTTGGTTGACATTGTGGTGGGTAGGATTTGCAGCCTTGCCTACCGTAAACCGACGCGGTTACATGGCGCGCCCAGGGGTTCTTGCATGATGGTGGTCAGCATTCCTACTCTTTTGGCACTCGGGGCAAGATGTCATTCGCCTTACTTACCATACCAGGCTTAACCTGTTGGCAAACTCGACTACACTACTGTATGTAGGTATAGCAACGCAACTTGCGCCATGTGTGTCCCGCATTTGCCCTAGGCAAGGGGCCCATGGTCTTGGATAATCCCCCTAACAGCGTGCGTATATGTGTGTGTGTGCACATCTTACTCTTTTCGAGAAAAGAACAGCTACAGCGTCTCTTTCTCCGAGGAGCCACCGCCGCTCCTGCACAGCCTTACGGAGGATTGCTCATTCATACGTACATACATACATCCCACATACATCCCACATATATAACTTACATACCGCATTAAGAAGGCGTGCGGACAGGACAGGACAGGGGTGCGCAAGAGCACAGAGACGACTTCGAAAAGAGAAAAGGACGACAAGGTGAGAGTTGGTTCACCTGTTGTTGGTACCGTACATAAAGCACCCCCCTCTCAACCCAGCAAATCCAGTCGACGGTCGCAGCCCAACAGGAATTACCTACCCTACCTATCTACCTACGTCTTCGGATCTTTCGATCCCGTCTTTTCGGGACCAGTCAGCCCTGTTCATTACCTAGGGACGGGCGTGCCTCCTAGCGTCGTGAGCTCTCGCTCTACCGCTGATCCCAACCAGATGGATCCTGGCGCTGATCAGTACATATACCTAAAGGGGCGCGTGACTCCGCGCCTGGTTGCCATATTCGCGATCAAGCATTAGGTATGTATGTAGGTAGTTATATAACCTACCTATGTATACCTATACCTCTTTTAGGGCCGAGCTGCGCTCGGGCTCGGGAGGGGAACAAAACGCCCCCTACCTTACATACCTACCTACCTAACCTACGTATGTATACTCAACTGGATGGATGTGAGGAAAAAAAGAAAAAGAACACGCATGCTGATGCTGTTGAGTGGGCACACCAACACGCAACGCAGGCGATCTTGCTTCACCTCCGACGCCCTTTTTTTTCCCATGCGATTGTGTTGTTCTAGGCTTCCTCAGCCTGTGCGAAGTTGGTCCAGACCCTCATAAAACCGGGCAGCCAGCCAAATCAGCTTTTCCCCTTGTCGGTCCCGGCGGAGCGGACTCCCTGTGCGCGATGGGGAGGGGGAGGGGGGTCGATGAGCTATGGGTGTTGATAAGACGCAATACATACTAGGTAGGTAGGTAGGTAGGTAAGCAGCTTGGCGGAGCGTCCCCATCGGAGGGGTATCATACGTGCGCAGGTTGGTCTCCCCTCTCTCCTGGGATTGTCCCATACTACAGGGAGGCAATCGTCACTTCTCATCTACGGGGGGAAGCTCCATCTATCTACATACCATCGCAGGCTCCAGTTATGAGAGTTGGTCATGCGTTGCGTTGCGTGCTTGCTTGCTTGCTGTGAACAAGTCTCTCGGGTTAAATACTTACGTATGCTACCTTGCCTATTCAAGGCATTGACTTACTCGAGTGGCCTCCTCAATTGATCGACACCAACGCTTTTTTTCGCCTACTATATCCGATTGTGGTAAAGCGGAACGTTGGATATAAGCGCATGAATGCTCGTCCGGGTCTTTCTTTTAGGGTCTAACTTCACAGCTAGCTCCAGGGGTAAGGAGCCTGGGAAGCCGATCTAGCGATTTCGGCGCCGTCGTGTGTGTATATGATATTAAGAACCTGAAAGGTCTAATATAAGCTGACCATGTAGCCGACTCTTGTTAAGTCTTTATATCGCGCGGCTCTTTGCTTCTTCCACAAGAACCTCAAGCTTTTGTTGCTATGTGAGAATTAGTTGCGACAAGTTCTTTAGCATATACATGATTATAGATTCAGAAATTTGTAGCCATGTTCCCTTGCAAAAGCTATCATATATTATGTTACTGATATTACCGACATAAATACTTATTTGCTTGTTATTAGAGCTTATCGTAGTGCGGTACTTAGACCTTGAGGTACAGCTTCTTTATTCAAGCTATCATATATTTTATAAGGCGCTGCTGGTTACCCGCAAATTAGCAGTGGCAATGTTTCTTTGGTAATCTTTGATAACCTTGATAAACCTTCATAATAGACGGTACAAAGAGAATCTACAAGTGCACCGTTGGGGCTTACGAGGCTCTTATAGATTAAGTCTTCTAGATTAGTGCTCTATATATATAACCCGCTAAGTTAGCACGTCTTATCGAACAAAGGGAAGTCAGGGTCAGCACGTGGGCAGATGTAGTGTATGACCAGCTTACCGGAAATGCAACTAGTGTAGACGTTATCAAAGGGTCAACAAACAGATCGTGGAGAGCTAGGAGAATATACCAAACTTACATATCGGGATGTGGGCATCGTGAAGCTAACACGTCCGATACTATTATCTTTGTCCACACTAGAATCTAGCCATCTCGCCTTAGTTCGTAGTTAAAACCCCAAACTCTCAGTATGAAATCGAATCTTGCATTCTTCGTTTGAAGACTGGATGAACAAAAGTCATAAGTCATTACCGTCGTGGGGGGAGGTGCATGACTCGAGCCGAGAACGAAGCTACTCGAGCCTAATAAAGCGAGGCCTAGCTTAACGAGTTTCAACCGGCGCTCTGATGGTGGTGTGATGTTTAATGATCTAGCCCGGGCCATCACGGAGGATAGGAAAGCATCTGTCGCGAGGCGCCGATAAGTCTAAACACTAACTCATACGCATGGCAGTCTTGAAATTTCGTCTAAGTAGCGAATCGCCTAGATCTTACCATGTGGCTTCGCCTATCCGGCACTTTGATCCGGATTGTCACTGCTGTTCTAGATGGAACCGATCTAAGGCGAGACTTGGGAACTTGGATGCATGAAATTCCCCGTGTCAGCCTACAACACTTATTGTGTCAAGGCACGCTACCCGGCGCGAACCTGGAGAACGGTGCTATAGGGGTTCGATATCCACAACGGTCCGAGATACTGATGGTTCGATTCGGATATGGTCGCTGACTTTTCTTACACACCCGGTGATAAGAAACATTGAACGATGCTAGGTACATATGTCAAGATACTACTTATAGCTGTAGTGAATCCTCTTGAACAGTGTAAGCTATTCGCAAACAAGTTAGCTTCCCGAAAAGTCTAAGAGAGCTGAACGGCCAAGTTATATCTCTTCATGCGACTCGAATATTGAGGTAAGTACCTAGATAGGCAAGTAATCACTTTGATAGTTCCCCCGAGAGTCTTACCTCTATTTTCTTGGGAGCTTGGCTTTGCAGATAAGAAACCTCTTCATTGAAAAACATAGGAGGCTTTTTCTTTTTCTTTTTCTTTTTCCCGGTAATACGGAATGTCTCACAGGGCGCAACAAGGCGAAATGGGAAAATCGAATAACATAGGTAACAAAGGGTGAAATGGGTGGAGAGAGAGAGAGAAAGAGGAATTGGCTCTTTACAGTGACACCACAACCATCGCTTATGATGTAGTGTAACTGTTAGTGCCATATGCTTCAGCCAATCTGGGCAATAGCGCCGCTCCCCCCGAGTCATGCCAAGAAAGGTCTAAATCGACTAGAAGGTCCCAGTGAAGCGGAACAGCCAATACACGTTGTCTATCCGAGTCTATAGGGGGAAGGGTTAACCATAAACCATAAACTATTCCCTACCTTAGTCTAGGTTCCCTCTTTGTATCTCTCTCTCTCCCCCCCTTCTAGGGACAGAAGAGAACAAAGCAAGCCGATCATCAACTCTTAATCACCACTTGATTCATGGTTAAAAAATGGGCCAGGAAATAAGCCAAACGGCTCGTTGAGCGATGATACCCTTTTGTATGCAGCTAATTAAGTGAAGAGGGAATTTCCATTCTTCCCGGAAAGCCTAGAGCTGAAAAATAAAAACAAAATCCCTTAACTTACTGCTGGCAGCCAGCCATTTTCCAATTTTCATTTATTTCCCACCTCGCGCTAGAAAATAAAGTGTCACTACATATTGTATCATATTCCCGTGGCTGTTCCCCGTCGTCGAATATGTCAACGTAAGCTGCGAACCTTTCTATACCTACGCCACGCTTGGAATATAAGGCTCGACCTATTTTCCTTCCTCGGTTCGCCACCCCACCACTTACACTTACCAGCAAAACATTTATCATCAGCCGGGCATGCTGGACAACTAGAGAGGAAATTTAATTAGAGGTTGTCGTGGTTGCCGTCGTCGCCGTCGTTTGTCATCGCTCAAAGCACCATGTCCGCCCTGACCGTGGAATCATGGACGTGGTACGGCATCACTTGGGCCGTTGTCGGCGCTAGAATGTAAGTAACCCTCTAGGTATTCTTCTGTCTGTTGCGCCTCTCCTTCGGGCCAATGGCTTACGTAGAAATTGTTTCTAGGGTATCTCGGAGGGTTCTATTTGGCGCTTTTTCGAAATTGCAGGCCGACGATGCGCTCATGATTTTTGCGATGGTATGAGACAATTCCTTTTTTTCCGCTCTTTCTTGGTTGACTTATACGCTCCAAAATCCGCAGCGGAACGGGGGAAAAGCAAAAATAGGTTGGATCAATATGACTTACACTGCTCGCGTTTCTCCCAGATCGCCAATACCGTCTTGGTCGTCACCATGAACATACTGTCACGCACGAATACGAATCTGATAGACCCCGACGACACGAGCCCGCTTACGCCGGAGAGCATCAGGGACCGGATATACGGGTCGAAGATGGTCCTGGTCGTCGAGCAGATGCAGATAACCGTCATCTGGACGATAAAATGCTGTCTCTTGCTTATGTACTACCGATTAACGTTAGCAACCCCTACCAACCTGGGCCGGGGCCTTTGCTGACCTCCCACGTATTCTATAGTATGAGTTTGAAGCAGAACCTTGCGGTGAAAGTCGTAGTGGGCTATGTCGCGATCGGGTGGGTTGTGATGGAAATCCTATATTTCGGGGTCTGGTGCCGGCCATTCGACCAGTATTGGGCGGTTCCCGTCGATAACGGTGAGTGGGCGAAAGCCGCTGGCTCTTATTTGCAAAATGCTAACAACGCCATGCCTAGTCCAATGTTCGGCGGCGACGAATCATCTCATCACGAACGCGGTGCTGAACATCTCCTCGGATCTCATGATTATCGCGATCCCGATGCCGGTGTTTATGAAGGCGCAGTTATCCCTACGGAGGAAGATGGTTCTTTGCGGCGTATTCGCCCTTGGTATATTTACGGTAAGCATGAGCACGAACCAGCCCATAAGGGGGGTTATCGAGGTAATGACTTATACTGATTACATACTACAAAGATCCTCTCCGCGATCCTCAACAAGTACTACAGCTTCACGCAGCCGTTCGGGAGCGCCTGGACGTTCTGGTACATCCGGGAGTCGTCGACGGCGATCATAACGGCGAACCTGCCGTTCACGTGGACGCTGCTGCAGCGCGTGTTCAACCTGCAGTCGTTCATCGCCAAGTCGTCGCACCGGCGCACCGGCGACGCGACCTCGCGGTTCCGCTCGACCGGCTACGCCAACCACCACACGACCACGACCACGACGGTGATCCGCGGCGGCGAGGACGATTTCCCGCGCTCGGACAGCCAGGAGCGCATCAATGTGCCGTTGCAGATATACCGGAAGCAGGAGGTGCACATACAGAGCTCGACCCTCGGGGACCACGAGTCCAGCCGCTCCGCTTCGACCAACGTCTCGGCGACCCGGAGCTCGTCTCGATAAGCCAGTCACACCAGTGGGTAAGGGGGAGGATTAATGGGCAGTGGGTAGTGGGCTGTGGTGGTGGCAATGGGTTTGGCTTCAAGCAATTTCTGTGTATTATATTTCTCCCGCGTATTATATTAGCAAATCGTTGCCTATAGTATAACTTAATGATAACGCTAGATACCCCCTCCAGTTTTTCTCCGATTTTTCCTACATAACCATGTCGGGTCTTGGTGAGCACGCGAGGCAACTTGGTGATGTAACGCAACATGCATACCTATTACATACATACATACCCTACCCACACACTACCTACCTAGGTAATATACATATACATATAGTGTAGTGTATATCTGACATCGTGACTCGTGCTGTCTCAATGTAACCTTCCCCTCCACGTACCAGATATGAAAACCACAACCCCCCCACAGCCCACGAGATCCGGCACAAAAGAAAAAGAAAAAGCGGAAACAAAATGTCAAAAAGAGTAAAGGGGAAATCTGAGGAAATCCCCACAATTTTCGTTCCCCCTTCACCCCCCCTAACCCTCTCCTACCTACGAATCCCAATTCCCACACCCTGGAGAGATAAAAAAAACCTAATAAATCGACTATTTGAGAGAAATACCCAAAGAGATCATCAACACTAAGCCTTTTTCTTTATACATACACGTAACCTATCCCTCAAGGTGCCTCCCCCCCCCACCTCCCACTAATGCATACCTACCTACATACTACCTAAGTTAGGACAGGTACACTACCTAACCTAACCCAACCTATCTATACCTACCTAGGTAGCTCTATGCAACCTTTACATACCTACCTACTTAGGTACCTATCGCAAACATGGATTTTCCCAACCAACCCCTCGGGTCCGCGCGTTTTTTCGTCTGTCCGTACCTTGCATGAGCTCCGAATCCATTCCTTTCGCCCCGGACCGAACGGGAAAAAGGGAGGTGGTTCGGTGAGGCATCTAACCAATAAGCTTTCGCGGTTTTCTGTCTCTCAAATTTACAATGAAAAGAAGCACCAAAAAATGGGCTTTTACAATCCCCCCCCCCCCCCCCCCCCGGTCATACATAGTTGTTACATTTATCCACGGCGTTTTACCTGCCTCGACCAGAAAAGAAAGGAAAGGAAATTCGTGAGGGGCACCAGACAAACCCCAAACGGGACACGCATACCAGACCACAACAATACATATGATACTTCCTAAGTCCTCTGTAACAACTAACCAAGCCTAGGTTAAGCTAGCCCGCATGTCAATACGGGATTAACTACCTAGGTGCTTCATTCTCACCGAGAAGGGGGGGGTGGTGCGGGGTGGGGGTTTCAAGCTGAGCTGACGAACTCGCAGCGAATAAGAAGCCGTGCCCTCGCACTCTTCCTCGAAAAGAAAACAAAAGTGGCTGCACACCTAGGTAGGTATTAATGCCTTCTATTAATCAATCAGTATAGAGAATGTCAATATATCTATCTATCTAGTATGTCTGGTATATCTAATATGGATATACATACCTAGGTTAACGTACATAAATACCTACATCAATAACCCCCCTAAACCAGGTTAACTAACTCTATAGGTACACCTTAAATAACCTCACATTGATATACTTGATATAACTTACCCTATTACCCCGTAACAGGATAAACAAACCCAAACTAGAATGCCTACCTAGGTACGGCATGTACCTGCCCTACCTAGGTTAGGTTAGGCTAGTTTAGCACCGCGCCGTTTTGCTAAACATAGCAGGTACAGCAATAGCAGACGTACCTACATTGGTTCCCTTAAGGTCCCGCCCGCTTCCCACTCAACTCAACTCAACCCACAAACGAGACCATCAGCCCCCAAGTTCCGGCAGGTCACGGAGAAGAAGACAAAGTGTAAACGTGCCCCGATATTCCGGTACTATTAGTTAACCTCCTTAGACGGATTCCTAAACCATACCTACCTACTTACTAACGTTACCTGATTTAGGCAGGTCTGGTACGTAGCATTACTAAGCTAGTATATGAATACTAGTTACTTAAGGTAAGTAACCTAGTATCAATGCAGGTCTGGTAACATAGTAGGTAGGTAGGTAAGTAGTATAATGGACATTGATCAATTGATGGACTCCCCCACATGGATTGAACGAGACGAGACCGTTCGGTAGTCGGACCGATCGATCGATCGGTTGATAGGCCTTGAGTAGGAAGGTAAGTAATAAGTAGGATGACAGTAGATAGGGTAGGTGGGTAGGTCAGGAACGCGTTTCAATCTAACTTCGCTACCATTGGTATCCCTCTATAGGTACTAGCTTAACTGCATGGTTAGGTTAGGTAGGTCAAGGTTATATTGAAGTATCATTGATGCTGTAAGTGAATCACATGCAATGAAGTTGAACCATCTATCAATATTGCTAATAAATGAACTCTGTCTGGAAAAGAGAAATGTAAACTGCCTACTTAACCCTAAACTTAATACCCATGTAAAAAATCAAGATCAAAAGTCTGTATAACATCATCTCTCCTAATACCAGACGCAGGGTGCAGTATGGTGAAATCCCTTTGTTTATTTTCCTTCCTTCTAATCAGTTCTTTTGCACATAGTAGGTATATAAGGTGTTTGATCTCCCCCCTCCCACACACCTTAAACAGCGAGTCTCTCTGTCTTATACCCCCTTTCTACATAAATGCGATGCATCGCTATTTTATTTCCTCTAGTATTTCATTCATCATCCCGTTTCCCTTCTTAGTCATTCGTCATCGTGAATGGTGTATCTTCTCCCTCTCTTTCTTTTTCCTCACCAAACTAGTTGGTCCCTCGACAGCGCATACTCCCCAACGCCGACTATGCCTAGACGTAAAATAAACACCGATGCCCATAATTAGAAACTCGACAAGTGTATCTAGCTAACGCCCCTTATTTATGCCTTTTTCGGCCTCTCGGGGATAGCTGTCTCCGCAGGTGCAGCAGGATTTAGGCCTGCCTTCTTCTGCTTCTTACGCTCCTTCTCTTTTTCCTTAGCGGCCTTCTTGGCGGCGGCCTTTGCGGCATCTGCCTCCTTCTGTTTGCGGAGCTCCTCACCACCGAAAGCATCACGCCACTCATCAATCTTCGCCTGAGGGATATTAGAAAACAAGAGTTCGGGAGTTCCGATGGGCTGCCCCGGCTTGAGAGCATCTCCAGTCCAGGTATCCGGGATCTGAAATTTAAGGTCATGAAGTCCTTGAACCGAATCCTGGATGCCTAGCTGGCTGAAAATAGACTGAGAAGTCCCAGGCATGTACGGGAATATGATACTCGCGAGAAGGTGAAGGAGGTTGAGGGCAGTGTTGATAACAGCATTGCAGTGATCCGGATTCTCGGCAAGGAGTTGATTGTTGAGTCCATTATCTTGAAGAAGCTTGTTGCCCAACGCCGATATGCTGATCAGGAATACACATTAGTCCAGATGTCGTAAGCCAGAATTCGCACGAAACAGAAGAGTTATACGTACCTCAGGACTGTGGATAGAGCAGCTCGTAGCTTAACGTCGTGAAGCTGCGTGATGTACTCCTTTAGAAGCTTATTCACCTCGGCCTTTTGCTGTTCAAGTGCTGGGGCAAGCTCCTTATACTCGGGAACAACACCACCCATCTTGGCGTGACAGAACTTGGTGACTCGCTGGCACAAGTTGCCCAAATTCTTCAGGAGATGGTTGTTATTGGCGTCAACAAACTCCCTATGCAAACGATTATTTTAGGTATGTTCACTCAAAAACTGGCTATGGCGCCGTTGTTAAACTTACTCCCACTTAAATTCCGAATCACTAGTTTCCGGACGTCTCGATAGTAGGTAGAATCGCCACACATCGGGAGATATTCCGGTGTCCTTCGCCGAGTTACCAAAAACACCAACACCTCTGGACTTGCTAAACTTTCCACCCTCATAGTTGAGGTATTCAGTAGTGGAAATGTTGTGAATCTTGGTCCAGTTCTCCTTCGTACCGAGCTGAGATCCAGGAAAGATGATGGTGTGGAATCTGACATACCGTTAGCTGGAATTAGGGTATGATGCAGTACCCCCCGAGTCACGCATCGTCGGGAAGGGGCTCAATTATACATACGGAACGTTATCCTTGCCCATAAATTGATATAGGGACACTTCCTCGGGGTTCTTCCACCACTTTTCCCAGTCCTTGCCAGTTGTATCGGCTTGATCGGTGTATGTTTTCGTAATTGACGGGTAGCCAACTACAATCATACCACATAGTTAGTATCTAACGCTATGAAAAGGAGAGAAGGGTGGTAAAAAAAAAAAGGGGGGGGGGGGGGAGGGGTCCGTACTGCAAGCGTCAAACCAGACATAGAATACTTTAGCAGCGTAGTCATCATCAGACAAACCCTTGAGGCCCTTAGGGACTACCGACGATATATGTGTTAGCAAGCACTGCGAAAAAGAGTATCGCGAATAGCCAAGTTGAATAGTCCAGTTCACGTACTTGGCACACCCCATTTCAGATCTCGTGTGATAGCGCGGGGCTTCAACCCCCTTTCGACCCATGAATTCGTGATCGCAATGCAGTTGGGACTCCAGTCCTTGGAAGCTTGGGCAAGCCACGATTTTATGTCTGCGTCGAGTGCGTCTAGGCGGATGTAAAGGTGCTTTGTTGTGCGCTTTTCGGGTGTTGCGCCATCGAGCTTGCAGCGCGGGTTGATGAGCCAGCCCGTCGCGCCGCTGTCTTCTGCGGCCGTGTCGTCCTTGTCGGGTTCCATGGGGTCGAGCAAGTTGCCACAGCCGTCACACTATAGGTCGTAGGTAAATCAGTATTTGACCTCGGCTAACAATATAGGTAGTATCATTGTTATGGTTGTAAGCGCACCTGGTCGCCTCGCGCGTCTGGGAAATGGCAGATACTGCATTCTCCCTCGACAAATCGATCTGCTAGGAAGGATTCGTGTTTCGGGCAGTACGCCTGGGTGGTTTCGCGCTCCTCAATGTAGCCGTTCTCCCATAGCTTGGTGAAGACGTGCTGGACGATCTCGGTATGCTGAGGGGTGGGGGTACGACCGAAGACGTCGAACTCGATCTTGAACCAGTCGTATATGTCCTTGTGAATCTTGTGGTACTTGGCACACAGGGTAGCCGGGTCGACGCCCTCGGAAAGGGCCTTCGTCTCCGTCGCTGTGCCGTACTCGTCCGATCCGCAAATGAATAACGTGGTTAACCCGCGAGCGCGACAGAAGCGCGCGAAAACATCGGCAGACTGTGCATCTGTCAGCCATCTCCGATGTGATATGTAGAAGACAGGTAATTATAAAAGCCGGCCAGGGTGACTTGTTAGACATACCAGGACACTGCCGATGATGTTGCCAAGATGGGGCACGTTATTGACATAGGGGAGGGCACTCGTGATCAGGATACTCTTCTGGCCCGGCGTAGGAAGCACCGGCTGGGTTTGGGCAGCCATGATGTCGCAGGTATAGGTCTAGGTGCGCAAGGAATGATGAATTCGTTGGGGCCAGAAACGATATATACCTAGGTTATACTGGAGATGGATCGAGTTCGTAGTTCGCGTGGGTGCGTGGGAGCGTGGGTTCGTCTGGTATTGAGGTGGGTGAGTCAAGGTTGGGAAGGGAAACGGATGGAGGGGCAAGTAAAAAAAAAAATGCCAATAGGAATTACCTAAGGTTAACGATGGAGGGGTAGGTACTTACCTAAGTATCGATTCGAAAGGGCGTGCGATCGGCAAATCGTCAACAGAAAGGTCCGTGCTCCACCCTTAACCCCTAACCCCTATTTCCTATGTTAGTAGGTATGTAATCACTAATACATACTAAGCAGAAGCTTAGATAGATAGGTACATCAAATATATTAATAGGATGGGTTTCAGTATCTCAAGCATTACTTATAATCAGACCTGACCAGAGACAGACGTGGTCAGTAAATACATGTATCTAAGTTAATACATATTCGAAACCCCTCAACTCCTCCCCCTCGCCATCCCATCATGGCCCCCCCCGCTGCAGCACCTTCAAGTCCGGCACCCAGCCCTCCCACTTGCGGCAGCCATGGAACTTATACAAGTGCTGCCAGAGGTGGTCCTTGCGCGCAAACGTGCGATCCGCGACGGGCCTACGGCCACACGCCTCGAACTCATGCGTCTGGAAGTGTTGTGCGTCCGTATCGCCCCCCTCCTCCTCCTCGCGCCCGCAGAGCACGCACTCGGGCCGCCGCCGGCCCGCGCGCCACACCGTGAGCCGCGTCCCGCCCCGCAGCGGCAGCCCGCACGTCCAGCTCACCCCGCCCCCCGCGCCGTGCACTGACGCCCGGTGCCGCCGCAGGTCCGACCGCTTCTTGAAGCTGCGTGCGCAGCCGGCGCAGGGGAACAGCGATACCCCGCGCGGGGACGACGAGGCTGAGCTGAGCGAGTAGCAGGACGAAGATGCGGATGCTGAGTCTGAAATCGAGGTCGGGTATAGGCCCGGCGAGGATGTGTTCGCGATGGAGTTGTTGTTATCGTCGAGGGATGAGGAGCGGCTGTGGCGCTTCCTTACTGCTGCTGCTGCTGCTTTGGTAGAGGTGGAAGTGGGCTCGAGGGGAAGAGGAGAAGTCGTGCCGAGACTCTCCCGCAGCGCGTTCTCGATCGCGAGCGCGGAGACGGGCTCTTCGTCCGGGGGCGAGTTGCGCCACCGCTCGAGGGGGGACATGCTCGCGAGCGGGGGGCTGGGCATGGGCGACCCCTGGCGGAATATCTTGCGCGAGGACGACGACCGCGAGGATAGCCGGTGGCGCCGCCGCGCGTTGGTGAACCAGTCGATGACTTGGGTTCGGCTGAGCCCGGACTGTTCCATGAGACGGACCTTTTCTTCCTCGGAGGGATACGGGTTGTCCATGTGCGCCGAGAACCAGCTCCTGAGCGGCTGCGTCTTGTGGACGGATCGCGAATACGAGCGTTTGTTCCCGATCTGGGACGGCACATGAGCGTCCGTGACTTGTGGCTTAGAAAAGTCGTCCGGTGACAGAATGAGTTCCTCGTCGGTGATGCCGTGTAGGTGACCAATGACCGGCTGTGGGGTCTCAAAATAGGAGGCCTGTCGCTTTCCCTGCTCGGCAAGACTGCAGTCTCGGAAGAGCGCTACACAGCTCGAGCATGATCTGATTGGGTTTGGGTTGTGTGATGTCGTTTGAAGTATGAAGCATTGGAGCCGGAGACGACGACAGTGGCTACACGGAATAGGCGGCCACCATGCCCCATTTTCATGTAGGAACCCGGCAAGGCTTACTACCTCGATAGAGTTGTCTCCTTGCGGCGGCTCGGCCCAGTCCGTGGTGGATTCCGGTAAATGTTCGAATTCCGGCCATTCAGGGTTCACCAAGACGGACCGGTCTTGGTGGAAACTGTCGAGGCATGCCCCATCGTAACCCGGGCCGAGCGGTGCCAATAAAGATGGGTCTATGGTTGGTTCCGGGGTCTCAAACGGATTGCTAACTGCAGCAGTGTCGTCATGTTGCTGTTGCGTCGCAGGGATGTCGAATGTCTCAGGTAACATGTCGTCAAATGGCGGATCATGCATGTTTCTGCAAAAATAGATGATATCCTTACCCAGATACGGTAAGTAAGTAAATAGTGGTTCGTTACCTTAGTAATTTAGGGAAATCTCACAAGGCCAATTTACTACCTGTGATCCTTTCTTCTTTTCTCTTTCTTCCTCGTTGTTTGAAGTGTGATTTGAGTGAGAGGTGGGTTGTACATACGAGAGCCTCTCATCAATTCGGAGATCCATCCGTTCACAGAGGGCGCCGGGTGGAGACGAGACGCCTTACCGGGAACATTTAAGGCGAGGGAGGGTACAAATATGACGATGACAGGCCCCATTTCACCGTCGTTTCCCCGAACACGTATATCCATACGGTAGGTATCGTAGCACGGAAACATGCCGTTTGGTGAAATCAGCTTTTTATCGACTATTCCCGTAACCTCAAGTACCCCTTTTTTTACTTATCCGGTTAAGACGTGGATGTGGTTACGTAGGTCCAGCACTTACATAGATAGGTATTTTTTAGACTATTTAGATGCTTCAATATTCATAGTCTTAACATCTCAAAAACCTCAGTTGCGTTAGATAGTTAAGAAAACACAAACGCTCTTTCTACCTCCTATCCTTCAAGGACCATGTACATTTACACTACCATGCTCTGAATAAGCTCTCTCCCCTATTTACAAAAGCGCTCGGCAATAGCTGTTAGAGTATCCGCGACATACCGCACGGAATCAACCTCGACATACTCCTCCTTTGCATGTAAACCGCCACCCCGGGGCCCCCAGAGAACAGCCGGGATTCCCTCAGCAGACAATAAGGCGCAATCGGTCCAATACGGCTGTCTGCTAAAGACGGGCTCCTGTTTAAGTGTCTTGCTGACCTCCGCCGCGGCGAGCGCCACGAAGGGATGGTCCGTCGGGATCGAGAACGCGGGGCGGCTAAACGTGCACCGCAGGTCGAACTTGAAGTTGGCAACCTCGCCCGCGAGCTTCTCCAGTATATCGCGGATTTGCTGAGTGACACCCTCGATGGTTTCGCCGCCCACCGTGCGGCGCTCTATCGAGATCGTGCATCGAGCAGGGTACGAGGAGATTTCCTCCCCGCCTTTGATGATCGAGGCGTGGACGCTGGGCTGGTCCGCGAGCGCACCCGGCCCGCCGGGGCTGAGTCGCTGCGCGTACCTGTCGAGCTCGACGAGGAAATATCCCGCGCGGGTTATGGCGTCGATGCCGAGATCTGCTCGGGAGCCGTGCTCCGCCAGCCCGAAGACGTCTACTTCGAACCACGCGAATCCCTTGTGCGCGTGGATGATTTCGAGATCCGTCGCCTCGTTGACGATGGCCGCGTCTGCACGCCAGCCGGCTTGGAGGACTTGCTCGGTGCCCATGCTTTCGGCTTCTTCGTCCGCTACTCCGGTGAAGATTACATCGCCCCGGAGACCGAGACTCTTGCATCTTGATAATGCGACTAGAGCTGCTGCAAGGCCGCCCTTCATATCGCCGGAGCCGCGGCCGTAAAGCCTCCCGTCTTTGATGTGTCCGCTGAGAGGGTCGCCATCATACCCGGCTAGAGTGACCGTATCTATGTGCCCGTTGAACATAAGACTCTTTCCATTACCACTGCCTCGAACTACACCCACTACGGAGGGGCGGCCTTTAGTCGGCTCGATCCAGTGGGATTCGATATCTCGATGCTCTAACCAGGACTTGATATAGCGGGCAATCATGGTCTCTCCGACTCCCGGGACAGATCCCAGGCTTGGGTTTCCCGAGTTGATCTGGACTAACGTCTGCGTCAAGGTAATGGGGTCATCAGTTTCAACACTAAGGGGAACATCGTGATCCCGAGCCCCTTCCGTGCAAAGCAGAAGGATTGAAGAATCTGGAGTCAGTCCTAGGGCCGCCTTATCCGACTTACTCAAGCGGCGAAGGGCTGCAAGGGGAGCTGCACCACACGGCCCAGCTGATATGCCGTGCTCCTTGAGATATTCAGCTGCCATATACGCCTCGTAGTCCGATACAGTCACGCTCGCATCAACCCCTTCTCGTAGGAGCGGCCAGGCGATAGAGGAGATAGTACCACAATCCAGACCCGCCATGATCGTGGGGCTCGTCCTCTCCGTGACGGGCTCTCCGCGGCGCAGACTCTTGTACAGGCAAGCCGCCGTATCTGGCTCGACAGTCAAAACGCGCGCGGGCGATTCCTTCCCCTTGAAATGCGACACGACGGCCTGGGCGAGGGAGCCCACCCCGACGGGTGCTACAACGAGATCAACATGCTCCCCTCCCATCTGGTCATCCACCTCGCGCATCATGGTCGCATATCCGTCGACGATCCACTGCATGACATATACACGTTAGGTATTAACCAACAACAATCAGCTATCCCTCCCCCTTTTCTCCTCAACCCCCTTTTCCCCCATAGAGCACACATAAATAACAAAACGAACGCACCTGAGGAATTTCCGTATACGTCCCAAACGCAAAATCCTGCACCAGCACCCCCCCATCCCTCTCCGCCTCCCTCTGCGCCTCCAACACGGCATCATCGTAGCCCCCCTCCGACACAGTGACCTCCGCGCCCTCAGCGCGTATCAGCTCGACGGTGCGCGGGTGCGTCGCGGCGGGGACGCGGACCGCGACAGGCAGGCCGAGCAGGCGGGCGCCGGCGCGGGCCACGGCGCGGCCGTGGTTCCCGTCGGTCGCGGCGTGCAGCCGCGGCCCGGGCCGCTGCGCCACCGCCCGCGATGCCCCCCACGACGCCCCCAGCATCTTGAACGACGGCAGCCCCAGCCGCGCGCTCTCGTCCTTGACGTGCACCGCGCGCACGCCGAGCTCGCCCGCGAGATCGGGGAGAGCTGCGAGAGCCGTGCGCTGGTACCCCGCCAGCTGCGCGTGGTACTGCAGCACCGCGTCGGAGCTGCTCGGGGACGGGGAGATTACTCGCGGCTGCGCGGCGGCGTTGAAGTGCACGGGGCGGCGGGTGGGGGTGGGGGTGGTGCTCATGGTGATGTGGGATGCGGGTGGTGAATTGTGCAAATGTAGGGGAAAGGGGGTTGGAGAAGTAAATGTATCTACAAGCACTGGATATGAAGGAAGTAGATGCGGTACTTCTCGGCTATATATATGTCTCATAGATATCTATTAGAGGAACACCGATCCCCACAGCGGCGCCCTCTCTGGACAGCACACCCTCTGCCGTGGATACTAGTTCGGCAGAAGCTAGAGGTAGTTTGAGTAGTTTGTACCTGGCAGCAAGAATAGATTTGGATTCTCAGGAACTCTATCGCATCATGTCGTAGTGTTGTTGTCGTAGGTATGTATTTTGTGTGTCTGTATGACCACGCAGTGCTACATCGCACACTGCAAGACTCAACGGGTCAACACCAATGTTAGCCCCTTTTAGTGACTAAATTTAACGGAATTTTGATCTATTTCTTCTTTTAATATTGGGATATCATGTGTGATACTTATAGCTCTCAAGGTATTACTGTAATACTTCCTATGCTTCACATGTATTTTTCCCGTTGGTTTCCGTCTCATAGTCATGTGAATTCCAGAGCGCACGCTATTTACTATTTTCTTTGGCAATAGATGCATTCGAGCTACGTAACAGTTCATGTGCACCAAGATACGATTACTCTCCCTACTCTGGGACTTGTCTATCTAATTTCGCTGTCCTTACAATCTCAAGCCTTGCTAGCTCTAAATTGATCATACCGCAGCACAGCTTCAAGCAGAGTCTGAGCACCGATTGCGCTAGAATAGGGGTCAGTAAGAGTATACTTATCGCAAGAATACGTTAAATACGTACCAGTCTTCCGGGCTGCAGTATTCCTCCGGGTTGTGACTAACGCCCTCCTTGCACGGCACGAAGATCATCGCCGTCGGACACCTTTTACTAGTGTATACACTGTCATGGCCGGCACCGCTCACGATTGGCAGGATTTTCTCAGCGCCGACCGTGCTCGTCGCCGCCTCTTCCACCGCGCGGATGCAATCCTTTGAGAATTCGACAGCGGGAGAGTCCGTATCTAGCGTCCACTTGAGCTCGACTCCTTTGCCGTCTTCTTTGGCAATGTCTTGGAATGACTCGAGGCACTCTTTACATAGCTGGGCTACCACCTCGTCCTTCGGATGGCGTATATCCAGTGTGAACGTGACCTGTGAGGTTAGGGTGTTGGTGGAAGAGCTGGGGGGGATCTTGAGAACGCCGGTGGAGGCCAATGCTCCCAACTTCTTCGCAATCGTGTTGGAAGATGCGATCATTTTGGCTGCCGCAAGCAGGGGATCCTTTCGCGACTTGAAAGGCGTAGTGCCCGTGTGGGCATCGCGTCCGATGACGGTGATAGTAAGCCACCGGTATGCCTGCGCGCCTTGGACGACGCCAACTTTCTTGCCCGACTCCTCAAGAATGGGCCCCTGCTCTATGTGCAGCTCGAAGTGGGCACCGAGTGGGAAGCCGTCGCTTGCATCGCTCGAGCAGGCTATCTCGCCGACTAATCCATGCCGTTCTAGTTCCGACTTGATCGTGACGGCCGGGTCAAAAATGTCTGCCAACCCCCAGGCTTCCTCGAGAGGGATCTCTCCTGCCCACACCCCGGACGAGACCATAGACTTGGGAAATCTCGCTCCCTCCTCGCTTGGAGAATTGTGAGACGGTTGCCTCTCAAGGAATCATGGGGAGATACGGCATGGGCACTTACTTGGTCCAATTAACAACTCCCACGTCGTACTCGGTCTTGTAGTTGTTCTCGTGCAGGGTACGCAGGACCTCAACCGCGGAGACAACTCCGAGGATACCGTCGTAGCGGCCTCCTCTTGGCTGAGTGTCTAGATGACTACCCATAGCCGTCATGGGAGCTTTTGAGCCCAACGCACCCGCGCGTCTCGCAAACATGTTTCCCATCTTGTCTACCTTGAGATCGCAGCCGAGCTTTTGCGTCTCGGCAGCGAACCACTGGCGTACACGGAGGTCGTCATCTGAAAGCGCTAGTCGCGCCATACCTGTCTGTGTCGGGTCTCTGCGATTCAGTTGGCAGTGATATCAATACGCAGGTCACGGAGAATAATTCTAAGGGGTCGCAACGTACTCTCCATATCTATGAGCAGCCCCCCATTGACAAGTGTGATGAATGGTATCTAGTAGCCGCGCTGCATTGATCTTGAGCCCCGAAGAGTAGGAGCTATTGGAGGCCGTCGATATGGCTCTCGCCTGGATGGGGGTGGATAGTCCTGGGTCCATCCTGTTAAATTATGACCCCATGAACAGAAGACGAAAGGGGGTGGATGTTAATTACTACTAGAAAGACGAAACATGGCATTCATAGGTTTCCTTTAATCTGGGATACTTCGACGAAATATAAAATGAAATAGGTATGGTCGAGCTTATCTCTCCGTATTCCGCCGTTGTGATGGTTAATGTTGATAACTACATCAATGCTTAGAAGATACTGCGGCTTTCGGCATCTCCAATTGACGGTATTTGACCATACAAAACTTCCGATCCGATCCGAGCGCCTTCTCAATACACCTCCGTATCTACTAGGTAGTAGTATGCCAAAAGGCGCCCTTTCGGCTTATCTTTCTTCTTCTTTTTATTTTCCTGCATCGCGATAAGCTCCTTGTTTCTGAAGGCATTCCAGTAACTGCGAACATGTAGTATTGCGATACCCTAATATTTATATACTTAACATAATACTTGAATGCTAAGTCAGGGTTAACAATCTTATGATATGGTATGTCTGGTAACTCGTAGCGGACTTAAGAAAAGGCTTGTTTTAAGTCATAGTTGAGTGATTATGTTGCATCTACCTAGTTTAGGTAGCTTGGCATGAAATATTGTTAGCCAGAGAAAAGCACTCACATAACGAAACACATCGCTAATATTGTCTTCTGTATAAAAAAAAGAAAAGTTTTTTTTAGCGATATAGTCTTTGGTACATTATATCAGGTTCTTGGTCTGAAAATTAAGGAACTGAGAGACACGATGGCAATAGTAAAAGGGACAAGGGATCTTTCTCAATCAGAATACTCAGTCGTATCCTAGATTAAATTTCCGATGGAGTGCGTGTGCATATCGTATATAAAGGAATGAAGAGATAGATTCTTGATACCCCAACATGTATTCGAAGGGGAGGCTGCCTCTCATCATTGACATGCAATTCAGACCCCCAATAATTGGTCGGTTATACTACCGTGTTCAGCGGCAACGATAGGAGAGGCTTAGAGAGATAACATACTATCCAGTCATGGAATATCTAATTTATAATTTGATGGCCATACCCAAAATTATTTGAAGAAAAATATTTTCGAGATTTATCTTGGCTAGAAGATTGGAAATGATGGCGTAACCCGTAATCCGAGTGGCGTGAGATACTTGGCACGCACCAGCTTCTTGGATCCAAGATCTCCCCGAAATATCTATCAAGGTTGTATTCCGCATATTCCCCATGTAGTACTATCATGCTGATATTGGGGTACTATAAAAATAACTAAAAGGCTTGGAATGTGGATGTAGCCGTCTCCCTTTGCCTCTTGATATTGACCATCATCACGACATGTGCTCCAATATTGCATTATCCCAACTAACAGCTGGGCAAAGTCTCGGCTGCGGACCAACAACCCGGGTTTGATATATCCCCGCCATGTAGGTAGTTTGACAATACAAGTTATCCATATATATATAAAGCAACGTACATTATCTTAGCAGTGTACCATGTCTTGTTGTTTTCCGACCGTATAGGAGTGTACTTAATTCAGCACACGAGACCAAGAATCGTCGCGAAAATCTCTGTTCAGCCCTCCAGCGAAGAGACGAGATGTCTGCTCAATTGCCTGGCAATCCGCCCGTGCCCGGGACGTCCAACCCCCCGTCCGAGCGTGACAATGAAAAGCCCAAGAGAGGGAGTGTAACTTCCACCGTGCCAGCCCTAGCAGCCCGAGAGACTGAGCGTATGGAAGCTGCGCTCGGCGATGCTATACTACGCTTCCTGAGACTTCGCAAAGGTCGAAAGAACGACGAGATTGATCTCGATGCAGTACGTATTACAAGTCGTAAATCCGATACGCATAACTAATAACTATTGGCTCGATCAAGATTGCTACGCAACCCAGTATCTGGGACTCGGAAAATGTGGAGGAGTATAAAGACGCGTACATACACCCCCAGTGGGAGAATTGGGCCGCTTTCGATCCCAAGTTTCGATGGACGTGGAGGGAAGAGAGAGCGGTGCGACGCAAGGTCGACTGGAAAATCATGGTAAAAGCCTTTTACTACAATATGCCGCTGAGGAAAAGACGAGAGCAAAGTTGACATTTCTAGGTCTGGTGTTGTGTCATGTTTGCGGCTCTCAACATTGACCGCGGCAACATTTCCAACGCTGTCTCGGACAACATGCTCGACGACCTAGGTCTCACCAATAGTGATTATGTGTGTTTAACCTTTTTGGTTCTTTTACTATTCGCCCTCCGAACGACTCTCAGTATTAACGAGTGGTAGAATATTGGCCAAACTATCTCGCGTGTTGGCTTCTTGGTTGCCGAACTCCCATCTCAACTCATCTCCAAACGGTCCGTTAGTCCTCTGCAAAGGCCTTAGGGATCTAGCTGACCTTTCCAGTATTGGCCCGGATCTCTGGATCCCCATCCAGATTTGCATTTTCAGCGCTATTTCTGCATTGCAATTCTTCCTTAAGGGTCGAGCTTCTTTCCTCGCCACCAGGTATCTGATGTGAGTTGGGTTCCCATGAACAATACGAACTTTAGCTGATTAATCAGTGCTACTTTTCAAGGTGGCTTCATCCCGTAAGTTTTCTCGTGTCGTTAAACTAAGCCTTGGAACTTTGGCTGACTCGTTACTAGTGATACCATTCTCTACCTTAGTTATTGGTACACTGGTAGATCGGTAGGCGGTTTCCAGTATACCGGTTGCTATCTTCACATAGCTTATTTTCTTGCAGCTTCCGATCAGACTGGCCTGGTTCTGGATGTCTTCCCAATTAGGTAAGAATCTAAAACTCCGAATCAAAAGAGGCTTCTCACGTAACCTCTTCATCTAGTCGACATCGGTGTCGGATTCGCTGCTGTTGGTCTTTTATCAATGCGTGGTATCTTGGGGTATGAAGGGTGGCGTTGGCTCTTCCTCATTGAGTGAGTTGTGTATTGGCAAGCTCTATAATTGTTGCTAATATCTTTACTAGGGGCGCGTTCACATGTAGGCATAAATCACGTTTTTAGTTACGGGGATAGTAACTAATATTAACCCAGTCGTCGTTGGACTTGCGTCGTTCTTCCTCATGCCCCAGTGTCCAGCTAAGACAAAGAGCTGGTGGAACCCCAAAGGATACTTTAACGAGAACGAAGAGAAGATAATTGTCAACTCAGGTAGACCCCGGACAAAAAACCCACTTGGTTTAAGTCAATTCTAACTGATTTGGATATCAGTCATCCGCGACGATCCTCAGAAAGGGGGAATGCACAACAGACAAGGCATTTCCGTCAAACAAATATGGGAGTGCTCAAAGGATTA
This sequence comes from Biscogniauxia sp. FL1348, assembly GCA_022544895.1. NCBI lineage: Eukaryota > Fungi > Ascomycota > Sordariomycetes > Xylariales > Xylariaceae > Biscogniauxia > Biscogniauxia sp. FL1348. The sequence goes on along the minus strand of JAJNNV010000046.1, from coordinate 270,300 downwards.
CGACATGTGGCCGTTATATGCTTTGGGTTTACTATTCGGCTTGCCAAAGTATCCAGTCAATCAATATCTCACGCTCTCTTTCCGAGGTCTAGGATTCAACGTCATTGAGACCAATCTACTCTCGATTCCGAATATCGTTGGCTCATGTATTATGATGTTGCTTATAACCGCTTTAAGCGAGTTTGTAAATAACAGGAGTTTCGTGTCGATGGCGGAAGACGCCTGGCTGTTGCCCTGTTTTGCAGCTTTGTTAGCACTGGCGGATCCCATCGACTCTTGGGCGTATTTTGCTATTGCGACCGTATTGCTATCATTCCCATAGTAAGTGGCAAGTCACCCAGAGTCAAGATCAAGAGCTAATATGTAATACCCAGCACTCATCCCATTCAAGTTGCCTGGACCAGTAGAAACGCAGGGTCTGTACAGAACAGAACGGTTTCTGCCTCGTACGTTTACTCTGTTCTATGCTATGGTGTTACTACCAATGCTAATGAAGCTATTGCAGCCTATATAATATGTGGGTTCAAGTTAGTGGAATGATCGGGGCCAATAGTGAGTCTTTGCTTTCAGCTCATAGTTGAGGTACGTCGACCTAGTGTAGATAATAATGCTAACCCTAGTTCAGTCTACCAGCCAGATGATGCACCACGATACTTCAAAGCAAACAGGGGTCTGTTAGTTATCTGCATTTGGATGTGTGTAAGTAGTGCCGGCTCTCCCTTTCCTCCAATTGCTATTTAAATCGATTGCACGATGTTAATTCTACATACAGCTCATCCAATACCCTGGTACCTACTTCTATTACAGATGGAGAAACAACTCAAAGGCAAAGATATGGGACGCTATGACCCCAGAAGAGCAGGACGATTACAGGAAAAACACAACTGATGAGGGTAACAAACGGTGAGTTTTCATTGACTACATATTAGCTCGGAAACTTTTAACTTATAAACAAAATAGACTTGACTTCCGTTTCGCTACTTAAAGACTCATGCTATCGACAACTATGGGAAGCTCGCTTTTATCTTGCAATAAGCTACACATCTCCTGTGCGAGATGGAGCTGGTACAGACAAGGACTATCTCCCTTTACCCTACTGGCAAGAACGCAATTGCGCAAAGGAAAATAGCAAGGAGAGGTTATTCAAGGCTCATTGTTTAGCTTGGCATATTAGTTAGCTGGCTATAGGATGAGGTCTAGCAGTATTATCTACTTCGTTACCACGATGCCTATGAAATAATGCCATAAAGCCTAAGTGAAGATCCACCTTTATAATTCTACCTAGCCCCTTTTCGCCCCCATACTAGATTTCAACTCCCATAACCTAGTGTCGTTACATAGTTGTGTATTAACTTAACAACTCTCACCAGCGCTTCGCACAACAATGTTGACTGCCAAACCAGAGTCGCCATGTCCCTGCTGGAGACCACCACCACAGTATGGAGTAAAGCAGCAGTCGTTGCGCACGGCCAGAACACCCCAGCCGATCTCCCAGTCGCTCACGTGAGTGTTGTCGAACAAGTAGTTGTTTAGGACGCACTTTTAAAGAGTCAAGTCAGCAACTCGGCCTGGAAAAGTATGACTTTTCTATGTAACCATGTCACGATGCCACCCCCTGTTCAGGGTTGTCGAAATAAAAGGAGCAACTCCAGAATGACTTACCACCTTGGCGCTGCCCCACGTGTAGCTCACCCAGCTCGCAGCTGGCACGTAGTTGTTCCCGCCGGCGCTCTGGCGAGAGCTCCCGAGGTTCTGGATGTCATCGGTGTTGATCGAGCCGCCGTTCCAGCAGTCGGCGCGCTTGGCGATCTTCGAGCCTCCTTCCTCGTCGCGCTGTGCGAGACCCGAGGTGGTACTGTTGATCGGGAAGGGACCCTCGATGACAGTTTCGGCGAGGACTTGGGCGAGATCAGCAGGAGAGCGCTGGCCGAGGGTCGCGGCAGCTGCGAGGTAGCCCGTGCTGACGAGGGCGAGGGCGAGCTTCTTGAAAGACATGTTGGTGAAGTAGGTGTGGTGTTTAAAATGGGTTATTTTGGAGATTCTGGTACTTTTGATTGTGTTCTTCGAGGTGTTGTTTCGTTATTCATAGGAGAACGACCCCCCTATTTATACTTCTCAGTTGTCCTCGTCTGGTGACCATCTTCGGTATCGTCTTCGAAGACATGCCAGCTAATGAGAGCCGTAGCATCCGTGCCAAGAAGAAGGTATCATGCCCTTTCTTGCACCTCACGAGCTTTGCTACAAGGACCATACTGAGATTCAGCTAATCGGGCAGCATTCAAAAACATCAACTCGCCTGCCAAGAGAAGCTGAGTCTGACAGTAAGACATTTTTTATATTCATCGTGACTCCATTTTGGATGGCTGACGCCATATGAAAATTTATATCCGCAGGATAGCCCAACGCACTTCCTCGACATATCTGAGAATTAGCCCCGATATTTGGTTGATTTCTATGCTCTCGGGTATTCAAGCGGTGACGGATTCCTATTTATAAACTTGATGTAGCAACATGCTTCTATGGCGCGCCTATTTTCATTGTCTTAATTCAACTTGATCACTTGTCCTCCGTATATATCTTTCGGCAACTCAAAATTTGGATAATTCGAAGAACGATATATTTCCGCTTGAGAATCAAGAGTCAGACCTGGGCGTGGTTGCCTCGTAAAATCGATCCGATGCCTGCTGGAGTGAACTGAACAATATTCCCGGGGCTGCCTCTATAGTGGAAATAAGCTCTTTCAGAAATCCATATAAAGGAAATGCAATAAGGTCTTTTTCGATCAAGTAGTGATTCAATAGGGGCCTGCAGAGTCTAAACTAGATATGATTTTCGATAGCTTCTATATGCTTGGCATTGGCATGCTGATGAGTAAGTCTGACGTGATAAACAACGTGATGCCAGCTCTATAGCCTTGTGCTCAAGCTCTAGACTCTCTATTACAGCACGAAAATCCCCACTCTAGTTATTGAATGTTAGTATACACAAGGGTTGAAAGAGACCGCAACATTCAGCTCAAGGCCTCCTCATGAATTTAACTAACTTGTGTATTAATTGACACACCAGCTTACGCACGGTACATATCTTGAGCCAACCAACATTCTATGCGGCATCAACCCAATCTGTGAGCAATGTTGCTGCCATTACTATAGTCAGCCCTTATAGCTTGGCAAGTTGAATAGGCTTAGGCTGGTTTTTGACTCGATTCAAAACCTCCAAACAGTCTGGTATGAATACACACGATCATGGTACATTAGTGATCATGGAATAAAATTAGTTTTGATCAAAATGGATGCATTACTAATTTACATCAGTAATCATTTTGCAAAACGCCGGTCTGTAATAACTGAATAACAACATAAAACCCCTCTAAATAACTAAGTGTATATTATATAATACATGTAGAACATGTATAAACATATCTAAAAGACTAGCATCAATGATAGACATCAAACAAAAACTCTCTTAGGGTAGCTTTCAGTTTCATCAATGTCTTCCCTCCCCTGAACTGATTAGTCATACGTGATCTCCATATAGTCTCCCGCAACTCATAAAAATGAATTATGGAATCGACTTAAATGATCTCCTGAATGATCGATACCGCTTCTCTGTTGATTTTTGATTATTGGAACTCAATATACAGCTATCCACATTTGTGACTCGTACATGAGAGTTCCTTTCGGCGTCTTATATTCTACTGCTTCACACGCCGCCCCCTCTTCCCCTTTCTCCTTTCCCCAAGTCCACTCCCTTTTTTAACCTTCTAAACCGTGCTCTTACAATTCGCACTATGCCCCAAATTGTTATCACTATGAGATCTTGCCTACTCTAGTGTGTTATTGAGCTGCTACTTTGAACTTATTCCACCCTTTAAGTGGAATCAATACCCGCATCGGTAGTAGTACAAAGCCTGCGTATATCGGCCCCTTGCCTCTACCCAATATATCTGCACAACATGCGCAATCTCTGCAGATGAGAACAAGACATATATTCTATGCTGTGTATCAGGAGTATATTATCCGATCCCAGTTCTTTCCACGGATTTGGTTCCAAGCCACGGTGAGGCGGGGCACCTGCTTCTAGACCATAGTGCCCCCTTTCCCTGCTGTGACCCGACGCTAAGACATCCCTCCCTTTGCTTGGTGATGAGGGGAAAATAAGCTTAAAGGGTCCATATATGTGAATGGAATCGTACTAGTACTTATATGCCGTTATATAGGTAAACCAGAAAGGTGGATAATAGGGACGTGGTGCTAGATCAAAGCATGGATACAACAACGACTTACTCCATCCAAGTAGAATTGTCGTAGCGAACAGGGCTTACATATTCTTAGCAACGAACCATAGAATTTGATCAAGGTATTTGAAGGATCTTAACTCCCTTGATTCTAGAACCTGCCCGACCATAAGGTATATCTGGTACCCTTGTATTATCGGCGCCACAATGGGTTGCTTTAATTATCCGGGACCGGGCGCTATCAGGCGCGCATCCTACCGGGTAGACATGCCCTGCCTTGCATAATCGCTCCAATTCCATGGTAAAACCTGGGAAACAGTCTTTATTATATGCCTGCCTTGTCTTATGTTCGCATGTCATCCGCTTTATCGGAAAAACGCCCTAACCACAGCCACGTCTGCACAGCTTAGGGTAAACTAAACATCCATCTGGCCGCAAGTTACGATGAACATGATAGAATTCGCGTTGGACAATATATACAGGATGAGTCCTCCCAAAGTGAATCGAAGTATATACAACAGAAATAGAGAGTAGTATGCAAAGGCCCGTGACGTACTGATATATACAATAGTAATGCCATTTACGTTGTCACCACCGACCGTACGGAAATCCCCCCCCCCCCTTTTCTCTTTTTCATCGGATGGCGATATTAGGGGGGAGGAGGAGTGGTAAAGGAATGTGAGGCGGTACCTATAGTAGGATGGAGTGCTCTTCATGCGAGAGCCCTCTTCCGTCGTCGCCACCACCATTGGATGTGCCCCCCCTCTCGGACCCCCTCTTACGACGAGAACCCACCAACAGTGAGCTCCAGCACCGTCGGGTTCACGCCCGCCACCACGCCCGCCTCGTTCTCGTTGTCCGGGTTCACGTCGTCGTACGAGAAGGCGTAGCCCCGCCCGTCGGTCTCGTACGAGTGCACGATGCGGCTGTAGTGGTTCGTCGGGCTGCTCTGGTAGTAGCCGTCGCGGCTGATGCTCGGCTGCGTGCTGCCCCCGTCGACGAGGAGCGTCGTGCGCGTGAACGCGGCGCACAGCCGCGGCACCACCGCCTTGTGGATCGCGTTGTCGTCTTCGTGGATCGCAAACGGGCCCGAGTTGCAGCCCCAGATGTCGGCCGTCGTGGGCTTGGGGTACTCGCGGTTGTCGCCGTCGCAGGAGATCCGCGAGCCGGTCGCGCGGCAGGCCACGTTGCCAGCGTCCGTCTGGGTGTTTATGATGAGGTCCTCGCTCGCGTACTTGGTCCACACCTGCTCGATGTAGTCGGTGTAGTAGTCCTCCATGGTCGAAGGGTTATTTGCGATGTATAGATTCGGCGCCTGGACGCGGAGCGGTTTGCCCTCTGTGTCGAGGACGCACATTTCATCCCATGGCTGCCCGTCTGACGCGGCTTGCGTCTTCAAGTCGTTGCAGATGCTTTCTATCGCACCTTTAGCCAAGCCCTTTACAGTCTGTGTCTCGCCGCTGCTGAGAGTCAGGGTCATTCCAATAACTAGCCCGACAAAGTCGACGAAGGAGATGTTGGCGAAAATTCCGGCCTCCTTGGTGTTGGTGAGTTCCACAAACCCCCAGTTGATCGCTGCTGATGGGTCCGAGGGGTTTGCAGAGGACGGCTCGACGAGTGTAGCCTTTCCGTCCGCGGCTGCCACTGTGAAGAATGTGAGCATCCCCTCGGCGATCCAAACTCGCCCAGAGCTCAGATAGTCCGGTAGTGTGAGCTCTGTTGTCTGGCCCGTGGCACCAAGAGGAAGAGCCACGCTAGCGTTAATAGCTATCGGGATTGCACTTCCTAGAGGATCCGGGAAATGCCACGATCCATCGGTCGACAACATCACGATAGCACCACTGGGATCCTGCCCCGTTATGTATGCGTACATCTGCCCTCCTTCAAAGTTGTTCACAAGGGATATCTTCAACGGATCGGCGGATGATGCTATTGTAAACAACTCATCCTTCACAGTAGTGGCTGTACTATTGACCGTGTTGTGGTAACTAATTTCCAAGTCCTTGATACCCCCGGGGTTCACCACGATGGGTGCGGACAACGATGTAGTGATGTAGATAGCCGCGGTGGCTATGGCAAGGTTGAAAAGGCCACGCATTTTGTCAGTATCAGGCTAGGTATAGGATGGCGGTCGAGTCCAGGTTATAACGATGGTTGGGAAGGTAACAGTGAAAGGAAATATTTATAGATAATACATGTAATAAGGAACGGATGCTGTGACTACAGCAGAAAGGAATGGCTGTTCTGGACCAGAACTAGAACACCTGGATCTTGTTCTTAGAGACAGTCAAGATGGCGTCGAGTGAACCAAAGAAGCACTGGCTTCTTATATGTAGGTAGTTTATTCTTTATTCCCCATACTATCCCCTAGCCCCCCCCCGGAAAGCAACTGATCAACCACACTGACCAACGAAACGTTGCGAGCATGCGGCTACATAGTTACATATTTCTACTCCTATTTGATTAAACGCAGCTTGCAGTGTACGATGGGGGTTACCTAGACTTAAACCCTTCGCTTATACTTACACCTACCTTCCCTTTCCTGCTAAAGGGGCTTGTCGAACTGAAACTTAACAAACCATGCAGGTGTAACAGCAATATAGCTGGGCCATAAGCTGATGTTGGTTCGACAAGGGCTTTATTTTCTAAGGAGTCCCGAGGAGGGACCTCTCTGGGGAAGGGGACGAAAGCGGGAACTCTTTACATATTGTGAAGCAAGCAGACCTGAACTAGGATCCTTGATCCCAATTGTCCGTAGAACCTCCGCAGGCGCGCGCCGCTTTTCATGCACCCTACCCTACATCCTGACCTTCCCGTATCAGCTAGTGATCGCCAGGCCAGTGCCATGATCCAATCAGAGGCCGTGAATGCCAACTCACCAGGAGTATATCTCATTACCATGTGTGTTCCCACGAGAATCCGCCGACCCTTTGAAATATAATTATGACTTGATAACCACCATGCGGTAATGATTGGGACTTGACAACTGGCTACCAGTATCAATTTCACTTGGTGGATTCCACGTGGAGCGTGGGAAATTCGCGGGTACTGCATTAGCACTGCTTGGGCCAAAAGCTGATCGAACCGTCAAAATCTAGAGATGGGTGTAACATGTGCACGGAGTGTATGTATGTCTTCATAATATGGCAATCTTCCCGAAAATCTCACTTTCTATAAACAGTCTTTGTCGTAGAACGAACCCAACAAGGTTGTATCATGGCCCATGTAGTCAAGCGGTCTTCCAAGAGTGAACGCGGATAGCCCGACGGAATCCTATGTTCTCATATTCAACTCCGGGCATCTTGCAGCAGGTCTCGAGCTGTTCAACAGCTGCTGTTGGTTACCTAGGTAGGTAGCAGATGCTTGTTTCAGTAACCCGATCTGCACTCCCTATTTTTTGGAGTTTCCTTCTCTAGACGGATGACCGTCCATCCGATCCTTCGCAATTATAGAAAGTTGCTTGGTGGACCCAACTCTTCATATCCGGTATGCTTCATTGCCTCGGAGTTGGTGTTGTTGGCGGTGATGCGGAGGTCCAGCCGACTTACCTAGGTTAGGTAGTATCTCATACACGGTATTTATGATCAGTATTCTTTCGCAGCAATCGTTTATCATAGCCTCAGACCTACCTCGTTGGTCACAACATGGCGAAGTCGAAGGGACCAAATGTCGGTCATGCTATTTTTAGCTTTACCAGCAGTACCTCGTTGTGAAGATGAGATCTTGTCTCTGAATGAGCGAATGTGATATCTCGGGCCGAGCAACAAGCGTGGAAGTTGACGTGCAGCAGTCTCCTATAGTTCCCCCGCCCTTCTCTAGGTTGTCGGTATATTACTTGCATCGAAAACCATCCTTCACACATATGCTTAAACCCCTGTAACGTTGATACTGCAGACACCCTGAGATCTAGTATTTGGGTACCAAGATCGATTGAGTCGGCATGGGTTGGATTGATATTCCACGAGTCAGCAGTTCGCCCTGTCGTGACACTGTCGGGCATTCGGTATGAATGCAGTCTTCCCCATCTATATGTATGTCTTGAAAACCGTAGCAGGCATCTCCACAAAATCCTATATCTGGCTGTTGGAATAGACTTGACTGTCGGATGTAACAATAGAGCTACCTAACTAGACGGTGGTCTGGATTACGACGCTGTGAATAGCCCGGAACACCCCACCAACTCCACCACAGCTGAATACCTACTCTCATCGGAGTTGCATCGACATCGGTGTTTCTTCTTTATGTAAAAAGGCTTCATATATAGGACTAGGTATTTATCATCTGGAAATACCTAGTTGCACTGCAGAGAGAGTCTGTTGTTTCTACTATAACTAACGTTCTGGTTCGAATCCAGATCCACCTTTTGGGATACTTATCACATGCAACACCAAAGTCACGATGAATTCTGCTCGTCCATTATATTATCTACATAAAATGGAATTATAGGTGTTCCTATTCAAGAAGCATGCTTCTGCGGGGGCGACAGGGTAGGTAAGTAGGAACCTACCTACCTAGGCCATGGGCTGCAAGGCACGCAACGCCACCTACAGGGGTCCCAGACATGACTGCAATCCGTGATCGCCGGGTCGGAGATCGCCAATGGCTCATTCGTCCGAATTGGTCTCTCGAGATGTGATGTTTCAATGTTGACATTTTACGGATGATTGGACGGGGCGGCGATCAGCCGCTTGCCTCGTGAAACATTTATATGATTCGGAGATAATGAAGGGAAACACCGTCAATGCTGGTGGCTTGAAGCCGATTGGCGCATAACCAATGCATTCCCAAGAGACTTGAAAATTGGCCATGTTTCATAAGTCAAAAGGAAAGACAAATAAGAAGAAAGGCCTCCTCTTCTAGTTTTCCCAAGTAACACTGACGTCAAGCAATGGAGAAACAAAATCAGAGCCTAAACCCATGTCTGGTAGCGGTAAACACCCCTTTATGCTCAAGTCAGTGCAGCTCCTGAGTCTGGAGGTATGTACGGAGTAGGTACTCTAGTTAATTCAACCATTTTATGAATATACTAGACAACATATACCCTAACCTTAGACTACTACAGTAACTCTCGACTGTTCATGTATTGCATGTGATATTTCTAAACACTAGGTACTTATATTTGATAACAGCTTATGGCCAAGTACACTCTTTTAAATACGTATTATACCAGTTTACCAAACCCCCTGTGCACTAAAATCTCATTCAGGGGCTTGTATCTTTTCGATTTTATATATCAGCTTCTTGTCTCGCACTAGCGGTCATAAGTCTCCGGCTGTCCATATACCTAACCCTGCTTGACGGTGGGCTGCTTAGCTATTATAACATAAAATAATCTCAGAGTTAGTATTGTACAATTACACGCTTGATCGAAATAGGAGTTGAAATGCTCGCTTGTAGGTGTTATGGCTATTCGACTCATACACAGATTAGGATAAGGGGTCTCGACAGCGTGAGGTAGGCATCTATGGGGCAGTCATATAGATCATCGGACCCCTAATTTAATACCTAGTGTAGATACCTAGTTAGGATCCCAAACATTGTCGCCAAGCGAAATACATAAAGAGTCTACCTAGATAACACGGTAATTATGATGTTATTACAATGTCTACCAAGATAATGAATAGTCCACGTGTTAGCCTAAAAGCTGTGATTGGAAGTTAGATACTAGCTTAATGCTCTATTGATGTACCTCCTTTTAACTATTTAAGAAATAGCACGTACCTAGACAATCCTTTTGCTGCAATGTTTCTGTGCTCGATCCTACAACACATCAATAGCCTTTAATATTCGGTGTCAACCACAATGTTAGTAGACCATACCTAGACTCTAACGCAGCGCTAAAGTGATGATCATAAAACAGAAGCGGCCGTTTGCGTATGTCTTCGGAGGAAGTTTCATTCTCGACAAGAGCCATTAGTATACTGTACTTCATTATAAAAGTTCCAATTGAGAGGTATTTGATCGGATCGAATTGAAGTCCCTTAAATTCCAAGTAAAGTTGATCCAAATGACATCTATGAATTGACAATCTTCATGGGCACTCCCCATGTCCCGTATGGAAACAAATGTTGTTTATGGAATTGCAGAAATTATAATGCTGGTCTTGTTGATATTTCTATTGATGGACTGTGTAGCTACCTGCGCGACTATTAGCAACGGCTCGATTCAACCCTAATGAATGAAATTGCTAACCAGACATTATTCAGAACACTAGAGTAGGTCAAACTTGTTTAGTAAAGTTGCTGGAAATTCACTCAAAAGTCTATTAGTAGAATGGAATGGCTGGTTAATGTTCGGGAAATGGCAATGGCGAATACTTAGTGCTATGCCGTGGCTTTCCTTTGCTCGTATTCCATCTTGATTCGAGGCACTTCTGCATCACATGCAACCTCGGGCATACCGCTGGCAGATCATTCTCCCTAGCTTTCAGTTGTTCGCCAAGTAAGTAAAACCAACAAAACTCAAGTTATCGTCACCTAGTGGTGAGAACATAGAGACGATTATGAGTACACTGATCTTCTATAAGTCGCCTTGTCGTGTGTTAATCGGGAGATGATGGCTAGCTATAGTCTGGGGTAGGAAGTTGAGCTTTTTAAGTAGCCCCAGGGGGTTTTCCCCTCCCTACGAGGGGTATCTCCGCCACCACACCAGATGCTGCTGACACCGTTACAGTCACTCAACTGTCATACCATTTTCCCGGAATTCTGGTCGCAGGGGTTATTGCAGGAGAGGGGCGACACGTGCGAACATTGTAACCGAATACAGACGTCGTCTTATACAAGAATTCCATTTTGCAGTATCTCTTGTTCAAAGATGGGAATCCCAGCCCAGTAACTTTGTTTCCGGGGATAGTAAAGATGGAAGAATGTGATCTGGGTTGCAGAATACTAAGTGCCAAGGACAGCTTGATAACGCCAATGATTCTAGAAGCTGACACCTTGCCCATCGCCATGCGGGTGATCTACAATGGCAGTATCTATCCTTGGCACCCCCAAACTCGATTTCTTGCAGTATGAGAAAGACAGGGGAATAAGAGAAGTTGGGTAGACAGCTTCGGGCGCAGCGGTGTTCTAGTTCCTCCTTGCTGACATGGATGGATTCTGGCCTAGTCTAAGGACGACAGGGCTAACCGATTCACCTAGTGCTAATGCGTTCCAACGGCGCGTTCCAAGCACCCATCGTATGATCAGTCTGCACGGGGGTCTTGTAAATGCTCTAGAAGGCCTTAGGAAGACTCGGGACGACCCCGAATGTGGTCAACGGCGTTTATCATTGCCTGTTGTGCATGACGTACATCATATCAGCCCACATTGCCCGACAGCTTCGCAGTCGACCGTGATAACCACCATCGACCACAAGGGTAGGTCGTGATAGCTATACTCCGTCTACCGCCTGCCGGTGTAAGCGAACCGTTGACCTGAAAATTTTGAGGTATATCGGCCCTATGACCGTAGTATCATGTCATTGGCAGGACATACTCCCAAGCTCTGGGCGCCCTCCGCCATGGCAGGGGACAGTTGCATCGACTTTCTTTGGTTCACGGAAGCTGGCCAGCCCCGCCGTTCCAATCGCGATCTTCCAACATCTCGAGCAGTCCAGAGCTACAGCACGAGGAGCTCCAGTCTAAGGCTTGAAGCCGGAGAAGTTGAGTGCTCGGTATAAATACAGTTCATCTCTGGCACAATGTCCTCGACTATGAGACATCGCCAATCCATTCTCAACAATTTTATTCATCAACTCCTTCGTTGCAGATAAGACTGATAAGAGCTACTATTTCCTATTCACCTCGTCAGAACCAGAGCAAAAGAAATGTCGGATAACAAGGCGGAGATCGAGGCCATCCGACCTTTCGGCAAGGCTCGGTCCACCGTCCAGGGAGAGCCCCTGACCAAGGAAGAGATACAGAAGTACAATGACTTTTTCAAGGCATCTTTGTATCTTTCGCTGGGCATGATCTACCTTAGAGAGAATCCGCTTCTTCGGGAACCCTTGAAGGCCGACCACATCAAGGCTCGTCAACTCGGACACTTCGGATCTGCCCCTGGCCAAATATTCACTTATATGCATTTCAACCGACTTATCAAGAAGTATGATCTTGATACCCTGTTTATCTCGGGCCCGGGCCACGGTGCCCCGGCCGTACTTTCTCAAGCCTATCTTGAAGGGACCTACTCCGAGGTCTACCCCGAGAAGACGGAAGACCCGGAGGGCATGAAGGTATTCTTCAAGCAGTTCAGTTTTCCCGGTGGTATTGGGTCGCATGCCACACCCGAGACTCCGGGTAGTATTCACGAGGGTGGAGAGCTGGGGTACTCCGTGTCTCATGCCTTTGGTACCGTCTTTGATAACCCCAACCTTATTTCCCTGACCATGGTTGGTGACGGTGAAGCCGAGACCGGTCCATTGGCGACCGCTTGGCACAGTACCAAGTTCCTGAATCCGATTTGTGATGGCGCTGTTCTCCCAGTTCTGCATCTCAATGGTTACAAGATCAACAACCCGACCCTTCTAGCTCGTATCACACACAAGGAACTTGAGCAGTTGTTCCTAGGCTATGGCTGGAAGCCATACTTCGTGGAAGGAGATGACATCGAAACAATGCACCAGGCGATGGCAGCTACCCTCGAGCGCTGTGTCCAGGAGATCAAGCAGTACCAGAAGCAAGCCCGTGATTCTGGCGTCCCCTTCCGTCCTAGGTGGCCAATGGTCATTCTGCGTACACCCAAGGGGTGGACGGCGCCACGAAAGGTCAGTGGTCGTTACCTAGAAGGTTTCTGGCGCTCGCATCAAGTACCCATCACAGATGCAAAGACGAACCCAGAAGGTCTCAAAGTTCTCGAGCAGTGGATGCGTAGCTACGAGCCGGAGCGGATCTTTGGCACGGAAGGGAGGATCTCGGCTGAGCTGAAGGAACTTTGCCCTACAGGTTTGAGTCGCATGAGCGCAAACCCCGTCGCAAATGGTGGTCAGCTCACCAAACCCCTCAAGATGCCAGACTTCAGAGACTACGCTATAAAGGTAGAGAAGGCCGGAGCTGTTAATGAAGGTGCCATGCAGAACTTCGCCAAGTTCCTCCGTGACATCGTCAAGAGTAACCCAACCAACTTCCGTATTTGGGGCCCCGATGAGACCGAGTCTAATAAGCTGGGTACCGTCTACGAGGCCGGCAAGAAGGCCTGGCTCGGAGAGTACTTCGAGGAAGACGCTGATGGAGGCAACCTTTCTCCATTCGGTAGGGTCATGGAGATGCTGTCAGAGCATACCTGCGAAGGATGGCTCGAGGGTTATCTTCTCACTGGAAGGCACGGTTTCCTCAACAGCTACGAACCCTTCATTCACGTCATTGACTCAATGGTCAATCAGGTTCGTACAAAGAAAATCCCGTCCGAGAGGAAACATGTAGCTAACATGTTCACTAGCACTGCAAATGGCTCGAGAAGTGTCTTGAAGTTGAGTGGCGTACCAAGGTGCCATCTCTCAACATTCTCCTGACTGCTGTTGTTTGGAGACAAGACCACAACGGTTTCACCCACCAAGATCCGGGCTTCTTAGATGTCGTCGCGAACAAGAGTCCCGAGGTAGTGCGCATCTATCTACCACCCGATGGAAACTGTCTTCTTTCAGGTGAGCATTCCGAGTCCCAATACACAAACCCCCTGGAATTTTACTGATGTGTTTTCCGCAGTGATGGACCACTGCTTCCGCTCTTCCAACTACGTCAACGTGGTTGTCGCCGACAAGCAGAACCATCTCCAGTTCCTGACCATGGACCAAGCCGTCGAGCACTGCACCAAGGGTATCGGCATCTGGCCGCAGTTTAGCACGGACGCCGGCGCGGAGCCCGACCTCATCATGGCCAGCTGCGGTGACGTCTCGACGCACGAGTCCCTCGCCGCCATCGACCTGCTCCTGCAGCACTTCCCCGAGCTCAAGATCCGCTGCGTCAACGTGGTAGACATGTTCAAGCTGATCTCGCACACCGACCACCCCCACGGACTCACGGACGCCGAGTGGGTTGCCCTCTTCACGGACAACACGCCAATCATCTTCAACTTCCACTCGTACCCCTGGCTCGTGCACCGCCTGACTTACAAGCGCCCCGGCAACATGAACATTCACGTCAGAGGTAAGCTTCTCTCTTTTTATTTTTCTCTTCTCTTCTCTTCACTTTGCTCAACTTGTCGCGGCTTTCCCCCCCCCCCCCATGTTTCCGAAATCACCGTTGACCAATTTTTTTCTACGACAGGCTATAAGGAGAAGGGCAACATCGACACGCCCCTCGAGCTCGCGATCCGCAACCAGACCGACCGCTTCAGTCTCGCGATGGACGCCATCGATCGCATGCCACAGCTCGGCAACCGCGGCGCGGTGGCCCGGGAGGCGCTCAAGGGCCAGCAGCTCTCTGCTGCGGCCGACGCGTTCGAGAACGGTGTCGACCCTCCATTCCTGAGCAACTGGATGTGGCCCGAGAAGAGGCAAGTCGTGCCCCAATAAGCAAGAGGTGGTTTTGAGGCAATGTTCCAATATGACGTGGTTTGAGATAAGAGGAAGCGCCAGGTTGGGAAAGGGGGTGGTGACACTGGTTGGTATCGGGAGGGAGGCGTTGGTTTTACCGGGATGATTTGATTTCAATCGCGAAATGAGATGCAGGTGTACGGTATTATTTCGACATATACATATATATATTTCCAGGTAGAGTTTTTGGTATAAATCATTTGTTTTATTAAATATCCCCCCTTTCACGAATCGGTCTTAGAAAATCTTGTAGCACTGAAAATAGCTGCCACATAATTGATGCTGTTATTGCTTTGAAGATAAGAGCATCGAAATGGTAACCCAGAATTCTCAATGAGCCTGGAGTGAAGGTTATGACTGCATGCTGCTTCTAACACTATATAAATACTTCCCAGTCGCTCGGCTAGTCGTTCTCGACCAAAGTATTGACTATCCAAGATTCCATCTAGCCGAGCTTCACGGAAATTTTCGTGACTAGTAGCAGTTCCAAGCAACGACCAAAAAACCGATAGTTTGAGAGGCAATCAATACCAAGCTTGGTGTGCCACTAGCATACGAAAGAGGACAGAAAAAGAAAAGTGATGAATCAAAAACGACGCCCCGGATTCCAGCGACGCGGTGGAACGACCGCCATTGCGACACTGCACCACTACCACTCCAGATCGTGTGGAGAGCTTCTGGGCCAGCCCCCCAAAAGATCCCATCGTGGGGGGGGGCCTGGAAATCGGGCTTTGGGGGGAGGGGAAATGGGTTTGGGGACGATATCCGAATTTCCCTTCCCCCCCCAGTGGCAAATGCAATACATACATGCATACATACCACGTTACATCCTCTCCCCATGTCCCCCCGGGTTACGCCGTGCCATCAGGCAAAATCGGCTATCTGCGGTCCGCCGAGGAAAAAAAACCAAGGGAGCGATCCTGTAACTAGCATTGTGTAGGTATGTATAGGGCCACCGAAGTCCGTCGGTACGATCCGAATAAATCTACTCGCGGATAATTGTCTAGGGTTCTGAAGCTGGAAGCCGAGGTGCTGCTCTAGATTCGGGGGATACTCTTCTTTGGCTCTAGGCACACGATGTAGATGCATTCATTGCGATGAATTTCGACATAACACTGGAATCGTCTCCTCTGGAATTCATATTCAGGGCGAAAGAAGCCAAAAGGTCTCAACAGTCATGAACAAACATTGTCTTGGAAATATATGGATATGGTTTCTAGAATAGGTGTGATAGCAGAGATGTTTTTTTTTCCCGTCTTCCCGACTCCATAAATACCATAAATGCATATACTTGGTCCAACGCAACAAGTCAACGGCAGTATACTCTACCATAATTGAGACTATATTGTATTGCAATGTAGGACTAGTTTGTTATATCGACTCACTGTTATCTAGATAGGGGGGAGTTAAAAGATCTGCGGAAAATCGAGAACCCCCTATATTACAAAGGTAATGCTGCGTTAAGGACGAAAATAATACTACACCAGTTACCATTATGCGGTTTCCAATAATCAATGTAATGCTCCGTCGTTCAAGAGAGAAAGCTACAGGCACATAAAAAGGATAGGGATATTATGTGCAATTTGAAACTGAGATTTGTAGAATACGGCATCGGAAATCAAAAGATCCTCAACGTGATCTCGTAACCAAGCTACATGAGCCAACTTTATATTTATTTATCTCGACATATATACCCAGTATCGAAGGTGTCGCTCATTTCACAGGTCAAATAAAGTGGACTCAATTCCCCCCCTTTAAAAATCTGCTTAGGTGGAAGATGTTTTCCCTGCAGGGTCATAATTCATTCATTTATTCTGATTTGAGGTATACCTCCTTTTTTTTTTTTGCAGACATACTGGTTGGCATGGAACAACATACGCAGAGGCATTTACAACATTTAGCCAGCCCCCGTCTGCTTACCATGTATCAGCATTCCCACGGGGGGGGATTGATTGTTACGGGAGAAAACCCCGTCAGCACGGAACCCTTTTCCCCTTTCCTCGTGGACCAAACGCACACTGATCGCAAGACTCGGGAGTCAGAAGCCTAATTTCGATCCCCCTCGGCCCATGAGCTCAGCAGCTCAGTTGTGCACCGTGGCGAGCAGACCCGGCAGGATCTCCAGGTCCTTCTTCTCGTACGTGTACTTGCTGCCCTCGATCTTGGCGCTGGCGCGCGGCCGCTGCTGCTGCGTCTGCCGCACCTTGACCCACTGCTCCGTCGTCAGGTGCTGGCCGATCTCGGTGAAGGCGTTGGACGTGAGCCCGAGACGCTGCAGCAGCGGGCTGTTCGCGATCGGGTCGAGGACCACGTGGTTGTTGGGTCTGGTGTGTTTTGTTGGTCAGGTTCAGACAAATCATTTGGGGTAGGTAGGTAGGTAGGTAGGCAGGTAGACAACATACCGTGCAAAGTACAGGACGCCCAGGCGGTCAATGTGCGCCTGGTCCTGTGGCGGCGCGTGCACGCGGTGGATGCTGGACTTGATGAGACCCCCGGTGAGCGCCGTCAGGGCGTCGCACGTGTTGATGGTGATGGTGCCGTCCTGGGGCTTGACCCACTTCCACTGGCCCTCCGAGTTGAGGATCTGCAGCGCCGCCACCGGCTGCCGGAAGAGCAGCGTCACCGTGCCGAGGTCGGTGTGGCCCGGGCTGTACAGGTCTCCGACCTTCTTGTTCTCTTCGGCGCCCCGCGCCGCGTAGTGCATGTACCGCAGGTGGTCCTCGCCTTTCACGTCGTACTGGTGGTCGCGTACTAGCTGGTCCTCGTCCGGAAGCTCTAGGAGGATCGCGAAGAGCCGGAGTAGCTTGACGACTACCTCGTCGTGGCATTTCTGTGGCAAGGTTATTATTAGTCAAAGGACTACGGTATGGAGGATTGGTAAAGGTCGCACCCTTGAGAAAGCCTCAATCTCTTTGATGTTGTCCTCGAGGACCGGAGGCTGTTGGCGCTTGTGGAAGCCGTCGAACTTGGGTATATTGTAAACTTGCACGTTGTCCCTGATGCCGTTGCCAAGACTACATCAGCCAGATTAGTTGACCTATTCTTGTTTAGCTCGCCTAAAAGGCATGCATCACTTACATCCGGTGTCCAGCGGGTCGATATCCGTTGTATTCTCCGCTTTCAAGGTCCTTGGCGTTGTGGTATTTTAGCTTCTCCTCCAGGGGTAGGCCGTAGAACTCCCGTCCGAGGGCGAACTGGCGGTTCACCTCCTCTTGGGAGATATTGAAGTTCTTCACGTAGAAGAACCCTATAATGCGTCTCAGTCACAAATCAAAGGGTAAATAAACAGGGAAGAACCTGATGGATGCCTTCATACCAACGTTTCGAACAGCATGATCAAGCTGATTCACCAATTCTTGCTTCCCCCCTGGCTGGTCGAAAAGGCTCAGATCCAAGGTGACAAGCTCGGCCCAGTCCACTAAGCAGTTATTAGAGGCTTAAGTATATCAAGCTTTTTGTTCCAACCACTCACGGTTCTCTTTGGTGACAGGCACCTGCTCGTAGCTTTCGATAATTCTTCCTGGCATTGTGTATATCTTGCTTATAGCTGCTATCCTAGTCCTGGTGAACCAGCCTCATGAAGCCCCCCTTGGATCTCCGACAACCTTTTATCCTTTTCCTTTCAACCCTTTTGAAGTAATTTTTTCCCCATGTCGGTATAATTCCGATTCCATGTTTCAAATCAAGTTTGTCTAGAGCGGGGATAATGTTACTGATAACGTCGCTGCTGGCGGGGGAGGACGAGGTGGCTTCCAGGAGATAACTTTAGCTAGGAGGTCTCACCAATAAAGTGCTGTAAATATATTGCGTGAGTTGGAGTACGGATTGTGTATTCCGGTATAGGTGCAGTTCTGGGCACGGAGGAAGCGCAGGTAGTATCCAACTCCGCATTTTCGGGGGGTGGATAGCACGTCATGTCATCTCCGTCGCACATCATAACGTCGCCGGGGGATATGCGAACGCGAGCACGTGGATTCATAAGCATACATCAACGCCAGACATCGGAGCCCGGGAATAAGAGCTCACTGTATATAGGTAGTTCAAATGACTATGGCAGATTATAACGGCTTGTCTTGTCCGAGATAATGCCTACTGAGTGGCTGGGGGTCCCTCTGATGCGAGATCGTGTCTATGTTGTGTCATTCTAGGTGTTATCAACCGACTGCTATTGAAAGTAACTTACACGTCCTGCAGTTCCATTGTAGTTTTCAATAAAGAGAGCTCACTATAGCGTTCGTGGAACAACATGATTTCCCTATTCAACACCTCTTGCGCCAGTATAGAGCTCTGATCTACATTGAGCTGACCCATACCCCAACATGGGCAAACAGAATCAAGGCCGTCTGGGCTTAATTGGGCTCATTAAAGAGATTTTCAATTGGTATCCCTCTGAATACCCAGCCGCTGAACGAAAGTATGTTGATTCGTCTCAAGGTCTGCCTGCATCCTGATGATATTAACACTAGCAGGCTTCTATTTAAGCTCGACCTGTCCATCTTGATATTTGCTTGTTTATGCTGTAAGTACTTATTGTATTGAATAACGACACGATATTTGCTAACCTTTTTCGTAGTTTTTGTCAAGTATTTGGGTAAGCTATTCATTCAACCTCCTTTCCAGACCCAGACAAGATGACTTCTTTCGCTAATTCACGAGTGTATTGAAGATCAGACTAATATCAGCAATGCCTACGTCAGTGGGCTCAAAGAAGACTTCGGGCTTTACGGAAATGAACTCAACTACTTTAATGTGTGCTATTATGTGGCCTATGTCATTTTTCAAATACCCGGCCTTCTTCTCATGTCGCGGCCACAGTTGTTAGTATCATAGCTTTCCCTGGTTTCCAAATTAGTACGACGATTGACCGTTTTGCATAGGGCTCGTTGGCTGCTGCCCACTCTGGAGATCCTCTGGGGTATTTGCACTTTCGCTCAGAGTCGAGTCACGAATGTCCACCAACTCTATGCTATGCGGTTTCTCGTGGGGATGCTGGAGGCACCTGTCTTTGCGGGGACTCACTTTGTGCTAGGTAAGTCGACCATCACAGGTCTCTGGATATAGGGGACACTAATGTTAGCTAGGCTCGTGGTATAGCGGGCCTGAGCTGTTCAAGAGAGCTGGCACTTGGTTTATATGCAATCCCTTGGGTACCATGGTTAGCGGTTATCTACAAGCTGCCGCATACACAAACCTATCTGGAGTAGGCGGCATGCCTGGATGGAGGTAAGATCACTCATAAATAGTTCCTCGTCACTTACTTACTCACATGCAAATAATAGATGGCTGTTTATAATCGATGGTATTTTCACCATACCCGTTGCCCTAGTAGGATTCCTGGTGTTCCCAGGTATTCCGGATTCACCAAAACCGTTCTACCTCACCTCCGAAGATATAGAACTAGCGAAAGAGAGAGTTAAGAGGGCCAAGATCCGCAAGCCAGGAAAGCTTGGAATCGATGTCTTCAAGCGGACCCTGAGACGTTGGCACATATGGGTCTTCGTATTTTGCTACATGTAAGTCGCTCTTAAATCCTACACCAAGACAACTGTCCATATTATATGAGGTAATGGTGGAAAATACTAATATATGTCTTAGATGCATGATTATAGCCTCGTACCCGGACCAGTATATGAACCTATGGCTCAAAGAGGAGGGTTACTCTGTCATCCAGATCAACCAACTCCCTACCGTTACCTATGCCATCAACATCTTGGCGTCTTGGCTTGGAACTACCCTAGCAGCGATCTATCCGTCGTGGATTATCTACTCTTCCGTGACGACCTGTGTCGTGTTCTCGTGCATATGTATGATTGTATGGACAATTCCGAAGGCACTCAAGTATGTATATGTCCCCAGGAGAACTATCGATTTCAAGTTCAAGGTCAGTTTTATGGCTAACATGGGATCACAGGTTCGTTGCGTGGTATACACTTGGTCTTACTGGCTGCACTAGCCCCATACTGTACTCAACCGTCAACACCGTCGTCAAGGACGACTCTGAGGAGCGGGCACTTATTCTAGTATGTGCTATCTTTCACGCCATGAAAAATCCCGGTGATTCCTAATTATAAGCAGGGCTCTATGATGACCTTCGGGTATTCCTTCAATATCTGGGTGCCCTTACTCCTATTCCCTACTGCCGGGCCCAACGGGGCACCTAGATGGCGGCATGGATGGCCCGTAAAGACTGCATTCCACATACTTCTCCTGGCCGGATTTATTTCAGCAATATTGCTTCATAAGCGCAAGTACGTCCAATGCGATCCAATTCGTGAGAAGTTTTTATAGAATACGAGGTGGCTAATTGAAGCTTAGGAAACCCCAAAGTGACGATGGCGTTGAGACGGATGGTTCCACGGCCGAGGAGCCAGTGCTTTACGAAGAGAGGAACTCAATTAAAAACTAGAAATATTGGTCAAACGAGTCCGTATTCTCGAAAACAATGGCTCTGAGAGCAGCAGGATCGCTAATAAACGGTACAGGCGAATACTGTCTAAACTCATGTGGTGCTTATTCTATGAGACTGTAGTAATGGGCATTAATATTTCGATACACTACCTAGACTTAGGATATATAAGGTACCTAGGTAACCTAGGTATTTCTCGCCGAATTTTCTAAAAGAAGTAGAGCCATAAAATCTAGAAATTCTGTTCAATGTATGTATGTACGTAAAGCATGCAGGTACTTTTATGCTTGTACTTCGTTAGGGGTGTAGTTGCTCAGAGATATCCGACAGGGAAACTCTCCTCGAGGGTGTGCGGCCCCAGCCGTGATCAGGAAAGCTTTCTCATTGTCGACATTCGTGAGATCCACGTCCGTGTCCGCGTAGGCCTCGTCATAGCATTCTTTAAAGTCGAACTCCCTCACGAAGATGGCCAAGAAGGCCCTTAATTCCTTCATGACGAAGGCCTGCCCGGTACAGTTCCGCACCCCGAATTCAAAAGGACGCCATGCGCCCTTGGGTGGGTACAGCTCATGATCTGGTCCTACGAGGAACCGATCAGGCACGAATTCAAGCGGTCGCACCCATACCTTAGGATTCCGCATGATGCTAAGATGGTTCATCTGGATGGCAACATTCTCGGTAGGATACTCTGTGTTGTCGCGGCCCTTGAGTATTAGGTCTTTGGATCCCATACGAATTCCATTAGCAGGGGGAAACAGGCGCAGCGTTTCCTTAATAACGGCGTTAGTGTAGGTAAGGGAGTTGAGTATAGATGGGTTCTCGGCAATCATATGTGGGCATGCAGGGACATGTTGTCCAAAGACCTGGTCATGTTCGGCCCTCAAGCGGGATAGAACGGCAGGGTGCTTCCAAATCAGGTAGACTGAGGCTATCATAGTTGCCGATGTAGAATCGTAACCGGCAAAGAAGAACATGCGCAATTGAGCACAGAGCATGGTGAGAAACTCATCATCTAACGCATCGGATAGTTGGCGTCCTGGTTGGGAGTAATAAACTTCAAGTGCTTGGTCGAGTATCGAGTTGAAATGAAATTGGCCGTCGTCTTGAACCTTAGCATTGCGGTAAACATGAAGTCTCTTTTGGATCTGGGCTTTGATGTGCTTGTCTAGCAAACGGCCGTTGTTCCAAGTTTCAAGCTTCCGAAGAGGGTTGAGCTGGCCCAGGTTATCCATGACATTGCTAACGGCAAACTTCAAACTGAGCTGGCGAAGCATAGTCTTAGAAAGTGGGTGTGGGCCTGATGTCTGATTCCCTAGCTCCGCATTGAAAACTATATGTCCGGTGATATCGTTCATGAGCATCAAGGTCAGTGGCTCAAGGCGGAATAAGTCGTTGGTCTTGGTTTTGCGTCTCAGTACGTCACGCAATACCAGCATCTCTTTGATAACAATGGGTATTGTAGCATCCAGGTTAGCATTGTTGAAGAATGGCAAGAAGATGTCATGATTATGTTTCCACAGTTGGCCATTCTCGGTGAAGAGGTTCATCCCTCCTCTTCCAGATATCGGAGCAAACCAATCGGCAAGGTCAGGGGGCTTTTCAGCATTGGTTGCAGGGTGGTTGAGAGCCTGGTTGGCAATATAAGGGTCGTTTACAATAAGTAACAAAGTGTTTATAGGGTACGTATCGAAGTAGTAAGCATCAGCCCCCAACTTTCGCGCCAGTCTGTCTGTGATATAAGAACTGTGTGCTCCTTGGGGCAGTTCTTCGCTGGCAACCTTGGCAGCCAAGAGGTGCCCGAAGATGGGACTGTGTTGAGGCATTGGCTGGAATAGGAGTCATTTCATCAGTTAATGGTTTTTCTATGTGTGGAAGAACCGAACTGACTTACCTTGCCGGCTTTTTGTAGTTTCCTCACGAGCGCTCTATAACGCCATCCTGTCGATATAAAGCTAATGATCTCGGTCATGGCCAGAGCTAGTAGGAAGCCAAGCGAGGCCTTCCACAGCACCCACAGAGAATCTAGGTCGGGCAGAGCCATAGTGATGACCAAGATGTGCTTTGTTTGGGGAATTGGCGATATAATGTGAAGTCTAGACCGGTTGTTAGGTATTTTCAACGAACCGCTGTCACGAGGACTTCAATATGGATACTGCGACGACTACGGCCACCACTACCTGATGATGTAGCAATTTATAGGCGACCATTAACACGCGTCGAAGAAAAAACAGTAAGGTAGCTCGGAGTTAGAATTCGGCTCTTCCCGAATTTCGCCTCATGGGTGCCCGCCCACCAACGTGAACCCCGGTGATATTCTAAGGGGAGGATATATATATGGTTAATATGGGCTCATTCGCTCGGCTCAAATCCTTCGGGTAGGAAGATTCCCAAAGCAAAGGGTTGACAAGGATACTTTTGCGCATCCACAGGGCTGAATGGCCTGTTTGGTTTCAAGACCGCTTTTTAGTAAGAGCAGGTTAAATGTCTCCTACGAGGTTGACTT
The DNA here is from genome assembly GCA_022544895.1 of Biscogniauxia sp. FL1348. Classification (NCBI taxonomy): domain Eukaryota; kingdom Fungi; phylum Ascomycota; class Sordariomycetes; order Xylariales; family Xylariaceae; genus Biscogniauxia; species Biscogniauxia sp. FL1348. The sequence continues at coordinate 246,639 of JAJNNV010000046.1, read as the reverse complement.
CTATGTGGGAGTATTGGTACTAAGGTTAAGTAAAATAGGACTCAACAACCTTCGTTGACAAGTTCTCTAGAAGGCACTTATAAAAGGAGGTATGAAGCGATGGGAACAATGAAGGTGAAAGGCTATGTATGAAGGTAATGCAAGTGGGATAAATGGACCAAGTTAGATATTAGCTGACTAAAAAGCAAAAGGTGAACGAGCCACCTAAATTTCAGCTGGAGAAGACTGATGATTGATGTCTATGGAATCTCATCTGTTGATTGGCTACAACTTGGTTGGAATGGAAACATCAAATATCCTTGTACACCTCTTCCGGGGTCTAAATTGTATGTGGGGCGAAATCGCCATCTTTCTAGATATGTACCACACTGCCTATTTTTAATAAAAAAATACCTGCTACGTTAATTATAAGCTAAGTAAAATGTATAAAACAGTATATTTTAAGTGCTGCAACCAATAAAATGTTGTCGTGAAGAGGGGGGTGAAGGGTGTCCAATTTCGCCCCACATACAATTTAGACCCCGGAAGAGGTGTATTGATATTACTAACCTACGTCTTCCAGCATTATTGTAGTTAGTGGGTCAAAAATGGAACCGTCCCCATCCCTTATAGAGACTCGCTTTTATTGGCTGATTGCTGCGTAATGTACTAGATCACTTAATTTAGGTGCAAAAATACCTACTATGTTAACGCAATGTAAACTTCAACAGCAGCTTTGATCTCAACCTTATTTAAAACATATAGTCTTAAACATAGCTGGTTATTAGGTTAAGAAAATATCAAGTAGTTTTCTTAGTAAATTGTATGTAATAGTACATTTTATGTGCTGTAACCAATAAAAGTTTACCTTTATAGCGGGGGTGGAGAGGTATCCATTTTCGACCCACTAACTACAATAATGCTGGAAGACGTACCTAGGGCGCATCAAATCCTTCCAGATCCACTCAATGGGTACTCCGTACATACTGTGGGTTCAATGTGGGCTGTCGAGAACGGGCAAGGGTCTGCAGTGAGTTGATGAGACGCTAAGATAAGACTAAGATAAGACAGCTTTCCCACCTTATCGTCTTATCGACAAAGCGAATTGAGCTCTTCCCAGGAAAATTATTTGACCAAGTCCAACTTTTTTTTCCCCATTACACCATCAACAGCGCAAGAGACCATTCTTCGAAGCAGATCGTCCCATCATGCCGAAGCCACGCACCAAGCGACAGGCCATTCGTGAGGAGCGGAAGAGAAAGCGACGGGAGAAGTCATCAGCCAAGCACGGCACCGATCATGATAACGAAATGGGTGTAGGAGAGGGAGAGGGAGAGGAAGAGGGAGTGGAAATGGGAATGGAAATGGAAATCGAGGAGGATGGCGGTAATGCTACCAAGAGACAGCGATTGAACCGCGATGCAGGCGACAACGAAGACATCCCGCCATTTGCAGCTGGAAGCGAACAGTTTCAACCTGCTGCGCTACCTCCCCCCGAACGTGAATTCTTCGGCATGCTCTCCGAGCAAGAGCAGGAATACTTCCGCTCCGTTGATGAGCTGCTTGACGTGGACGACTTTCCCTCGCAAGAAGAGCGCCAACTATACCTCGCCGGTGTTTTTGCTGAAGCGCAAGGAAAGGAACTCAAGCTGGCATGCAGTCAATCCTCGTCGAGGCTGATGGAACGCTTGATCTTGATGTCAAATACAAGGCAAAAGAAGCAATTGTTCGAGCAATTCGCGACCCATTTCTTAAATCTCATCCAGCACCGTTTCGCAAGTCACTGCTGCGAGACACTCTTCCTTCAATCAGCCCCTGTCGTGACTCGTGAGCTTGGTGGAGAACGCGATGATATGCCCGCCAGTGAAGATGACCCAGACCAGAGGACATTGCCATATATGGAGGAACTGTTTCTTCTCACCCTCGACGAGCTTGAGGGACACCTCAACTACCTGCTTACCGACAAATTCGCATCACATACTCTTAGAGTGCTCCTGATCATTCTATCAGGCAGACCTTTAGAACAATCTCAAACGAAGTCTCTGATCCACAGCAAGAAAAAAGAAAAGATATCTGCACCGTGGTCGTTTGGAGCCACCCTGGAATCAAACACCCAGCTCAGGGCAGTCCCTAATTCTTTTAATCTAGCTGCGAAGAAAATCATTGCAGACTCTGTATCCTCAATGAGCGTTACAGAGCTGCGTGTATTAGCCACACATCCGACCGGCAATCCGGCTCTGCAACTTTTCCTCGAACTAGATATCTCCCTCAACGATAAATCGGGCGACGAGCAGGGAGACATGTCTCTTCTATGGCGTCTGCTACCAGGTGCTCCAGCATCTCTCGGCGATCCTGCCACTCCCGCATCGGATTTCGTCAACTCGATGTTATACGACCCCATCGGGTCACGGCTCCTAGAGACCCTCATAACCCATTGTCCTGGAAAGCTATTTAAGGCGCTGTACAGGAACATTTTCGCGAGCAGAATACACAGCCTCCTGCGCAATGATATCGCCTCATATCCTGCAATTCGTGTATTGAATAGGCTGAGCAAAGAAGACTTATCTGTGGCAGTTCATAATTCACTGCCAGAATTTAGCAAGCTAGTTGGACTCTCAAGATTCAACGTGATCAAGACCTTGTTTGAAAGATGTCATATTCGACAAGCTACTTCTGAGATTCAGGCTCTGACAAGAGCTCTGGTCGAGGCGTGTGGACCAGATGCTACATCGCTCGTCAGTAAGCTTTGCCTGCCGCTTTCATCTGGAGGGGAGGATGGAAAGCAGCACGAACCCTTGACCAAGAATCGCACAGCTCTGGTCTCCCATGGAGCTCATCTGACCACAGCCTTGCTTGCTATACCTGGTCCTCCTGCAAAGGCAATTCAAACATCCCTCTCTGCTCTTTCGGAAGAACAAATTTTGCAACTTGCTATATCTTCAGGACCAACCTCTCACGTTTTGGTCGATGCACTCGCAACTCCTTCGCAAAGCAAGATCTTCCACAAGGCACTAGTGGGCGTTTTGCGACCCCATGTCATGGAACTGGCTAAGTCGGAGCATGGTAACAAAGTGCTGAGTTCCATTATTGCTATCCCATCGAAAGGAGATGGCATATCTGTACCATTCCACACCAAGGAGCTCATCATATCACAATTGGCTGAGCATGAACAGGAACTTCGAGATTCTTTTGAAGGACGTCGTGTATGGCGGTCCTGGAAGGGGGACTTATGGAGGACCCGAAGAACTGATTGGATTGCCTGGGCTAAGGAGGTCGACCCCATACCTGAACAGGTTGGGTCTAAGCGGCCATCCAAACCGCAGGGCTCCAAGTACAGTGACGTGAATAGCATAAAGGTTGGTGTGAGAAAGGGAATATAGTCATGTAAGGATGGTGAGCAGACAGAAAAGACATGTCAGAAGGAGGACAGCATAACTGTAATCACAAAGGAGTTAAAAGGGGGGAAACTGTTTCTATTGTGTATTCATGACTGAATCTCGTGGAGCTTGATAGGCAAGAGGATAAAGCAACATTGATATACCACTGTAAAAGGGAAGGAACGAGTAGTAGTTTCAGGGCTGTTGTGCATGGAGTTGCTAGAGAAGAAGAAAAAGTGCGTTGCTAAGGATACGAACGAAATGATTTTATATGGTTTCTACTCTGTTGTTTTATCTGGCCCTCGACGCGTTTTGTTATTTTCTTTTTGTTGGTAATTCTCTGTCTAGCTATACCGTCCCTTTCTTACCCCTTGGTCGACTGGTTGCTATTCTTGGTCTCGCCGATTCTGCCCACACCCATTCGAAGCTATTCCAGCCTCGCACACTGTCGATAACTCCAATAGCAAATCGCCCTTACCAGCTTCAACTGCTTGCCTGTCAAGATGCCGCGTAGCGGGTACGACATGACGAATATCCCCGATGAGGACCGCCCTGAGTGGCGTGATCAATCACCTGGGGATTCAACTGAGGATCAGCAACCAGCTGCATCATCGTCCTCAACTACTACTCGCACCATTATTTCCGGAAATACCCCATCGACCCGCTATCAGGCCGGAGAGATGCCCACAGTTCGTCTAAGCCCTGGATATATTGCAAACACGGGAGGATATACCACATTCAACCAGGGCACTGGCCGTGGCTGGCGCTCCCTCCCTCCCCCTCCTCCTACTACTCCCGCTTCTCCAAACCCTACCACCCTCACTCTAACGCGTCCTCCCATCCCCCCTCGGCGGTCATCCTCCCGCGGAGCCCCGGGCTCTGGTTCCGCGGTCCTAGCCAGCGAGGCATCGCGCGTCATGGGAAGCGGCAATACCAACACCAACACCAACACCATAGGCCTCTCACCCCTGCCGCCGCCGGCTGCTCTTCAGCCTGGATATCTTGCACCTCGCGGGGAGCGCCACTTGGTTCGGAGCCGCCGACGAGTCGCGCGAGAGGCGCCCATGGTGCAGACAATTGTTCCCGCAGCTAGCTCTGCCGCCCTTGCTCCTACCACCACTCCTACTCCTACTCCCTCCATGGCAGCCCCGTCTGTCATTCTCACGGCGCCTTCGTCTTCGTCTGAGGAGGAGGAGGATGTGGAGATGGGCGGTGTTGCAGCTGCTGCTACAAACAAGAAGGGGAAGGGAAAGGCGTATGTTTTCTTTTCTTTTCTTTTGTTTTTCCCGTATTCTTTCCTTTCTTTACAGCTTCTCACATATTTTTCTTTTCCTCCTTTTTTTGGCTTGGTTCTTCACCTACACTACATCAATTCTGCTGTTTCACGGTAGATGGAAAAAGAAGAAGAAGACGAACAAAAAGGAAACCCCCTCCGCAAATCGCATCTCTTGCTAACGCCTTTTTCACATTCACAGGAAAGCCTAGAGGAAGAATCCTCTCCTCCCGAGCAAGCCAACAAGCAAGCCAACAAATAACCTCTCTCCCATCTCATCATCTTCGACAAAAAAAACCCAAGAAAAACTCTCTGTTGAATTCTCTGGGTTGGCCCGGTTGGTTTTAAGGAGGGGCATAAAGCATGGGGAGAAGGGAGGGGGGGAGGATATCAACATTCCGGCATTTGGTGATTGAATTGTAGGATATAGAAGAAGGAAAAGAAGAAGAAAAAAAAGAAAGAAATCCTGTGTGCATTTGCAAAGGACAATTCCCTGTATAAATAGTATCAAAATTTTCCTTTTTTTCTTCTTTTCTTTTTACTGTTTGAATATACCCTCTTTTCTTCCTCTTCTTCCCCCTCCCTGGAACTCTACATCCTCTATCCTCGGGGATATGTGTTTCTTTTTTTTTTCCTTTATAACCAAGTTTTCCTTCTCTTCCTTTCTGACCTGTAATTGATTGGTGAGAAGGGAGAAGGGAGAGGGGGGGGAAGGTGGGGTTGTGTACCATTCACTGCTGCTGAGCAACAATACCAGAAAAGGAAAAGAAGGGAAAGGGGGGCTGAAGAGGGTGGTTAAGAGACAACATTTGGAGGAGAATTAAACGGTCTAGGCTTAGGGCTCATTAGGTACGCAGGAAAATACCATCTTTCGCTTTTGATCAAATAAAGACATTGACCTCCTTACGGCAAAGAGAAAAAGAGGATGAAAAAAAAAAATAACGGAGAGGGGTGGTAATAGGTACACATGGCCCTTAGAGTGAGGTTCATCTTGGGTTTTCCACAAAACCACTTATAATCACCATGTTATCAATATTATGTGAGTATCAATAGTAATTTATATTCAACATTTGTTTAAGTTTTGTCCTTTTTTTAATTGGTTCCTGGGTATTTTTGTCTTTTTATGGAAATGTTTTTTGTTTACTTCTCTCTTCCCCCTTCCCCCTCCCACAGTGCACATTGACACTAGCCATGCATAATGTAGCAATAGCTCAAAACTGGCAATTAGGCTCTCTTATCACTCTTTTGCCTCGACTCTCTAGCAGTTCTCTCCTCTCGCCACCGCTCTACTGTCTGAACGAAATTTTCTCCACTTCCTTCATCTGGGGATCTTCAGGTTTAGGGAATATAACCATAACCAAGTCCATTCCAGAACTGACGCAGATACTGCGAGATATCCATCATTTACGATGCACGCGAGTATCAAATAATCCCCCCAGTCGGGATAGCACAATCATAGGAAGCAGTTCCTCGCAAGCCACCGTGGTTTTTGATCCTGAACACCATGCCAGACACATCATCGTGCTTACAAAAGCAATAACGCCTCGATCCGCAGACGAATTTGACAAGAATGGAGATTCCGATAATTTGTTGTTGAAAGTTCGTAATTCGTACTCGGGTCCGGTGTCGCATACGAGATCCCAAGTCCACCCCCCACCATCATTTCGTATTAATAACAATTAAATGCCTGATGGTATCTACACCAGTCCCTTGAATCGGTAAAAAAAACTGCACTGCCTTTCAAGAAGAGTTATTCGAACCAGTGTTAACAAGAACGCCGTCTGATAAAAAAGGAGGGAAAGCCTTCATATAATTCAAGTTGATACTGCGCCCCTGGTAGGTGATTGAATGTATGAAGTGGTATCTTGGAAGATCGAAAATAGCAACGGCTTTGGAGTGTATAAACGGGGTGACATCTTGCCTCGTAGCTTTTTTTTTTGACAAACCGGGTGAGACAAGACAAGATATAATGATACGGGCGTACCGTATTACTGCTCGGATCCATAGTCGATCAGACTCTCCCAAGCGGCATCGTTCCCGGTAACGCAGCCAGGTGTACCCAAACGGCTGTAACCGGTAGAGGGAATTTCAAAGTACATTGAATCCCCGATCGGGGAAAACAGTGTTTCTTCTTGGTGTTCATAATTCTCTGCTGAGTTTGGTACGGCGGGTGATGTATGTGCTTGTGTCTGCGCGTCAAGACCCTCTGGTGATGTATTGCCCAAATATTCATCATACATGGGGAACGAAGGAGTATTGCCAAGAAAGTGAGCTGCCATCGGATCACCCATGTCAATGTTGGCCATCATCTTGACTTCGTTCGGGAGCTCGGAGGTAAATGCGGAGGAATCGGCAGATTCCTGACATGATTGAGGGTCTAAGGGAAGGTTCGGGAAGGCCGTGGGAGTCTGAAACGGCGTATGCCTTGAATCAGGCGTGTCGGTTGTGGTTGAGGTAGGACTGAGGGCAGGTGGAGAGGATAATGTAGTCGAGTCACTAGTTGAAGCAGCTGATACAGTAGAGTCTTTTCTTTCAGAAGTAGCTCGTGTTGCTCCAGTCGGTGATGGCTGGGCTGAGCGTGAAGAAATGACGCCTGTATTTACCAATGGTGCCATGTACATGGAATTGTTCAGCTGTTGCTGGTAGGCCACGGCAGATGGAAAAGACTCGCTAAATAATCTATTAACTTCGTTGTACCGTGCCATTGTGGCCATGGCGGTTTGGGTGGTGATGTAGGCGTTGACACGGTGGTTCATCGCTGGCGAGCTAGTCTGCAGATGTGCCGTCAGATATCTGTATTGTCGCGGAATGTCGTCTTCTTCCTCTTCGTACATCTCTTCTTTCAGCACTATCTCTTCGTTCACCTTGAGGCCTCTTCCAGTCCGTCTGCGGTGAATCTCAGAGGCCATCTTGGCAGACTGTACTCGAGCCTCAAGACTCCTATCGGCTCTCCGTGATGCCGCAATGTAAGCCCTCTCCTGGTTTTCTTCGTGAGATCGTTCCGTCTAGACTTGACAGTTAGCATACCATATACATCTATAGCCAACACCGTGGACGGGGAAGTAGCCTATAGTCCAGAAAATATGGGAATGTTGGCTAAACTTGCCTTTTGTGCCTTTACAGGCGGCATTCTGTCACTAGATGACATGGCGATTAGAGTATCCGAATTTCGTTTCGGCATGAATACTTCGGTAATGGAGACAATAAGAGAGTTGGACGGGAGGCCGTGGCAAATTGGCGAGTATTTGATTGTCTAAGACGTCCACCTGAAATGTCCCTGCGGTCGAAGCGGGCCGTGACGCCTCTGGAGGAGGATGCGCGAAGCGTAGGTTTGAGAGATTCTGAGAAACTTCCTGGAAGCAATGCACCGGATCTTGTTGGCACGTGTAGTTACAAAGCCTACTAGTACCCGCAGCGATTCTGGACCGAGTGAGCGGGTTGAGACTATTAAGAGATGTGCCGAGAGAGTTCCCTTGGGTCGAGGATTGCTGTTACTTGTGTAAGCCGAGGTGGGCTTGGCGGATGCGCGAGTGGTATGGAGGTGGGGTGTTAAGGTTGGAGAGTAGAGTAGTGTATAGAGTAGTGCAATGTAGTATAGAGTGGTATAGAGTAACTTATGGGGATGTAAACCGGGATGAAGATGGGGATGTGGTTGTAGTTGTTATCGTGATGGTAAAAGTAGAAAGTGGATGAAGGTTAGGATTGAGGTCGAGGTGAAGTAGAGGCAAGTTAGATCAAGTGACAAAAGGTTGAGTGAAAGAGAGAGAAGCTCAGGAACAAAAACAATATATAGGAATGAGATTTCCCAATTTCTGAATCACGATATTACTGGAGGTACAAATCCGGGAAGGTCCAAACGACGCAGTGCACCGCGACTGCACATAGCAACCGCATGTACCTAGCAACTAGGTACTAAGATGCTCGATCTGTGGTTTCCTGATGCGGGAGAACAGTAGGTGGCGATCGATCGCGATGGACGGGCTGAAGACCAATGGGAGCTAAGCATAGCTTTGAGTTGAGACAAGGATGGTAGCGTATCTGGGTCCAGCGATAGAGTCTGAGGTACCCCAGACCCCTGCAGCTATTTTTACCAAGAAAGGATTAGCTTCTCGCATGTCATGCCCTCTTAGGCTAAGAACAGATCTATATTTCCCGGTATTTTCTCCCCCTTTTCTGGTAGAGCTAGTGCAGTATAATCGGAGCTTACCCCGCCTATCCATCGATTCGACATTGTCCGCAGCTCTCCCGCACAGGCAAGTAGCTAGGTAAGTAGGTAGGTTAGCTAAGTACTACTGCTACCTATACCTATTAACTACTAGGTACTTACCTACTTACTTAGGTAGGTACTTAAGTAGTACTGTATCATCATAGTGATGCTGCTTGTGCTACCCATTCACAACATTTTCGCAATTATTAGGCATCGGGTACAGATCCCAGATATGATGTAATTCCTAGTGAAAAACATGAACATGGGGAATTGAAGTATCCCGATCCTACCCAGGAGATTCCGCTCCGGACGTTTTCACGTCGCACCTTTCTCAGTCGCTTTCATGGTACGAGGTATTATTCTTGTGCCCCGCAATTGGTATTGTCTCTCTATTTTATGTACTTGGCGTGTAGACTAGCCAGCATTTGTCTAGCTCCGTTGTGATAAGAAAAGAATGGAAGCATCGATAGATTGGGTAGCATATACTTAATCAACTACTATGTAGGTACGTAACATGTCTGCTAGGCTACGTACTATTACATGTACATATCAAGGTAAATATGTATCAATATAAGTAGAAGCAGCTAAGCTGAGTAGGGTTTAGACTTGCTACTTAACGGCGTGGGCTACGCCCCCAAAGCCTCTATTCCACTAGGTTAGATACTACTACTACTACGACCACTACTTATCACTTCACGATTGATGCATCCGAGTGGGAAATCTGAGAAACCCGGAAACGATTCAAGTTTCGATCTACCCGCTTTCCTAACACGGCACGTTCTGAACCCGGGCCCTAGGTGACCTCCGGAGCTAAGGTCCGCAATACGTCGATTCACATATAAGATTCCGATTTCACGATGGCTTCAGTCAATTTGTTTCTTTTACACCGCTGACCTCCTTGAGGGTCAAGTGGCTCAGTCCAAGATCATCAGCCCCCCTCTCCCCCCATCATATTTACCCTTTCCGACAGTACCTAAGTAAGCTAAGTAGTTGGGAGAGAACTGGGTTTACTAGGGGAACCTATTGGATCAGGCAGCTTTATTTCGTTTTTATTTTATTTGAAATGTAACCAACTGGAAACCAGTAAAACTCTGATCTGAAACCATGTACCGACTGTGAGCGGCTCAGAGTCCCGATATTGGCATAGCGGGGTGAAATTGAGTTGGGACGGCGCGCAAGGGATCAGGGTCCAAGCCAGCACATCATAAGCTAACAGCATATTGAGGTCTCCACGGAAAGCCTTAAAACAATGGGCATTTGGCTACAGAGAGTTAAGCACCTGGCTTCAATCTTTCGGTTCCTCATGTTTCTCCTGTCTTCTAATTTTCTCTTCGTATCGTTGAGGTGGAATGGAGATAGTTTTATTGCTGCCGTGTGAATACTAAGCTAGTTAGGGAGGTAAGTTAGTGGGTTAGTTATGTTCTGCCTATTCCACTACTACTGCTATTCTCTCCTGCATGGGTATGCAGCAGTGATAGATCGCACCCCGATTTAATTAGGTACAGTAGGTAGGTCTGGTATTTCTGCAATATCATCTGCCTACATAGGTGGGCAGCCAAACAGTTTATAGGACTGTTTTGTGGGCCCCCCCATCTTCCAAGGCAAGAAGGTCTTACCTAAAAGCTGCAGCTCTTACGATCACACCAATCCATCCGTAGCTACCTAGGGTAGCTGGAGGTAAGCTTCCACGCCACGTAACAAATGCTGCATTTCAGGGATCGCCCAGCTTCATGGGTGACTGGTTACGACAGAAGGGCCAAAAGGGGGGCGGTGCTATTCTGTACTACAATTATCGTCATAATGATGAAGGAGCAGCAGCAGCAGCAGCAACCTAGGTACCTCGTGCTAGGTACTCAAGGAGCCGAGGCGGGCTGGTGAGAGATCTCCGCTTGTAAGAGGGCAGATCTGCTTAGGTTAGAAAGGGTGGAAGAAAGGGTGGAAGCTGTGGGAAGGTGGAAGGTGGAAAGTTCAATGTTTGTGTGCGTAACAGTTACGTTGGAGGTGGTACTCCGGAGTAAACCCTCCGCCAACCTGTTTTCATTCCTGCTTCCTGCCAGGGAAAAGAAGGTACTTGGGGCCTTAACAATTTCCAGATTGCCCCGCACGATCCTTTGTCCAATGAGATGCCCCAATCGGTCATTCGTCAGCCACGTCCTGCCCCAACGCCCATATGCCACAGGTGGCGGTTCAGAGCTGACATGTAAGCACGTTTGAATGAACGAATTCCCATGTTGCTCAAACATGGCATTTTAACATTCCCCTTCCATCACACCCAACCTCAACTCCAATTCCCCGATCGCCACATTGCCTTTGCCTGGGAGCTACCTAATGTCAGCTATCCAACCGATAGATGCTATGTCAATCTAATAAATCTCTTTCTTGCGCTTTTTTACTGCCTGCCTGATCTGCAGCCCGGTTTCGTTCCTCCCTCTCTCCCCATCACTTTTTGTCTTTCTCTCTCTCCCCCTCTCTCTCACACACACGTTCTCGTCTATCCCCATCAATATCAGAACATACGTCGGATAGCTCGGTCTTTGTCTTCCTCATGCCACCTTTATCTTCCCCCTCATATTTATTTACGCACGCAGAAGAAACAATACTCACCCTTGTCCCTGCCGGCCTCTACCGTTCTGCGAAAAACAGTTGGGTACCATTTTGAACTGAACCAAGTCTCTCGGCATTCTCTGATGCCAGCCAATACCAGCGCCAATGATAGTTTAACTTTGACCTTCTCCTCACTTCAACCACCAGGTTTAACCCAGTATCTTTGTTCCGAACAACCATCATGTCTTACCTAATCTCCGCACAGTTGGTAGGGAATGGCAACTCAAAGTGCCGAAGAACCACCTCCCAGCATGTTCAGGTATAGGTATACAGCAAAGCACTACCTAGTTATACCACCAGGCTGGGTCCAAAAGGGGTTCACATCGACCACTGTGTCAGATTCCAACGCCACTACCTCCACCAAAGCTGAAATTTAAGCTAGGAATTGAGGCAGGACTCTACCCATTGAGTGCGAAACTGTTTAACCAGAGATCTACCTAAATTGCGATGAAATGTTGTTGTTGTCTACATACATCAAATAGGTACTATGTCTCTTCCGAAACTGGATTCATGATTCCGAGTCCCGTCCTACCCAAAGAAAAATAAGAAGCGGGCTTCGGTTTCGTGGCATACATGGCAACACTCGGGAACAGCCCAGCTGTCCACAAGTTGTGGTTGTGGACTGAAGTCTAGACGGGCCCATGACCTAGGTAGGCCTGCATGCTGACATGCCGACGTACCGGGGGCCGCCGACTCCGCCGTGTGCAGGCCTCCTGTGGCGACATCTTCATGTGTTCGACTGAAATTTTGATTTCTTTCCAACTTGCTAAAATGCCAGGTTATCCTACCTAGGGATTCACGCGTGGCCACATACATACTAGCTAACTAGGTACCCATATATGTATTCACCGAGTGCTCCGGCTGGGATACCGGGTCCAGGGGGTCCATGTCTCGTTGGGTAGGGCAATCGTGGTGGATGACTCCGCATTTCGATCTTGAGTTTCCCGCCCCGAAGTAAACATTGTTGAATTCTGTCTCTCTGTAAGAGATTTCTGCCTTTACCCACTGTCTATCCTCCTCCTACTTCTACTGCTACCATCGCTACGATGGCCAACGGTAGGTTTTGTGAGTGGTAAGGTAGCAAAAACACACCTACCTACTCATCTAACCTACGCTCCCTTGCATTGGCCGTGCATCGACCCGGGGCAAACTTAGCTCAATATGGCTATCCGCCGCCTAAACGAGGTCAAGCTTCAGCAACTGGCCATGGCCCCCGATTCCCAATGTTGGGAAGGAGACGCACACTCTAGAGGAGCTTGGAAAAGAGGGAAGATACCTGCCTATCTCTGTATCCAGGCACCTCCCCAATCAATCACTCCATGGTCAGTCGCTGAATGCATGTTAATGCCCATGGTGGGCCTGGTAGAGGCTCTATCAGGAATATTGACAGATAATGCGGTTTTCTTACACAAGCTGAGCATAGCTTCCTTCGTATCGACAGGTAAATACCTTAGTAGGTTATATATGTTAACTCGAGCCGTGGAGGTGGATATGTGGATATGGACAATAGCTTAGATTCGTAAGTTAAGTACTTGCATGATCGTACGAGAGGCATACTACACTCACACTATTCATTTCTTGGTCCGAATCTGTCTCGATCCTGACCCGTTGTTGACCGAACCGTTCATCGGCGCTGTGCCCCGGTAAACCGCCACGCCTATACACATTCGCATTGCATCGGGCTTAGTGGTGGTGATGGTGAGGGGGTTCGCTGTCATGCCGTTAGACTATGTATCGGTTTTCTAATTTAGGTACATTTGCGATATGTATACTCAACATCTTAGGTGGGCAGGGTCGGCATCTTGTTTCGTGCAGGGCTGTTTAGTTTATTAGCTTAGGTTCAGCGGCAATGAAAAGAAGACATTTGATGAGTAGTTCAATGTTATAGCACATTCAAGAAAGTTCCTTAGGTGTAAGGTTTACCGTTAAACTTTAGTCCTGGTGAGCGGGTTTGGGTTTTATAGTGAGCGACATAAAAGGGAGAGACGAAAGGAAAAATTAATTTTCTTACAAATAGGTTTTTTGAATATCTAGGTAGGTACTTAGGTAATAAAAATAAGAGAGAGAGAGAGAGAGAGAAAGGAGGGGGGGTTGTTCATTGCTTTTTACTTACCTAGGTATCCAAACTTTCGAAATATATATTTCAATCCAGAAACTCCTTCTGCAATAGCGCTGCTTAATGAGCTCTATCATGACTGCTAAAAAAAGCAATCAGATTATCCGATTGCCATGGATTCAGTGCATCTATCTGTATATCTATCTCTTCACGGGAAAAGGCCTCCACCTTGAAGATATATAGCTTATCCAGGATTATGTACCTACCCAAGGTAATAGCACAGGTTAGGTATTTCGTAAGGGACTAGGTTAGGGAGGTAATTAATTAGAATTACCGGTGGTTATTCGCTCGAGATGCGCTATTACAGTTGTCTTATTACGTGATATCAACCTCGCTGTCTCTCAAGGTCCGTAAACCTAATAAGTACGTGCGTATCCGCATTTGCTGATCCTATTCTAACTAGCTAATGTGACTCCTTCCCAACTCGCAACTCTTCACTAGCAACCCGCCCCCGCAATGTCTCGGGAGCGGGGGGGCTCGACGCTTATGACAACGAAGGCAAGCATCGGTAGGTGCTTCCCGGGGAGATCTGGACCGCCACATATCATCCGTCTCGTTCTCTCTGGGAGAAGACAGGAGACGGCATGCTGCGAGGAATTGAGGATAAAGTGCTCAGTCGAGGGTTCACACTGGATCTCTGGGTATTCATACTTGGTACATGATATTAACATGCTCATTTCGACCTCTAGAAGTGGCCGTTGCTCATAACGTGTTTACACCCATGCACAATTTATTAAATTTAGTGTATTGACCCCTATGGTGTCTCTATTCACGTCTAGGTTGCCATTGTCACTATGCATTTTGAAGAATATTCTCTCTCCTATCTCACCCGGTTAAGAGTTGCCACCTTCGCGATGGGGAAAAATAGGTTGAAACAAGAGAACCATCGCTTACCATATACCTATACAACGTATACAGCGTATGTAAATGCCAATTGCCAACCAGGCATTAGCGTTGGCCTTCGTCTCAAGAACAATTGATATGCCTAATGAAGAACAGGTATATCAGCTCAAGCACAATGAACTCAGTCCTAGACGAATAGCGTAGGAGACTAAAGTAAAGTAAGAACTCGTGCGGCCTGGCTATATATATCACCACGAGATACATTATTTTATTTCTAAGCGACCTACCTAGTAGGTATAGAATAATAGAAAATGTGGCGGTCCATATAAGAAGGATCTAGTTACTACTGTTCGGTGGGTTCTAGACTCGCGCCACAATACCTACCTACTTGCTCTCCCAGATCTTGGATGGATGAGATAGTTATTAGCTCAGGGGACCGTGTTCTGCCGTCGCGCTCTGACTATATCGCAAGCATCAATAGAGCAAAACGGATCGTCTATAGCATAACCCGACTTTGCATGACTTCTTACACTTTGGCGGAAATGGAGCATTATGATTTTCGCACAGCGCCGACGAGACCCAAGTTCTATGTTTTCTCGGGGGTGAAGCACAGATTACCTACTATCCCCCGGGTATGTGTATGTGTATGGGAAGAGGAGGATGGCAATGCTGATAGAGCACAAGTAAGCAGCCAACCCTCTTGAATATTATGGAAACTGAATGACTGCATCAAAATCAGCATCTAGCGTTTGTGTCTGTGTTGCTAACCTTCCTTGATATTTTGGGTAACGTGGACAAGGTGTGCGTTCAGCCCTCATCTTGTAAGCTGATGAACATTCTCACCAGCGAACTCAGTCACATCAATAGAGCAAGAGAAACCCGGAATTCGTTGGCCTTTCATTTATTACGACTTTTGTTCTTCTTTTAGATTGATACCCCATTGGATTTATTAGTTTATACTGACTGTAAGGTAATGTATGAAGCTATAAAGCTATAGTGACATATTTACTCCGGATCTGATGGACGCAGCTGTATAGGTCTTAATAGGTCGGGCCATGTACTCAGGCATATATTATATCCCAGACTCATCATTATTTAGTAAAATACCCCTAATATTGTCTAAATATATTTGTCGTAGCAATATATATATATATCGTAATTGAGATATCAGGCTTTCTGTAGGTCGCTCCGGTGAGTTCGTATTTTACATCGTAGTTCACTCGCTCGTTGCTTGTGTCAAGAGGGAAGGGTTTTGAAGTATTTATTAAACCCAAAAATATGTGTTTTATAGGCCTCTGACGATAATTTGAAGACTCCCGTGCTTCTTTTTGATCAAAACAGAATCACTCTAATCCTTGATATCACCTTTGCCGGTAATGTCTAGGTACCTAGGTATGCGATTAAATGCAGTTTCAACAAAGATGTCTTTTTTTACCTACCCAACATAACCCAATCGATACGAATCGATGACTCGCCATGATGTTATATGACATGAATGGTCTAACCAGGGATCATAGCACGGCCGAAGGTTTTGAACGCCAAGTCAAGAAGTCGTTAAGGTTGACAACCGACTCCACCAACTACTTACCTACCTACCCCCTTAAATCACGTCAACGTCAATAATGTACCACAGATGGATGTCAACACACACACAAAACAACGTAGCTTGCAATTGATGTTTGAACATCGAAATCATATTTAAAAAACCGCGTACCTTCTAACACCTCCACCGCGACCCCCCAGCACACCCCCTTTTACGAACATCGCATCACGAGGGGTCTCACGGCATACACGACGAATCCCAAGCAGCAGCAGCGTGAATAACAAAAAAACCAAACAAATCTAACAACAATAGCATCCGAACCAACCGACCACCCTCGCCCTTCCACCCTCGATTTACCTACCTAGCCATGTCATCCTCGCCACCATCCTCATCCTCCCACGCGCCCACCACGCCGCCTTCCTCTCCTCCCGGCACCTCCTCCTCCTCCTCACCCCTCGCCGGCAGGAAAGCGGGAGTCACGCTGGCGCGGGCCGATAGCGACGTGGCCGCGCTGATCGACATCTTCTGGGCCGCGTTCGCGGGGCCGGGCGAGTGGCTCTTCCCGCAGACGCCGCGCGGCCGGGCCTGGCTCGAGCGCAGCTTCGGGGGCTTCCTCGGCCGCAGGTCGTACTACCGCCCCGAGAGCAGGGTGGCCGTCGTGAGGGGCGGGAACGGTACGTTGTGCTTGTGGAAACCTTTTTTTTCGTTTCTTTTATTTTTGGGGGGTTTTTTTTTCTTGTTCAGTACTCTTGTCAAGAAGGGGAGGGGGCTTAGAGGGAGTTGAGTTTCTGGGTTTATATATATATCAGGCGTTGCTGTTTTCTCTCATACTATTTCGCATTCTAGTCGCTGAGGTGGAAGAAAGACGCGGTGAAAACGGCGAGTGCTCGTTTTCTGTATCCCCCCCCCCCCCCCCTTTCTTTCCTCCCGACTCTGGCAAAGGGGGAAGAAAGCGGGCGGGAAAAGAGGATATATGGCAAGGAAGCGGGGAAACATGCAATACTAAACCGGGAAAAAAGGAATCCAAGAACTTGTACTAACAGGTATACACGCCGATCTGGCGCGCATTGGTCACATAGGCAAACCCGTCGCCTTCCTCCTCGCGCACATCGTGCGGCCGGGCCAGAACGCCGCGGGCAAGTCGTGGAAGACGCGCTGGGCATCGTGCGACACCAACAGCGGCGGCGGCGGCGACCACGACGACAACGCGGCCGGCGTCAGTGAGGCGCGGCTGGCGGGCTTCTTCGAGCCCATGGCCAGGGCGCACCAGCTTGTCTTTGGGGGCAAGAAGGAGGGACACTTGTGTACGTCTCTTTTGCTGCTTGGGTGGCTTGGGCTGTTGTTCCTCGCTCTACCTATCTTGGCTCGCTCTCTGTTGTGCTACCAATAAGGAATAAATACTCACTCACTCACGCACAACCCGCAGTCATTGAACTCCTCATAACTGCACCCTCGCACCGGCATCGAGGGCATGCTACCGCGCGTAAGTGATGTTTGACTTTACCTACATACCTACCTACCTATGTACCCCCCTTATCTCGGGGGAGCCAAGGAAACCTCCAACCCCAACCATCACTCACGAAGAGCGAAAGAAAACAGTCGTCTCTAATACGCCAAACTAACTAACTACCTATTACTTTGCTCCACAGTCCTAGCCTGGGCCGCGCGCCTAGCCGATGACCTCGGGCTGCCGGCGTACCTCGACGGCGGCGGCCGCGGGATGCACATGTGCGAGAAGGAGGGGTTCCAGGCCCGCGAGGTGGTCGACGTGCAGGGCCACCGGTTCGGGCCCGAGAAGGAGGTGCCTTGCGTGCCGATGGTTAGGGAGCCGAGGGGGCGCGGAGGGGCAGGGGGAGGAGGAAGGGGTTAGGTACGCTTGGTAGGAGGGGTGGATGGATGGAGGGAGGGAGAGGGTGCGTTGTTGAACTTAGGTAGGCAAGGTAATATGTTATGTCAGATGGGATGATGGGATGGGATGAGCTAGGAATAGGGAGAATTATCAGAGTAGTAAAAAACCTCTCTCACATCAATATGAAAGAAGTGTGTGGGTGGAGTGGGGTTTGGCTTGGGACAGCCTGCGCGCAAAAAC
This sequence comes from Biscogniauxia sp. FL1348, assembly GCA_022544895.1. Taxonomy (NCBI): domain Eukaryota; kingdom Fungi; phylum Ascomycota; class Sordariomycetes; order Xylariales; family Xylariaceae; genus Biscogniauxia; species Biscogniauxia sp. FL1348. The sequence continues at coordinate 228,608 of JAJNNV010000046.1, read as the reverse complement.
CAGACAAAGGGGGGGAAGAGAGGAAGAGGCAGAAAGCGGCAGTTACCTACCTACTTACCTAGTCAGGGGGAATAAGCCCTATCGGGAGAGCCCGGCACGAGCTGATAGGGCAGATGTCTCGGGCGATTGAGGGAGCTTGACAGCTTTGACGTAGTAGTGATGGTGAGGTTGCAAGCCCCCCTTTCCCCAATGGATATTTAACGCGAGGGGGAAAGGGGGGGATGGGCCAATGTCAGCTTCTAAAAATTGATGGGGGGGAGTTAATTAAAATACAGACCAGGGAGCTTCTAAGAGCCGAGGAGTTCCTATCCGAGCATCCCGGCTGTGGCGTGTTACCAACTCCCAATGCAACGACTTTTTGCTTGCTTGCTTGCCTTACTTGCCTGATTGCTTACCTAGGTAGGTAGAGAAGCTGAGGAGGGGGGGTTTAGAGAGAGAGATGTCCAGTTCCCACTTTCATTGCCCTCGGGCTGTAGGTAAATTCATATGCCTGAGTTCGAAAGCCTCCAGATCGTGATGGGGCACAGGCATCAAGTGTAGGTTAGCTATCAACTTTTGCACGTATTGGTTTTCCAAAGTGATGCTTTCGCGGATGGGATGGAACAAGCACAAAAGGCAAGAATCTGGGGAAACCCCCGAGTCTCCATAAAGAACGGTAGAGATCCAAAGAGAGAAAGAATGAAACATCAGTCAATGGGACTATATAAATCACTAAATCAAAACTAACGGTACATATGAACCCTATTGGAAAAAGCTCAGAAAGAAGGCCGAAGTGATGGAAAAGGTGATAGAGTTAGTTGAGAGACATCGAACATGTAATATCCCGTGAATGACGAAAAGAAAAAGGTGGAATCCTGCTGCTCGCTCAAGATAGAAAAAATGAAAATAACACATCGAGCGAAAACGAGGGGTTGAACCCAATATGTGTGCCGTGAGACCATCTGAAGCCGTCTGAGAAGATCCGAGTAAAGCGAATGTACGCCGTGTACAGTCTATCGAAGTGACGCCCTTTTCTTTTTGTGCCTCGCCCCGGTTTTCCCTTGGTTTTTTTCCTTTCCTTTCTTTTCTTTTTTTCCCAATTGTATAATCAATCAGATAGCCATACCCAATTTGTCGGAATAGTCCTGTCCTGTCCTGAAAGGAGAAATAATAGCACATTTGGCTCGTGAGCCTCCTCCGCAACCCCTCCCCCTCCTACTACTACTTGCCCGGTTCTTCTTCAGAGCTACGTGGGTTCAGCCATAGCTACCGGCGTTTCTCCTCGACTCTCCTAAGGAGGTCCTCATACATGCTGTCGACACGGGCGAGCAGCAAGGCGCGACCCGTCTCCTGGCGGTAGCCCTTGTGCCAGGCCCGGTACTCAGATCCGGACATGGGGCTCTGCGGGACTTCGTCTCCCGTCATGATATCTCTGGCCACATCAACGAAGGCGGCGGTTTTCTTGATGGACGTCGCCGATGATGCTGATGAGGAGTACGAAGAGGAGGAGGAGGATGTGGACCAGGCGGAAGAGCTCCGGCCGCGCAGGCGCAGATCGAGGGAGCTGCGCCTCTTGAGGATGCCCTTGGGCTGGGTTTGGGAAGCTGCAGCGTCCATTTCTTTTTTGCTGGTTCTTCTGGTTTGCAGGTATTGATGATTTGCAGCGGCTAAAGTAGGAAAGTTGGATATGCTCTGCCGAGTCTTTCTCTCAGACGATTCAGGTGTGCAGTTATTCTTCTTATAAGGACAGTTGTGTCTCCCCTTGTGGCAATGAGGTTTGGTGTCTTTGTCGAAAAGGCAAATATCTCGTCACTCAACTAGAGTCGGGTTCGTTCGATTTCATGCAGGCGATAGCGAGAGGCGTGGTGTCGTCGACGTTGTGTCTGGAGCTCGAGCAGGTGATTTGTGATGTCGCCATTATATGCAATGCGCTGCTTGGACCAACTTGCATTATCCTCTCTCCTGGAAGACGGGAGGGGAGAGAAGGGCTTGTCTTTGCTTGCCCAATGTCGCGTTGTGACTATTCCCAACGTTGAGGAGTGTCTAGGCCCTCGTGCAAGTTGAGCAGGCGTGATACAATGACGCAGAAAAGGGCAACACAGAGGACGTGAAGGAGAAAGATAGGGGAAGTCTGGGGTTCACCGGGTTGATCGCATCCAGGGGGTCTTCTTGTAATACCCGGGTGAGTTGCTGCCGTATGACGTGGTCGTGGGCTTGTCGTCCATGCCGAAAGCGATATCGCAGCTGCACCGCACAGGAGTTTGAGCGGTCCAGACCCGTCATCTGCATAGCTATGGCGCCACGTGGCAGGGCCAGCGGTGCTGCCAATAGGGCTACATAAACAAGGGATGTTGGGCAGTTGTCCACTATGCTGCATCCAGGTGTTTACTTGCCGATTACTGACTGATTAATTGGTACGCCGCCTTCTCGGCGACGGGGCCCCGAGGGTCCACGTTCAGACGGGCAGTGAGTCTCCCACGACTGAACCAATTCGCGTCTTCGAGGGCGGCGTCATGTGCGCATGCCCAGTCAAGTGACGCTAGATCTTGATGGGATTGGGGGAGAAGAAGTCGGGGAAGCTGGTTAGCAAGGGGCACTGCAGCGGGTAACATTTCGATATTATGTCATTAGTAGCATCCAAGCTGGCGGTACGCATGCCATCATCGTCAGAACCCCAGAGGATCAGGATGAGATATCCGAACAAAAGGAACCGGGGTCATTGTGCTAGTCCCTGGTTAATCTCAGTCTATTTGTCGAGAACGTCTGAATATCGTGGATCGAGTGGACATGACTTGTCTGAGACAGGATGAGCCAAGGTGTTCATGGCAGCCCGGCTACCTGAAGAGGTAGTTATACCTAGTATGTAATTGGGGTTTGCCTGCGTAGGTAGTCCTTGGCATTGAGGGGATATATTGTTGCCCAAGGTCATATTTTATGAATGTTCACCAAGCCCACACACTTCATCCACCCAACCTACCTAGGTAGAACGTTCATCTTGTTCCTATCGTCGAGTTCCCAACGGCTACCTATTACTTCTGTTTAGTCCATCCGCCCCAGCTGGAGGAGATCCCTGTTAACACTTACTTACATATTATAACAGAAGAAAGAGATAGAAATGAGCCGACGCGTGTCGGTTAGATCCGGCATCTTGGGCTTCATGCCATGCACCCCACACAAAGATCGGCACGAGTGAACCCTTGAGGAGACAGGTATTGTCTTGAGTTATGTTCATGTCTCGTTCTGTTTTACATTCTCTCCCCCCCCTCCCCTTCCCCCTCCCCATCCCCCCCTATCTAGGTACCATACCTACGGTTTTGCTTGGTGTCTGAGAGGACCCTGAGCACGTGGAGCAGGTATCTACCCACCTAGTGCAGATAGGTAGGTAGTAGTTATGTCTACGTATGCCCTCCACATTGCGGGCAAACCGTAGCCGGCTGGGCAGCAGAGCGATGCGAACTCCATTCTTGTGTCCTAGTCCTGGCCATACCTACCTAAGGTTAGATACCCAGCGGTTTTGAGCTGCGAGAAGGTGATTTGCTGTTTCAATCTTGCCTACCTAAGAGGTGTGTATTGGGATTCCGGGGTTGCGCCATTCTCTCCGCATTTGCTGGGTGCATGCAGTATTGTGGTGCGGACCATGTAAGTAGGTAAGTATGTATATCAATATGTACGTATGTGTGTATAATTGATGCAAGTGGCTTGATAATACTTACACTACTTACATAAGTACTCACCTGCCTCTCCTACTTAAGTTGCCGCGGAATGTCTGGCCGAAAAGCCATGACTTTACCCAATGTAGGTGTAAGTGGTTGGTGTATCGTTGATGTACGTATGCATGCTTATATAAGTACCATCTAGGTTAAGTACTTGGTCTAAATGCCTACTTACCTTGATGTACATACCTAGGTACATACTAGTATATTCGCATCAATTACGGCTAATTCCTGTTGTCTTCATAGAGGGGAGGAGGTAGTTTACTTACCTGATTTATGTACCTAGCGTTTAGTAAATCGAACTGACAGTTGGTGACAAATGAGTACCAGTCCTACATACATGTAGTATTGGAAGTGCGGGGTTAAGTACTACATATAGATAGTAGGTAGGTATGTAGTACCTAGCTTTCTAGAACTGCCTATTTATGTATGGAAAACAATTGCAGTTCAATTCCTTCTTCATTCCTCCTCTTTCCCTGATTTCTACCTACTGAGATGCAACCTCGAGGCGGAAGACCTCATGGATCTAGACACGGCGAATGCTTTTCGAGGAAGGTAGCTTTTTTAGTTATCCTTGCTGCTTTTTTGTATAGTATTGCGTTCGCTATTAAGTAGCTAGTAATCAATTCAATTGCTAGTTTGGATGAGATCAATATCGCAAGATACCTACCTATATTGTTTATTAGTGGGCATTAGTGTACCAAATAAACAATGAATGCGATGTACAGTAAATACCACACTCATGGTGAAGCATACAGGAAGTACATTATAGTCTGAGGATGAACCTTATGTTGCTAATTTATCTAATTCGTACCTTACCCGCAAAACACGAGCCAATTGGATAAAGTGGGCTGAATACGAGGGCCCTCGGTGGTGTAAGTAAGGGTGTGTATACACTAAATGCCCGCTAAAACCTGTGCCTGCAGCTTGGGTTGGGTTAGGAAGGGGCAGAAGCAGAAGCTGAGAGCGGCACGGAAGATCAAGTGCATCCTTGAGAGCCTATATTAAGTACTTAAAGTAAGTACTTACCTAGATGCTTTTCTCTTTTGAGGTACTTCCGGCAGTTTAGGAGGGAAGCTATTCCTATACCTAAGTACTTACTTACATCTAAACTATGAAGATGTACCTATCTCAAGTATGTATAATGGACTACCTAACACAAGGTGCATACCTAGTGTACATACATCGGTAGTCCCTGGCTGCTATCCCTTTTTGAACCCCACATTGCCCCACTCAGGGTACACGACTAGTTTAGGTATGTATGTAAATCCTTCTTTCTCATCATCGACGGATGCTAGTGTAGAATTAAACTCTCCGACCATAACATACTAAAAGTACAACTCCTAAACTCCTGAACACAACACCAAGAACATAATCTAAAGTAAACATCAAATTCACCGGAGCAGAATAACAATTCTTCCTTACCGCACGTCAAGTCCGATGGAGGAATGCAATCAAAGTGTACCTACCTACTTACCTAGGTAGTCAGCATGATCCATCTCCCTAAAACCAAACAACCCCTCCAACCTGTTGGTCGCCAAGAATGCGCCTGTACTCCTACAAGTGCAATATCGTGGATGAAAATAAGTCTGCCAAGATCATCTAGGGGTTCCTCTTTAACACCAGCATGGACTCCGTGCTCTGCCTTTTTTGTGCGTGTGCCAAGACGAACGAAGTCACTCCTCCAACGGTTATTGAGCCACGCCTCCCCCATCCATCATCCATCATCCGTCATCCAGCATCCAGCATCCAGCATCCATCATCTCACTCTCCCGTCTCCCTTGCATTTGATACCTACTACCTACCTATCCAAGCACTGGCAATTAGTATAACCATCTGTCCTTCTTCAAGTTTGTTTGCTACTTGCTGATCGATTGTCGCCTGCCAGCCCTGCCTGCTTGTTCTTCTCCTGCCTGGATATTTCCGAGGCCCCATTGTATTCCTGTCATTCTGAAGACTTGTTCACTCCCTCATTCATTCATTCATTCATTCATCCCCCCTACTTGCCGAATGCTGCTGCACCTTGTACCCAATTACATATTTGGTTGAGTTCCCTGGCCTGCCTAGACTGCTTCTGGCTTCACCACCAGTAAACATGGTAGAACTGTGTCTCGGCTGAGCCCCTATATACCCTCCTTTGTGTTCGTTCGCCTGTCTCTTCCGCCGCCCCTTTGCCCTCGCGAGACCCTCCGTTCCACATCCCTTGTCTTGGACACCCCGAGCTACCCGCACGTAGCTCTCGAGTCGTCGTTAGCCCCCGGCCTGCCATCATGTTGCATATGCGAAGATATCGCTACTACGTCCTGTTCACTGCTGCCGTCGTACTTCTGCTCTACCAATTCTCCAGGGGGAGCGAACAATGGCACCCATCTGCCGCCTCCATCCCGGCGAACCCTGAGCACGACCGCGGCCACGGGAATAGTGGTACAATCTCTTCTCATGGAACCAATGGCTCGCCCCAGCAATTTAACGACAACACAGGCAAGGGACAGAACAAAATCACCATCCCCGATCTTAAGAATGCCGGCCATGGCTCTGATGATATCGACCACGTAAACCATCCTCCCACCTCCAATACCGGCACCGGCACCGGCACAAACACAGACACAGACATAGGCAGCCTCGACAAGGAGAAGCAGGTGTTCGAATACGATAAGGACGGTGCCAAGAAGGAGACTTCTGCTTCACTCCTTGATAAACCGGACAAAAAGGTTGGCCAGGGCGCACAGGGTTCAGGAAAGGACGTATGGGACGACAAGAACACCAATGCCGATGCTCATACCACCACCACCACCACCACCGTCCATTGGACGAGGCCAACCCAGCATTTTCCCATCCCTGACGAAGATATGATTTCCCTACCGGCCGGAAAGCCCAAAAAGATACCCTCCCTACAATATCCGTTTGAGAAAGAGACAAAGGAAGCACGACTGAAGCGCGAGGACCGCCAAGAAAAGGTCAAATTGGAAATGGAACGGGCTTGGGCCGGTTATATGAAATATGCCAGGGGTCATGACGAGCTGAGTCCTGTCTCCAAGCGATTTCGAGATCCATTCTGTGGATGGGCCGCCACCCTGGTTGACTCGCTCGATACCCTCTGGATCATGGACATGAGGGATGAATTCGAAGAAGCGCTCAGTGAAGTCGAAAAGATTGACTTCACCACATCGGCGACGCGTACTGAAATTCCCGTTTTCGAAACCACGATTCGGTACCTAGGCGGTCTGATAGCTGCTTACGATGTGAGCGGTGCTATGTACGACATTCTGCTGCAAAAGGCCCTAGAGCTGGCAGAGATTTTGATGGGTGTTTTCGATACCCCAAACCACATGCCGATTTTGTATTATAACTGGAAGCCCGAGTATACTTCCAAGCCGAGGAGGGCGGGCGCAAGTGTTAGTGTTGCCGAACTGGGTTCGCTTGCCATGGAATTCACCCGGCTAGCCCAGATCACGAAAGAGAACAAGTATTATGATGCCGTTGCACGCATCACTAATGCTTTCTATGAATGGCAGGAAAGAGGAACCACGCTGTCGGGCATCTTCCCTGAACACGTTGATGCTAGTGGCTGTAATCGTACCGCCCAGTCCGAACTTGACGCCCAGACGAACAAGCTCGGCGCGGAGGATACCAAGATCTATGCTAGGAGTAGCAAACCGGAACTTGGATCCGAAGCAGGTGAAATAAGTGAAGGGGAGCTACATGCTTTTGAGAAGCGTCGCGTTGCTGGAACCCCCGATGAAGACGCAACTGTACCAGCAAAAGTCATCGAAAATGGCGAGGAGATTCATATAGATGCCGACACAGGTGTTGTACCCAAGTGGGCTCCATCCCATCCGGATCGACGAACCTCGGGGAAGGAAAGTAGAAGCACATTGGGACAGGAGCCGGCTGAAAAGCCACTCCCGGGTTGTGTTCCGCAAGGACTGGCACCTGCAAGTTGGTTAGAGCAGTACAGTATGGGCGGTTCCCAAGACAGTACCTACGAGTATTTCCCGAAGCAGTTTCTGCTACTTGGTGGTCTTGAGCCCAAGTACAGAACGCTGCATGTCAAAACCACCGAAGCTGTCAAGAAATGGCTGCTATATCGGCCCATGCTTCCCGATAACCGTGATATCCGATTCACATCCAAGATGATCACGAGGGGAGAGCCCGAGGTCGACGCGACGACTGAATACGAAGTTACCCATCTGACTTGCTTCATCGGCGGCATGTTCGGTGTGGGTGGAAAGATCTTCGATATACCAGAGGACGTGGAAATCGGTAAGAAGCTCACAGACGGATGTATATGGGCATACGAGTCAACGGCAAGTGGTATCATGCCCGAAGGTGCTCACGTTGTCCCCTGCCCCGACATGGACGAATGTAGCTGGAACCAAACCATGTACGATCAGTTGTTGGATCCATTATGGGCCACACGAACCGCTCGTGTGGAGGAATATTATAAAGAGAGAGCAGAAAAGAAGCAGAAGGCCAAAGAGGAAGCCGAGAAGAAAGCGGCAGAGGCATACCCGAGTTTGGAAGATAACAAAGAGAAATCTTTCGCTGGCAACAACGGTATTAGACGGAGAGCTCCGCCCTCGAAGATTGGCTCGTCAAAGAACAGTAACGAGGATAGCAGCTCTAGCAGTTCTGTTCATACTGGCGCGGGTCAAATTCCACTTCAAGAGGACGAGGATGATAATGGATTTGACGATCCAGCCCGTCCGATCTCGCACGAAGAATTTATTGCGAAAAAGGTCGAGAATGAGAAGTTGCCGACGGGTTATGTAGATGTGAACTTCAAGCGGTATATCTTGCGGTACGTACGGCTCTTACCAATCCACGGTTGCCGACTATTTCTTTAATAGTCCCCTATCTATATCCAGATTGATATGACTGACATGGTACTTGTGCAGGCCTGAGGCGATCGAGTCTGTTTGGTACATGTACCGTATTACCGGCGATAAATACTGGCAAGACAAGGGTTGGAAGATGTTCAGCGCCATTGTTAGTCAGACTAGAACCGATATTGGTAACAGTGCTATCGACAATGTCCTAGTTCAAGATTCAAGAAAAGTTGATGAGATGGAGAGTTTCTGGACCGCCGAGACGTTGAAATACTTCTATCTGCTGTAAGTAACGTGCTCTCGATGCCTTTACCTTGCGTCCCCGTCCCCATCGGGCTCAGTATTAACCTCTTGCTGAGAGGAATCGTGCTAATCGATGCGGTGCTCAGATACTCGGACCCAACTCTTATCAGTTTAGATGAATGGGTATTAAACACTGAGGCTCATCCCTTCAAGCGGCCAACTTGAATAGGTATGTAGCCGGTGTGCTAGATACATCTTGAGGATTGAAACCCGAAGATAGACACGGACGCAAATTATCAACCCGAAGAACTAAACAGCGCTTAAATAAAGCAATGGATCACTTCGGGTAGAAAGTGTCGGGGATATACAATGACTATATAGCAAGGAAGGGGGGGCGTTTTGGAGGGTTGAAAGAAACCCGAGTTGAGCGGCGCTGTGTCTTTATATATGCTCATTGTTCAGCTTGACAGCGGAGACGCGGGAAGTGAGAAGTGGGGGGAGCTTCTCGCGTAAGCAGCAAGTAAGAACGCAGGCGTCGTCATCAGAATCATCCCGATCATTAGGGTAGAACTTACAACCTCAGGCTCTCTACACCACACTGCGACAACTAAGAAGAAAGAGATGCACTACTCGCTAGGTACTTCGAATTATGAGACAATGACGACAGTAGTGACGGTGCTACGTGGACTGTTCGCTACGCTAGGTCTTGAGTTTATGAAGTTTTTTAACCTAGTAGTACTCACTCCGGTCCGTGCCGAATTAGATAGGTATGGGCAAATGGAACGTATGTATGTATGTGTCTAAATAACCTCACGATTGTGTTGAAAAGAGAGAAAAATAGATAGCTTGAGATGTGCTGTGGGTTAAAGCCAATATAGAAGTGATTTGACAATGAGTGAAGTACGTAAAATATCTTGTTAGAGGTACATCATTGATGCTAGGTAGTTAGGAGCTAGGTAAGTACCTAGGATACAGATGCTGCGATCATCTCGCGTTGAATCCTTCTTTATGAGGTAGAGGGGGCAGGTTGGTAGATTAGATAGGTTATTAGCATTCCTGAAAGAAAAAACCGCTGCTGATGATAAATACAATATTGATAGTGGTTAGGTTGGTAATATCATAGGTATCCCATTCTCGCAGCAAGACTGAGCTTTCACGTGCGTCTGGTACAAGAAAGGGTAAGAGTTGGAAGTCCCCTTGCTTCGATATAACACTGGGCCAGGTATATAGGCAGGTTCATAGATTGCGTATAAGCTCGCGTGCTCTGCCGAATACTTAAGAAAACAAGATCTCTTATGAGGCAAGTTTCTAATAATTACAAAAAACCTCATCTCCGTGATTGTGGATAACACAAGCGTCTACAAGAAAATATGGTTGGGTGGAGACAGAGGGCAAATCTATACCGGGACTAATCAACCGAAGCTATTCGGGAGCTAACTGGCACGGCACAGGACGAGACACGGGAACTTGTCTAAGCGTTAATTCAACATCAGTACTTACACAGGCCTTTGAGGGCGATGGGTGAGACTTAAGGGAGAGACAGCGAGCAGAGACGGCCACGTTGAGCATATACATATCAAACAGGCTTGCTCAAGGAAAACAGGTTAGGATATTCGTTCTATTACTACTTTCAACCGTAGCAATAGCAAGCAGAAAAATAGTACGCATATATCTATATGTATCATCGCGCTTCGCTATTCGACAGGCCGAATCAGGCGAGCCAAAACCAGAACTTCTCTAACCAGTTACGCGGGACGGGCGCCACGTCGAGGGCACACATCTCGTCCATCTCCTTCTTCCCGGTCCAGGCGTCGACGTCGTGGATCTTGATGGCGAACGGGGTGCGGTAGACGGCCTTGTGGCCGAGATAGAGCGCGAGGAAGATAGGGATGGTGATGTAGGAGGCGAGGAAACTGGATACCGACCACTGGGAGGGGAAGAAGACCTGGAAGCCGTTGGTGAGGGTAAGCACAGACACGACGAGCAGCACGAAGTAGGTCGCGTAGGGCTGCAGCGGCGTGCGGAAGGGCAGGGACTCGAGCAGGTTGTTGTGCACCATGGCCTTGCGGAAGCGCAGGTACGTCACCATGACCACGATCCAGGCGATGAACCCCGAGATGGTGGAGATGTTGGTGAACCACTGGAACACGGCGGCGCCCGAGTTGGACACGTTGAGGAAGGCGAGGCACCCGAAGGCCAGGGTGAAGAGCACCGAGACCCAGGGCACGCCGCGCCGGTTGGTGATGGCGAACCACTTGGGCGCCTGGCCGCTGAGCGCCATCGAGTACAGCACGCGCGACCCGGAGTAGCAGAAGGCGTTGGAGGCGGACCAGGCGGACGTGAGGATGGCCGCGTTGATGACGTGGTTGAGCCCGCGGATGCCCGCGCGCTGGATGCCGATGACGAACGGGCTGGCCGACGCGTTGGACTCGCCCGACAGCAGCTGCCCGTCGTCGTTGGGCACCACGATGCCGATGACGAGCGAGCCCAGCCCGTAGAAGATGGCGAGCCGCCAGACGAAGCGCCGCGCCGCCTTGGGGATGTTGCGCCGCGGCGCCACCGTCTCGCCCGCCGACAGCGCGATCAGCTCCGGCGACGTGATGAAGGAGAAGCCCGCGCGCGCGAACGCGGTCCAGAACGCGAGGAAGCGGCCCGTGCTGCCGCCGACGAGGTAGGGCACGAAGGCGCCCGGGGGGTCCTGCCAGTAGCGGAAATACAGGGGGTCGTGGGTGGGGCCGCCGCCGAAGAAGAGGCAGACGCCGAGGATGATGAGGCCGAGGATGGTGAGCAGCTTGACGCTGGCGAACCAGAACTCGGCCTCGCCGAAGAAGGCGACGGCGACGACGTTGAGCAGGAGCACGACGAGGAGCTGGACGGCGATCCAGACGGCGACGGGGACGGCGCGCGTCCAGTACTCGAGGATGATGGCGCCCGCCGTGAACTCGGCCGCCACCAGCATCGCGTACGCGTACCAGTAGTTCCACCCGCTCGCGAACGCCAGGCTCGGCTCCACGAACCGCCCCACGAAGTACGGGATCGAGATCCCGCGCAGCGGCAGGTACGTCACCATCTCCGCCAGGTCGTTCATCACCACCCACACCACCAGCATCATGGACAGGTACGCCATGAAGAGCGGCGCGGGGCCGACCGTCGATAGGATCTGGCCCGAGCCGACGAAGAGACCGGTTCCGATGCTGGAAGGAAGGGAGAAAATCAGATTTGTTCAAGTTGGTTTTATTTTTGTTCTCTGGTCTTGTTTCCTCCTTTCGAGGAAAACATCGGGATTGTGGATGTGGATTTGGGAATCACTATATAAAAATAAAAATAAAAACTTACGCGCCCCCGAGCGCCAGGAACTGGATGTGTCGGCTCTTCAGCCCGCGCTCGAGCTGGTGGTGCTTGTCGAGGGAGACCTCGCCGATGGTCTTGGATAGGGAATATTCGAGGTCCGCCTTGGGCTCGACGCTGCCGCTGCCGCTCTCCTGGGCCGCGTGGGCCAGTTCGTCGTTCCCCATCTTGTGTTATATTTTTTTTTCCTTTCCTTCTTCTATCTTTCCTAACTTGTCATGTCTTTTTTTTTTTCTTTTTTTCCCCTGTCTAACGGTTTTGTTCTCTCTTCTCTTTCACACGCGCGCACAAGACGTCCCCGCGCGATATGTCTATAAGTCCACCGCTCGGATGCCGATCGTAAGTTGTGTTAGTGATAACAAGCGTGGTGGTGGTATTTGGCAGGAATCCCAAATTTGAGAGAAAAGTTACAATCGTCTATCAACCGGCGCGGGAGGGAATAGGAAGGGGAATAGATAGGTGAGAGACAAAAGACAGACTCTAATGTGTTGGGTTATCGTATTTGATATTGGATAGTTTAAGTTGGGAGACTGAAAGAAACGTGGGGGGGGAGACAGAGTTTACTTTATATCAATTCGGAATAATCAACTCATAAGCTAGGTCTGGTATGGATCAATATGTTTCTTATCAACTCACAGTTCGCCTAATAAGAGTTTACCATGCGGCCCTTTTCCATTCTCGAAGGATTCCCACAGCTCGTACACGCACTCTTTCTTTTGACATGTAGCTATTACGTGAGTAAATCGCGGGGAAATGGAGCAGCGTGGGTACTACATACGAACGTGGGCCTGGGAAATGGAACCTCGCGTGCGTTTGTCCATGCAATACCTCTTATGTCGAGATCGGCCATTCGATCGGCTCTTTCTGACAACCTGGACTTTACTGTCTTTAGTAAATAGGTACCTACTTATGCTGGTGTGTGTAGTCGTAGATAGGTAGCATTATGGATCCTGGCATGTTACTATAACCCGGTTTTCGGTGATCTACCTATTTTCTCTGCTATCTTTTTTGTCACTTACATGTAAAATCTGTAGCGGTAGTACGGGTAGGGACGGCTCTGGGGAGACAAGGGTGGTGAGATGCATGTACCTACCTATATCTGGTAATGTTCTATACCTCGGTATGTAGGTAAGTTTTCTTTAAGGTGAGCGGGCTGATGGGAGATTGAGAGGCGTGAAAGGCTATGAGGGAGCAATAGCGCTATTGTTTACATTTACCAAGATAAGCGAACCCTCAAAGGGGGGGACTATGGTGGGCAGATAATGACGCCAACTGCACGTTTTCTATACCGAGACATCAGTGTTGCTCTACAGGCACCGAACCCAACATGATGCTGATGATAATGCTAACGGGGGTGGAATTGCAAAAAGGTGTGATTGCTCACTTACCCCTGCGTTGAGTATACTTGTCACATAGAGCTATGACAATATATGTATAATATGCTTAACTAACATCAATGGATTTCTAAAGAGATAACATAAACATTCGATCAGGTATCATTGATGTCTGGTTGATACCTGGAAATTTTGAATTCTTCTCATTCAGCTTGTTTTTCGTAATAAATTGCTATTTCCATTACATCGGCCTTCCTAACCTACATTACCTACTTCCACCATCATACCAATTCGGCATCATAGAGTATCTAGAGCTGCAATGCACAAAGAGCAAAACAATTATTGTTTTATTCAGTTGCATCAATATATCCCAAGGTAATGACAATGTCTGGTGTAAAAGTTAACATCATATTGATATTCGTCAAGGTTGTGCCTTTATCATCCACCAAGTAACCGACCTTGGCGAAGGGATACATCAAGTCTTGGTCCTTCAATGTTGCCGATCTCAACGCTAACACGGAGGATCCCTATCGGAAGCACGAACCGACAACATGGAAAGCCTCAGGAGTCCAAGACAGGAACGACGCATTGATGTATGTATACCCCGTGTAACTAGCTATATGCTTTGAATTTATTAAACCGCCACTTCGACTTACCGGACAAGAACGAAGGATCCCGAGAGTTATCGACAATCCCGATTTATTCCTGCATTCTCTCTAGGTAAAGGAGTTAGGTAGACATGCAATACATAGGTAACTACCTTATTCTTCCGTCAACGGCCATTTACCTACCTAGATCGCCAGCAACACACACGAGGCTAACCGTAGCCGTGGCGCATAGTTAATAATTCAGGGCCGCGGCCATACGCAGGCAACATTATGTAGGCCCGCGACGATCATCAACAGATTTATTCGCATCGCAGGTTGGGTCTCAAGAGAGCCTCCGGGTCCCCGTACCCGTCTGCAACTCGCGGAGACGCTAACGCGCAAGACAAGGCAGGGGTAATACATAAGTAACAACTCGCCCCGTACTCAAACCCCAGGCCTGGCTCGATACAAACCGATGAAAACCGAAGCTATCGCAGCTACTCACTACCTACGGTCTCTCGTCTTTCGGTCTGCCCCGTTAGACGCCGATAACGTTCGAAATAAGAGACAGAAGCCCATCTGTATGTAGCGGCTGGGCAGTGGCCCGTGATTTTATCTTGATATCTATACCGGATGATAAGTATACCGAATTGAGTGGCACGATGGAAGCACAAGCACTGCCAAGTTGGCCGTGGGGTGGCCATAAGTTGTTGTCTACCAAGAGGTGACGCTGATAATGGCAAATGTACCTTGCGTGTACATGTGTGGTTTATCAAGGAGCCCCCCCAATCGATAAACGGTCTCCGTCTCCGATGCTACGCTATAGCCTCGACGGAGAGCGAAATGCTTGCCTGATGTTGTGCTGGGGTACTCATCGGAGAGAAGCAAGATGGGCCATATAACAGCGTGATCTTTTAAGCCCAAGTTAAGAGTCGGCTTGGTAGTCTTGGAAGCGTAGCATACCCATCCAGTCTGCATGGCAACAACTAGGATAGACTATCGTGAAAAGAGGTAACTTCAAGGGTGGGGACCGGGGTTCCTATACATATACCTATAGGTATGTGGTTTAGCAGTACATACTCGTAAGGCGTCTGCTCGCTACGTATCTCACGTGTTCCTCTTACGGACGGTGTTATTAACATCTCCATACTAATTGAGTATCTCTTATATTACATATTACCTAAAACGTCCTTTTAAAATGATCATGTCATTCCGACAATTGTTCACTGACTTGACGAAAGGAGCTAGAATAACATAACAAAACAGCAGCGTTAACAGGTAGGTGTGCCTACCCTACTGCTACTGGTGGCAGCACCCCCTGCTGGTCTGTCCACATACTCTTCCTGGTGTACGATCTTCGTGGTGCAGAGAATCCCCTCCGGGGTGCGCACCCGGGCCAGCGGAGGCTGGACCGTGATTTCGGTGGTCGGGCCCGTGCCCGTGCCCGGCATGTTCGAGACGAACGGCAAGGACCAGAGGCTCTCGTCGCTATTATTATGACTTCTCTCACCACAGGGTTTCATCCTCCCCCTCCTCCTCCTCGAATCCAACGTCCGGCTACTGACAACCCGCGCCACGCGCGGGATCGCGAGCACGCGGTTGCCCCTATCCGAGTTCGACGGCTTGGAGGACAGGTCCGCCCACGGCTTCTTGCCCGCCGTGGCGGTGGCCGCGCCCAGCCCCCGGAAGATGATGGGTGTCGTGGGCGCGCCGAACACGACGAACTGGCACGTCATCTCGACCAAGATCCAGTGGTTCATGCAGGCCAGGGCGTAGACGAGGTCGGCCGACCGGTAGAGCCTGACCGACTCTACCAGCCGAAACGACGCCCCTATGCAGGCACTAGTGTAGTGTAGGTAGGTAGGAGAGATGTTAGCAGCTAGTACGACAAGAAGAAGGGGCTTCCGCGTATATATATATCCAAACGCACAGTATTCCCACGGCGAACACGACGGACACCCCGAGCTTGTTTCGCGGCGACAGCTGGAGGTCCCATATCACCTTCTGCGGCAGCAGCAGGACGACGAAGTTGGTGATCAGGTTGACGACGGCGGCGGGGATGTAGAGCAGCTTCTGGTCGATGCACGAGCCCTCGGCGACCGTCTGGTCCCATATCTTCCGGTACGGCGTGCAGCCGAGGTTCTCGGCCGTGATCCACGAGAGGTGGAACAGCACGTGGACCACCAGGATGGCGCGCGAGGTCCAGGAGAAGTAGTTGCGCACGCCGCGCGGCACGAAGATGCGGTCCCACTCGATGAGGATCGCCGCCTTGATGAAGCAGACGGTGCCCGCTGCGAGGTTGGAGCAGATGTGCACCATCTAGGGTAGGGGTCAATAGGTATGCTATATCATGTAGGGCGCAAGAAATAGAAAGGGAAGGATGATACGATATTTGGTGTGAATTTAGGGGGGGATGCTCTCACGCGCATGATTGCTGTCATATCTCGGATCCGGATATCCCATTGATGTACGAACACACCATGAGAGTCTATAAGCCAGTAGCTACCGTAGACAAATCCAGCCCAGGTTCCCTAGTGTACCATTGAGTTTTCGGAAAGAAAAGGAGAGAAGATACAGGCGAGGAGTATATATATCACGTACCAGTGCAGCTAGAGCTAGGTCTAAAACACACGTCCATGTCAGTATTCCATAACGCTCAGCAAGGGGCAAACCCCCCGAAGGTTTCTTTTTTTCCTCTCCTTCTTACAGTCTTCTATCTCGACTTTCCCGATACAGACCAGCTTGGCATAACCGCGGATGAGCAGCACGGTGGAGAGGGCGGCGATGCAGATCGCGTTCGTAACGTAGCCTATGTCATTCCGATTTGGCGGGTGGTCGAGCTCGGGAATGACCCCCGGAGGCGGCAGCATCGCGGGCCCATCGAGGACAATCTCCTGCGCGTACGGAGGGAGGGTCTGGATCCATGCTAATGCCATGGTGTAATTCGGATTATTCTGCCCGTGGAGGCACAAGAAGCATATTTAGCATGGTGGGATTTGGGTGGAAAAGGGGGGGGGGATTATGTTGTAGGTATTGGTCTCATTTATTTAACCAACATGTAGCCAGTGGCAACAAACAACGGACTTTTCATGGCATTGGGATATAAGGGTGGACTAGGCAATTTGCATGAAATCCATGTGGTGTCGAGGATACCTAGTTTATAACAGTTTAAACACTGAATTGTTAATAACGATGATGTCCTTGATGAACACTCAACTCTCATCCTACTACACCGGAACCGGGCAGCTTTATCGTATAACGATAAAGACCTGTTTTTGGTATATATCTCACATGTGATTTGCCAACTATATGGAATACAAAGTAGAGGTGGGTTAGGGCACTCTACTAGGTACTATAGATAGTCCGGGGTGATGTGTGTTTAGTTGGGAGTAGGGTATACAGGAGAGAGCGAGTTGGAGAATTCTACAAAGCTGATTGATCACAGGCCATGTTCATGGAGTACGGAATGCTGAAGAAGGCGATGTTGGTTATTTTATCAGCCTCTCGTGGCCAGATGAGAGCAAACACTTACTCCCCCGATATACACTAGTAAGAAAACGAGGTAGCTACTGAGATAGGTATGCAATAGAGCCGCTGCATTCCATACTTTCTATGCACGTATACATTATATAAATGACCTGCAATAAGGCTGAATTTTTGATGATCAGTGATATTCATTTTGCGGCGTACCACATTATCACGCATGTGGTTCGGGAGTTCATTGTCTGCATCGTGTGGGTCTACTCCAAGTGATCTTCCCTAAAGTCCGGCTTGGGGATTCTAGATCGTCAAGATTATCGTCTTCTGCAACTGAGACCATATAATAATCTTGCTAGCTGAGATAAAGATTTAGGAGTACGTCGCTTGATATGTGTTGTGTTTCGTGTATAATATACGTAGCTTCTTCCCCCCCTCGCCCCCTCCCCTTTACACCGTCTGCAAATAGCCAGCAAACTTGATAATGCATTCCAGCAGATCCCTGCGTACACGTGTATTATGCCGTGTCACATAAGCAGCATAACTGGCGACGCCAACTACACTAAAAGGGGGAAGGATTGGTATATATGATCATTACGGTCACCAACTTCCAACCAGGTTGGCCAAGATCTCTGGGCGGAATGTCGGTCTGAATAATGAAGTACCTAAGGTGCGCTGAACTTACAGACATAACTAACGATGTTGGACTTGAGTTTTGAAAGACGATTCGCCATGCCCCTGGGGCGGTGTAGTTGGGTACCTTCACCGTAACAAGGCCAGTTGTAATGTTCTGGCCTTATGTAGTAACAAGGACGCGAGTAATTAACAGCAAACATATCACACTGAAATTCGGAGGTCACTTTATACGAAAAGGGTAGACAAGTAAGTACAGAGTTGGTTGGTTGGCATTTAGAGGGTTACGATACATGTCAATTTAACATAACTCAGGAACCAGCTTTTGTTCAAGTCTAGCACGTGCAAGGATAACCGTAAGTTGAATAAAAATTCAGTCATTGGTATATAGATATATATATGAATTGATCAAGAGGGTAAGAGTATGGAGGTTCAACGATTTCGTTATAACCCTGACGCCAAAAAAAAGACAAAATTCCAGACCCATTTCCATTCCCCCCCCCCCTTCTGAAACACAAAAAAGGGGGGGTTTTCCCTATACACAGGCCGACGTTACATACATACATATAGAATCTGGTCTCTCCTTTCTCAATCGTGAGTTTCATCCTCGGTCGTCCGGGGTGAAGGCAAGTAGGTAAAGTAAAAGCAAGCAAAAAAAATGCTCCAAAACAACGTCTACATGCTCGCATATGCCATACACACACACACACACACACACATGCTACTCCGCTCGCTCGCTCGCTCGAGAAAGAGAGTCCTCAATTCTTTTTCGTTCAAAACGTCTTTCTTCTCTTTCCCTTCATTCCCGTCCTCATTGCTTCATTAACCAGCTCGCCGCATACGTTTATTTCCCCGCCATCGTTTCCCATCGTTTTTCGTAGGCAAATATATATTTCCCCTTCCTAATCAGTGTTGCCGCCGCCCTCTCCATCCAGTGACTGTCCCATTTCTTTGCCTTTTCCCGCGACTCGCGCGCGTGTGTCATCCTTTCGTTTCTAAACCGAGCCGTTTAGAGAAGACCCCGACCCCGACCCCGACCCCCGCCCCGATTCCCGTAAAATTCCCGTTCCATTTCGTGTGATAGAAACCATGAATATAGAGAGGATAAGAAGGGAGACCAGAGAGAGATAAGAAAGAGCCGCGGAAGGTGAAAAGAAAAAAAAGGGGGGGGAGAAAGCTTCAGGACCGGAAACAGAAGATAAAAAAAAAGACATTATAAGCAAAAGAAAAGAAAAAACCGTCTCCCTTCTTGTTAACTCCTGTCCCATATGCTAAATCGAAATAAAAAGAGAAAAACAAAATATTCTCCCGTTAGCGCGGTGTATGCTCGCGCACTCGTGGTCGAATATACCATTTTTTGTGTTTTCTTATACAGAGATTGATTTCCCCGGCCCGCCACCCATATTTTTAGAAATAGTCCATTACCATTCATGCGTTCATTTATTTTCCGCCCGGGTCCCCCCTGAATTCGTCTTCCGTGGTCCATCAGAGGGGGACTCTTTCTGCCTCCCCCCCCCCCATCTTTTTAGTCCGCCAGCTGGGACAGCACTCTGATACTTAATATCATGACGAGCAGGCCGATGGTGACGATGATGAGGAGAGTGAAGCTGAACCAGCCCATGACCATGGCGCTGGAGCCGATGCCCGACAAGACGCTACCGTTGCCGAAGTCCTGCGCGATGATGGAGGCGGCCACCGAGGCCGTGTGCTGCCACAGCACCGACACGAGCACGAAGATGGACGCGATGAAGATGATGGCCAGCGCGACCTGCGACACGGGCCGGCTGGGGAAGGGCTTGATCTCGCGCTCGGAACCCTCGCTGTCCTCCTCCTCGTGCCAGCCGGGGAAGGTGGCTAGCAGCAGGAAGCAGACGAAAGCGAAGATGATCGCGATGATGCTGGCGAAGCAGTCAGTATATATGTATATTTATATAGGATATGCAGGTGTAGGTGGGTGGGTGTGTACTGGAGAAAGGAGATATGCGAGAGATCACTTACATCAAGTAGGGGAACACGATCATATCCTTGAATTGGCTCGCCAGCCAAATGAGGTTCAGCGGGTCCTGATCGACTGATACCTCATTGGCGAGCGCCGTGGCGTTGTTGCTGCACAGCCATGCGCCTCCATCAGGGTTGATGCAGATTCCAAAGTAGCCGACGCGGGCCTGCAGGTGGGCCGAGCCGACGATGTTGCTGATGGCCTGGTTGACGTTGTAGTCGACCTGCGACGTGTCGGGCACCGCCGTGTAGTGCTGGTAGTAGAGAGACAGCAGGAAGATGTCTGGTATCAGCGGTGAGGATGACGAGCAGCCCGCGAGTAGGAGCGCTGTGGGAAGAGGAAGAAATGTGGTTAGCGGATGTACGTGAAAAGAGAGAAAAAAAAAGGGGGGGAGGGTGACAGAAACTTGGACCGGAAGAAGTAAAAGACTTACATAGTAATATGATGGAGACGGCGATCAGGATCATCAGCACGTGGTGGTATCCGAGGAACGGTATAAACCCTAAGAGCGAGACACCATCGTTAGCATAAACTGGCCTGCGACACACGCATTCCCGCCACAGGCGGGCAGACACGGGGAGAGAGAAAGAGAGACTACTACTCACGATACCACCCGACCCGAAACCTTTCCATCGCCATCTTGACGGTCTAGTAGTGTATAACCAAAGTTCCCGAGCTCTTGTATGTCTCTTTTACTACTCCACCCGCCGTCCTCCGGTGGAGCGACGGTGTGGTCTTGGTGGAACGGCGCACGACAGGCGCTGGAATGCGAGAGGAGAAAGAGAAGAAGTTCTTCGTGGGAAGGAGGGGGGAGGAATGCAGCGGCGGCGGTGGCGTCGCTGTTCGCTGGTTCGCAGGAATGCCAGTCGTGGCTTCGTCGACGACTTGCTGTCTCTCTCGTCGCCCGAGATGTATATAAAAGTAACGATCGATAAAGAGAGGAATCCCCCTGGTTCCTCTCCAAGTGCTTGCGCTCGAGTTCGTAGCCCTTTGTCTTCTTCCTGCTGGTCAGATCTACAGCGCCAAACAACTAGGTATGGAGGGTTGCTGGAGTGAGGTGCAGGTGCAGGTGCAGGTGCAGGTGCGTGTGTTGAATCTGGTTAGACAGAGGTGATCTGAGATAGGTAGGCAGGTAGATAGATAGATAGATAGGTAGGGTTGGTATGTAGGTTGTGTGGATGATTGAGTGGTTGAGAGAGTGAATTGGTAGGTATGGTAACTTAGAGAGTTTGACAGCTTCTCCCGTCAGTAAGGGTGGGAAGATAGGTAGAGAGAGCTGAAAGGGTGAAAAAGAAAGAGGTTGGAGTGAAGACTCTCGATCGATGTTCTCGTGGGCTCGGCTTCAAAGGTCTTCCCGCTGCTACAATAACCTCAATGACCAAAGAACGAGGAGGTTGGTAACAAGAAAAGAGAAATTCAAAGTTGGTGGTTCAAAGATGCCAAAGTGTGACTGCAGCAAATTGGGCCCTGCCATTCGATTTTCTTGCCATTTGATGTGCAAAAGACGGCGCAGGGTCGGAAAAGACAGGCCGAGTAAATAAAAGACGTGGCTGGGCCGGTTGCCAGAGCGATCTGCCAAGGGCTTGTCCCCGGACACGCAACGCCCCACCTCTTGCCAGCAGCGCTGTTCCCACTTCTCTTGGTTGGTCGGATCCCGGTCAATTGTGGCTTGGTCCCGTACTTTTCCCGGTTGGGTGTTGGCGCCGTTGCGTCAGCGACACGAGGGGCCAATGACGTTTCAAGGGGGAGGGGGAGGCTGGGACCGGATCATCAATCGTCCTTTTCCACCTTATCTGTGGTAAGCGGGTTTAAAAGCCCAGCGATCCGATCTTCCCCCCCCCTCGTATCGCATCATTTACCATGATCGCGCTTCGGTTGCCCCGCCTAACCTAACTAACTAACTAACTACATTAACAGCGCCCCCCGCTCCCTGTAATTAGAACTTGCTTTTTAGCATCATCAACAATCTCTTGACTTCAAATATTTCAGCTCCTCCCCTTACATCAATAATACATCAGGTATTCCAGCTGCACTTACATGTAGGTACCTAGATACGATATAGGTACCCATTCGATAATAAACATGGACATGGTTACCGAACCAACACACCCCGACCTTAGATCGAAAATTATTTATTTACCTACATTGACAATGGCTGATAACTGCCTACCTCAATTAGATCTTTAACTCACCAAGCAACGCTAAAGAATTCCTTGAACCGATTCCCCATGACAGTTAAGATGCATTCGATATGGAGACGAGAGCTGGGTTACGGTCATTTTCGAAAGATGTCGCATTCTGATTTCTAGGATTAACATTAATCACAACGTCTTCTTATACACCTCGAGCTACCAATGAGCCTACCATCGCACCATACCCTCAACGAGCTGGACCAACAGTAGAAAGTAAATTCATGACAACAACACCAATTGCAATTATCTATGGACTACAGATACATCAATCAATATCCATCAATCTACCCAACCACAATAGTCGGAACTGTTAATGCCAGGCTGCCGACCTACATAAGGTAGCAATACCTTACTCGCAACCTCGAAGCTCAACCCGCCGCTTATAGGTGTTTCTATTCCCCTGGCACTTGAAAGAAAACAGAGCACTATGTCGTATAGGTAAGGTATTTAAAACCAGCATAGGTAGTTCAGCTGTATAACCTTCTCGCTTTTGCAACCCCATTCATTCTCTTGCCCGCGTGATTCATATAACACTCCTCGTTTCTATCTTATCATGTCTTGTGTCTCTTTCCTCTGTCTATAATGCGTTAAGAACACTTACATCCATACCCTGATTTTCCCCATACATAACAGACAGTACTAACTTTACCGATTATCATGACATGAAGACTTAGTACACTACCTACATTGACTAATTTGTTTGACATCAATATGCCGTGTACATATTTGGTTATAATTGTATCTCTTCGTGACCGGCCCTTAAACAATTTCAGCCGGGACTTGTAGTTGCTGATAGGTGATCGACTGCCGATTTTCCGCGGGTATGACCTGACCTGAGTTGGTATTGAGATATGTACAGTAAGTATTTCCCCAGGTTGACGAAACACCAATAGTACCATACCTAGGTACACAGCCTGTCAAAGGATCGATCTTCGAGGCGACAGCTTATCAGATTGGAGCGCGGAGTGTCACCCCACTTATGCAGCTTTGCTTCTCTTCCGTGTTGGTAAGAACCATAGTATACTACTATAAGGTACAACGCTAAGAACTACTATCACGGGCTCGCCCTCCACCCCACCCCCCATTCTTGATAACCAGGGCTTATACATAGCGATAGCAAGCTTGAGCTTATACACCCAGTGGTTTGCAGAAATAATTTTTGAAGCGATCCGAAAAGTATATTCCTTGATAGGATAAGGGAGAGGGGGGAATCCCTCCCCTTTGCAACTCTCAAGGAACCGAAGCAGCTCCAAGTTCCAAGAGACAACACATTTCTAACACCTTACTACCTACTTACCTACACACACAAACAAACATACAAACAAACAAACACGCAACTTTACAATGCTGCGCTTCCTCGGATTCGGCCCTGCTACCGCCGCCGTCACCGACAGCGCCAAGCCGGAGCCCGCGCGGAGCCTCCCGGCCTCGTGGTACCGGTCGCCGGAGATGTACTCGCTGGAGCGGCGCGCCATCTTCTCGCGGCAGTGGATGCTGGTGACGCACGCGATGCGGTTCGCGCGGGCGGGGGACTACCAGTCGCACACGCTGGCGGGGTTCCCGGTGGTACTGGTGCGGACGCGCGGCGACGACGGGGCCATCCGGGGGTTCCACAACGCGTGCCGGCACCGGGCGTACCCGCTGGTGCGGGCGCGGTGCGGGACCGCCGCCGCCGGCGTCCTGAGCTGCCGGTACCACGGGTGGTCGTACGGGCTGGGAGGCGGGCTGGCGAAAGCCCCGCGCTTCGACACGGTGCCCGGGTTCGACCGCGCGCAGCACGGCCTGCTGCCCGTGCGCGTGCACGTCGACCGCGCGGGGTTCGTGTGGGTGAACCTGCAGGCGGCGCCGCCCGACGATGTGCCGGTCGGACTGGACGAGCGCCCGCGCCTGCGCGGGCTCGACTTCGCCGCCGAGTTCGCCTACGACCACACCTGGGACATGGAGGTGGCCGCCAACTGGAAGGGGCTGGTCGACAACTACAACGAGTGCTACCACTGCCCGACGTCGCACCCGCTCATCGCCGCCGTGTCCGACCTCACCAAGTACCGCGTCGAGCCCCGCGAGGGCAGCCTCGAGCACGAGATCGTCAACAAGGAGCAGAGGGAAGATGACGAGTTCCGGCGGTCCATCACCTTCTTCCCCCCGACCACCTCGGTCACCATAACGTGCGTCTAACCCCCTAACCCTAGCCTACCTAACTTTTCTCTTTCTCTCTCTCTTGAGACTAACAGAAAAAAAACCTTGTTACTTGGGTCTAAGTGACAACTTCTTCTACATCCAGCGCATGATCCCGGTAACGGCGACGACGAGCATCATCGAGAACGAGGGTGAGTTGAAACCCTGACTGTCCACAAACCCCCTTTCCAATCGCATCTCCAAATTTGCCTCGTTCCCTACCGAATATGTATTCTAGACCTTTCCCACACCACTCTCTATCTACATTCATCACCCAGCCCAGCCCAACCCAACCCAATCTAATTATATCAAAACACCCAACTAACCCACCCCCCCCTTTTCTTCCAAACAGTATACCGCCACAAAAACGCCACGGACCAAGAGTTCGCCAACATCAACGCCTTCTACCGGCAGGTGCTCGACGAGGACAAGGAGCTCTGCGAGGGAGCGCAGCGGAACCTCGACGCCCGCGTCTACGTAAACGGGGAGCTGCACCCGGAGAAGGAAAAGGTACCCCCCCCCTTTCCCCTTTTCTTGTTGATTGAGTACCTACCTACCTGATATAAGTACTAAACAAATGCAAAAAAAAAAAAAAGGGCCCGATTTATTTTCAAAATGCGGTACGGAGGGACGTCATGGAGCACCGAAGGAAAGAGGAGGAGCAAGGGAGGGAGATCTGGCCTGCTGCACCCCAGATAACAGGGGAGATGAAGACGGAGAAGTTGGAGGAGGAGGAGGATTTTTGTTCGAGGCTCGAGGCTTCGAGTTGTGCGGCTAAGAGAGAACAACTAGCCTGGTAGATATGCCTTTGCTTATAATATGGAAGGATTAGGGTACTCAGAATATAATTCCTTACGAAGCAATATTTTCCAAAGTGTTGATCCGAGGCAAAAATGTCTTGTAGGCATGCCTACGGTTCAGTATTTATTCTTTTTGAAAGTGCTATATTGACTTATATCGGCTCTTCATACCGGTTAATCAGCCGCTGCGGCACGAGACCCCGTAGCACAACCACTCCCGAACGTATGATACCCCACCTGACCTTGGTCAGCTCGTCGGCCATCAACCATACAAGCCCAACTGTTGATCGCTTCCCTAAGGCTAGAAATTCGTCGCGCCGTCGTGTCCGTGCCATACTCACAACGAGGTCACGCATATCTGCCTCAGGGTCCCAGACGATGTCGTCCTGGTCCATTTCTGCTGTGCTGCCTTCCGAATACCCTCCCTGCCGAGGGCGCGCATGGTGAACCGCCCAGCACGTCAGCGTGGCCAGGAAAAGGCACCAGGGTACGTGAAATAGGCCCATGGCCTCAGACGAATCTACCAGTCTTTTGTCTGTGGCATCGAGAAGGAGTCGTGCCGCGTGCCAGGCCGCTGTCCCCGCGGCCGCCGTGTCATTCTCTTCCTGACATGTATCTCTATCATCTCGACCAGACCATAAGTCGGCAGCCCAGCGCCGGACGACCTGGCTCGACCGCAGATAGTCCTTCTGCTGCACGGGCCGGCCCAGGATGTGCCGGGCCCCGGCGTAGATCTGCACGTCGAGGAAATCCATGTAGAGTAGGGCCTGGGCCGCGTGGTAGACCGTGTTGTAGGCCGCTGCGAAGGCGTCCATTTCCCTGCACTGCATCTCTAGGTCCTCCTCTCCCATATTACCATCTTCTCGCACAGCTCCATGGGCGCAATGTGCATCGAAGTCGCTCTTCCAGGTGTCATAGGCGTTACTAATGATCCGGCGCCATCCGTCGCCTGCTACTGCTGTTCCCGCAACTCGGCCGCCGTAATCAACGACCCCGAGAGCGGTCTGCTCACGTCGTTGCATGTCCCAAGCCACCGACATAAGCCCATGGAGAAGCAGCACTCGAGACAGGCCTGTCAGCCGTGCCGGCCGAGGCACTTGGTGTGTAAGGTACGACTTGAGCGCTGCCAAGAACGGCACGCTGTTGTCATCATTGTCTCTGGTTGGTGCTATTTCCCCACTCCCCGTCACCACTGCTGCGGCTCGCCATCTGCTCGCCCACGACGCCGCATCGGGCGCCTCCCAGATGCTCTGGCTGCATGGGAGAGTGACACGCAACTCAAAGGCCGACATGCAGAGACTCTGGCAGAAGAGTACGGCGTGCTGCGTATCACACATGAAACAGATGAGGGCAAGCCTCTTCTTCTGCTCCGCTTGTGCCCAGCGCCGCCACGCCTCCTCTTCTTCGTCCCGCTGCTGCTGGTCGTCAACCCCCCTTTTCGGCGGGGGAGGGCCTTCTGGTCTCACCGACTGACAGTCCGACCTTCGGATTAGGTTTATCAGCAGACCGTGGAACAGGTGGCTCATGTCGTGCTGCGTCTGGCCCGCACGTGACTTCCCAAAGCACTCGACAAGTAGGATGGTCTGCAGAGTCCAGAGTTCCGGTCGAGCGGAAAAGCCAGCATGAGCGAAGATACTGGGACGAATCACATCGTGCACGCAGACGGCGAGTTGGTGGATATCTTTGGACGAGTAGGTGGCTCCTAACAGCAGCGCTGAGAGTAGGAGAAGAGGCTCGACGGTCCTCAGGTTGAAGGTAGGGAGATGGAGTAGGGGATAAGCCGTGTTGAACTGAGTGAAGTAGAGCTCGAGGTAGGTGTTAAGTGAGGCTAGAGATAAGAGCGGATGTTCTCGTACCGGACAGGGAGGCCCGGGAATGTGTGGGTTGGCCACTTCAATGACGTTGATGAGGCGTTCGTAGACTTCTTCGTCTATCCGAGGGATTCGAGATGAGCGTTCAAGCATCGATAACGGTCTCTCGCGTTCAGGAAATGATGTTAGCCGAGGCTCAGCGGCTGTGGTGGCGGCAGTAATATAGTCCTGCGACCTAGTCGTCCGGGTCTGTGGATTTGTCCTGTGAGTCACTGTCTCGGGGCCAGGTCGAGTGACGCTGCCGCGCAAAGGAGTCATTGATGGTGGCGGTGGTGATGATAATGATGCTGGTCCGCTTGGATTGGACCCGAGTGTGCTGTTGTTGCTCTCTTCGAAGGTCTGCTCACCCTGTTGTTGTGCCCACAGGTCCACAACGCTGTCCTGCGATCCAGGGGGCGTGAGAGTCGCAATAAAAGGTCCTGAATCGCACACGCTTTGCCCGTAAATTCCTGTGGCCAGAGCTGATGTCTCTTGCACGGCACCTGTACGCATGAAGTGGTTGTCTAAATTGTTGAACAACCAATTGTAGTCTAGTGCCGTGGTATACGGCATATTAAACGAGCTTGCGGTATCTGGTTGGAATATCTGGTCATATTCTAGAGCAGCATAATCGTGAAAAGTGGTACTGTCTGCTGCCCAAGGATTCTGATGTTGCTGCTGCTGTTGCTGTTGCTGCTGGGATCCATCTGTTGTTGTAAAAGGCAGTTCACAACTATCAGAGATGGCCGGCGGTCGCCGTTCCTCAGAGGTGCAAGTCTCTTGATCAGATCGAGTTTGGGTACGGCCTGACTGCTGCTGCTGCTGCTGCTGCTGTGGAGCATAAGGCCGAGTTTCCACGATATCTCCCCCAATGGTTTTCCAAGAGCGCTTCCGAGTATTCAGAACACTGCTACCGCTTGCCTCCAGGTCCTTCTGGCGATGGCGGTTCAGATGTCGCCCTATGGTCAACTGCCATCAGCTTGGGGAGGTCATGGCCACGACCAATGCCAAAACGAACATCATAGACATACGCAACAGGTCTGGACGCTTGAAGTGGGCTCGGCACTCGAGACAAGTGTAATCGCCCGGTGTATGGTTCAGGGCATGACGGTGCATGTGCTCGGCCCGGGTGAAGCGCTTGCTGCACCCGGGAAAGGAGCAGGGGAACCTCTTCTCTTTGACATGGTCCGTATCCATCATGTCCTACCTATCTACTAGACATTACTATACTCGTCAATTGCATTGCAAACCAACGACAATAGCCAAGGTGGAGGGTGGATGGTTGAAGGGTGGAGGGTGGTGGATGAAGGGTGGAGGAGGAGCAGGAGGAAGAGGAGGAGGAAGAGGAAAAAGAGGGAAATGGGGGTTGAGATAAATCACATGGGACCTTGTCTTGGCTCTGATTGTCCCTTGAGTTTGGTATAAGTGATCTTATCGTGCCGATTCTGATAACCTTATACTCAATGTACTACCCCACCTTTGCGTTACCTTAATACATCCTAGGTAGGTATTTTCCAGGGTTCAGGTTCGGGTTCAGACTCGGGTTCAGGGGCCAAGAGTGGAGTGTGGGGTGTACATTATGTAGTATACCTAGGTACTGTAGGAGGGTAGTATGCAGAGATAGGCTAATTGACCCCTAACCGAACTGCCGACCCATCAGCCCATCTTGCATTCCCCCATCCCGTCTCCCATCCTCCCTATCCCCTATCCCCTATCCCCTATTCCCCATCACCACCCATTGGACCTAATTGCACATGGCAAGAAACCAAGTTCTCTTATCTACTCAGGTATTCCAGCTCAAGGATGGGGATTGACAACCAGCAGATGCCCGCGGGACCTCCTCATAACATGATCTTAGACATCTTACCTCCCTGTCTAAGTACCTACTTACGACTAGGGTTAATATGTCGTCGCCATGTCACCGTGGGGGAAGACCCCTGGAGACTGGCCCCCGATGTCACCTTCTCGTTCTTCTTCATATTCTAAATCACTGTCCTTGTCCTTGTGCTTGTGCTTGTATGTGCTTGTCAGGTTCAAGAGAATGAATCTAATCCCTATGCACCGATCATGTCGAGTTACATCGAGCTCCGCCGGGGTCGAGAGAAGATGGAGCGGGATGAACAGAGCAAGTTAAACGTACGTACCTTCTGCTGTCCTCCCGACCACAGCACCGTATACAACTAACAGCCAGAAAACTAGGTCATCATCGTAGGTGCCGGCTTGGGTGGGCTCGGCGCCGCCATCGCCATTCTCCTGGCGGGACATGATGTGACCGTCCTCGAGGCCGCGAGGGAGATTAGCGAGGTGGGCGCCGGTATCCAGGTGCTCCCCAACGCCGCCAAGGTGCTCTTTTCGTGGGGCCTCGAGGAGCAGCTCGGCCGCCATGCTACGAGGCCGCGCAAGTGCAACTTCTTCGGCTGGAAGGGCAATTTTCTGTCCGAGATGGACTACCACGGGTATGCCCGCGCCGCCGGAGCCCCTTTCCTCGACTTCCACCGCGCCAACCTGCACCGCTGCCTGCTGGACCGGGCCGTCGAGCTGGGCGCGAACATGGTGACCAATGCCAAGGTGCAGAACTTCGCTGTTTCTGATGACCACACCACCGCGAGCGTCCTACTCGCTGACGGGCGTGTGCTTGTCGCCGACCTTGTGGTCGGCGCCGACGGCATCAACTCGACCCTGCGCGAGGCCTTCCTGGGTAGACGGGACCCGCCCCAGGCGACGGGGGACTTGGCTTATCGCCTCCTCCTCGACACGGCCGCCATGCTCCATGATCCGAAGCTGCGCAGCATGGCCGAGGATCCGCAGGTGAACTACTGGGTTGGCCCGGGGGCGCACGCCGTGAGTTATGTGCTCAAGGGCGGCAAGCTCTTTAACGTGGTCTTGCTGGTGCCCGATGACCTCCCTCCGGACGGGGCCTCGACGGCCGCGGGCGACGCTGAGGAGATGCGCGCGCATTTCGCCGGGTGGGATCCGCGCCTTCGCAAGCTGGCGTCTCTGGGCGGCGGCGGCGGGTCGTCCGTCCTCAAGTGGCGGCTGTGCATCCGACCCGGGCTGGACCCGACCTGGTCGCACCCATCGGGCGCCTTCACCATGCTGGGTGACGCCGTCCACGCTACGCTGCCCTACCTAGCTAGCGGCGCAGGCATGGCCCTAGAGGACGGTGGCGTCCTAGGTCTCTGCCTCGCGAAGCTGGCTGATAAGTCGCCCGCATCGAAACAGCGCGCCTTGCGCGTGTACGAGGCTTGCCGCCGGGAGAGGACGGAGAAGGTGGTTGAGCGGGGCACGTACAACCAGTGGATATATCACCTCCCCGACGGACCCGAGCAGGAGGACCGCGACAGGAGATTTGCCACCTTCGGAGAGACGGACCGGCAGTGGCTAGCCGAGGAGAACCCCGTGCTCCCCGAGTCGCAGGAGACGGGCGAGGACCCCTTTCCGTGGCGCTATCACGGCGTGGGCAGGTGGCTGCTGACATACGATATGTGGAAAGACGTCGAGGCGAAATGGTCACAGTGCTCACCACCATCGCCCCCGGTTACTGATCATATCAAGCCAACGCGGCCGAGTCTCTAGGTATTTTTTTTCATGTACCATAATTAGAAATCCGTATCAAATAGGAGTGAGCTTCAATTTAGGTAGTTTGCATATGCACCATGTTGTATGTATGGAAAGGCGTAGCCCTATAAAAAGTAACAGGATGTCCCGTGTATTGAAGTATGTAGATTGGAGTCATGGGATAGGGTTGTATGTACCTAGTTAGGGAGTTAGGTCGTAATGCTGATCTTATATACATACATATGGAAGAAGTTTGAAAAAGAGAAGACCCGACCAAATAACCGGCACTTTTTCTAGTTCACAATATCCATGTAACAGTTCAAGTCGTGTAAATATCACCAGTCTACCCCTATTCCTAAATCACTACTTATACTCTGCAATAGTACGTCTGCGGGCCTCTCATGTGATTCACAGCGTGTCTTAGACTGAATCTCTATTGTGACGACCCAAATTTTCTAAGATATTTTACTCTGGCTACTACACCCCATTTGCCACAGCCTCCGTCTGCGCATAGAGAGCATAGTCGTTGTATCCCTTCTCCGGCGGGTCTGCTCCGTAAAAGGTGTCGCGGTCGTACTGGTTGAGGGGCCACCCGTCCCTCAAGCGCTCGACGAGATCGGGGTTGGCGATGAAGAGCCGCCCCAACACAATCAGGTCCGCTTCTCCGCTCTCCAGCTTCGGCGCCGCGTTGTCTCGCTTGTAGTTCCCGCACGCGAGGAAGTGGATGCCGCCCGGCTTCAGGATGTCGCGGAAGGGCACCAGCGAGTTCTTCTGCGTCTTGGCCGGCGCTGTGTACGCGGCCAGCGCTGCCATTTTCTGCTCCTCGTCGAGGACCTCGTCGAAGCGTGGCTCGACCCTATAGCGGCACTCATTACTTAGAATTGACCTGTCTTGACTACGAGGGAGGTAGTTTGGGGGAACACTTACATATGCACGTAGACTGGGCGCTCGGTCGTGGGGAGGTTGGCGAGTCTCTCACACAGGTATGCCCAATGACGGTTCGGATCGCTATCCTTCGTATCCTGGAAGAAGTTGTACGGGGACAGGCGGAGGCCAACGCGCTCTTGTCCGATGGCGTTGCTGACGGCCGTGACCACCTCGAGAAGGAAGCGACACCGGTTCTCGACCGAGCCGCCGTATTCATCCGAACGGGTGTTAATATTATCATGGAGAAACTGCTCCAAGAGGTACCCGTTTGCTCCTGTTATCAAAAACGAAGTCAGATATTCTCACGTATTTCCGCAACATCGCTTAATAGGGGGTAAGTCGAGGAAAAGTCTTTACCATGGATCTCCACACCGTCGAATCCGGCACTATCCACCGCCCTCTTGGATGCGGCCGCCCACTCGGCAGTCAACTCATGGATCTCATCGACCGTCATGGGACGCGGGGGGTTTTCCGCGCAGTCGGTCCCGTCCAGGTACTTCCCCTTCATCGGCTTATGAGTCGATGAGATGGGCTGCTTCCCCCTGCGCATGGCCCCGGACGAAGCCCTGCCCGTGTGCCAGAGCTGGCAGAAGACATACCCGCCCTTCGCGTGGACTGCATCGGTCACCTTGCGCCAGCCCTCGAGCTGGCTGTCGGTGAAGACGCCCGGCACGCCGGGGTACGCGCTGGCGTCGAGGCACAGGTCGGTGGCCTCGGTGATCTGCAGACCACCGGCGCTGGCACGGTCACTGTAGTACTTTACGACCCGGGCCCCGGGCACGTAAACACCACGGGATTCAAAGTCGCAACGCATGCGCGTGGTAGGTGCCTGTATGTGTGCGGGGTCTCAGCGGTGATCTAGGAATTCGTTGGTTGCCCCTAGCGAACTCACCTGGACTACTCGATGCTGAAGGTTCAGTTTTCCCAACTTGAAGCTGCTGAACAAAGGCGTGTCCTTGAGAGCGGCAAACGCCGTCGGTGCTGCTGTACTAGCTGCCGGCATGGTTGAGGCCTTGAGAAATACAGAGGGATGTGCCTTGTTAACTGAGAGAAAGGGTGGACTCCGTTGAGATTCTCTATGCTGTTCAAGATTGCGTATCAAAGGCAAGTACTTAGATATTCTTGATATTCTTGTATTATGATGTCTTATTGTCCTCCAGAAACGAACGAAAAAAAAAAGCAACAACAAAACAAAAAAGTAGAACAAGTCGGTCGATCTGAGTGTTGTTGACCATCGTAGGTCCCTACCGGAGTCCCACCCTATGCACTCGCACGTCATTCTATACTTCGTGGGTGGGAGTAAACCGTGCGACAGGTACCTTAGTAGGTAATACTACCCCCATTCATCCATGCCCCGCGGTTTGATCGTAGGTGGGGGCTGCGCTATCGTGATTATAGTGTACGTTATACTACCATCACCACCACTCTTGGTTAGCCAGGGGTAAGTCCCTTAACCCAAGACTACGCTACACTAGCTCTGTGCCATTGCCTTGTTGATGTATGAGATAACCCCAGGTTTCCCCTGCAGAATAAGTAGTCCTCACCAGTACCTGTACGGGGCTGGCCAGTCGAGTGGCTCCTTAACCTAGAAGTTAGCTAGTCCTAGAGAGAAGTGTAACATAATCCGAGAGCATGAGGTTCGAGATCTTTAAGCTACGTTAGATGACTATCATAAGAACCGAGTGGGTAGAGGAACTAGTATATGTCTATTTCTATTTCGAAAATATGATGCAAGGCCGTTTCGGCCCAAAATTATCCCTGGCTAAGCTTGCGCCCATCTTTCTCACAAACCATGCCTTGTCGGTTGTAGAACCCAGCTTTTATATCCTCTCTCTTCCACTTGATCTTGGCCTCTCATATAGATGCATGGCCTTGTGTTTCGTAAGGTAGAGCCAAGCAGAAAATACCTACGACTATCCATAGGGCGGCGCTGGCGTAAATAGGTACCACTGTGTAGCCTCCATAAGTCGAGATAAACGAAGCCACCAGACCGCCGAGCCTAAGAAGCGTAGATGCCATGCCAGTGCCCGTACCTCGCACCGGGCCAGGGAACGACTCCGGCGTGAAGGCATACATGATCGCGTACTCTGATATCTCATGTGGTTAGTTTAAAATGTCGCGACACAATCAAGCGCTGAGGATTCCCATACCGAAGTTGCCCAGGATTGCTGTCGCGCACTGAAACCCCACGTCAGCGGCTCCTGTTTGCACGGTCGTGTATGCGAACAGAAACACGCCGGTGAGGACCGCCGACGCGGCCATCATCCACCGGCGGCCGAAGCGGGTCTCGACAGCGAACCCGGCCGCGATGGGCCCGAGGACTCCCACGACGGACACGATGCAGTATACCATGTACGTGTAATTCAACGAAGATGTCGCGGAGTAGGACGACTTGGTCTCGAGGTACGACGTGATGAAAGCGAAGTACAGCGGGTAGGCGATGCCGACGGTGAGCCAGATCAAGAACGTGACGCTGCTGTGCTGTGCCATCTTCCGGCCCGCGAATAGCCTGCGGTAGCTGTTGGCGCTGTAGTCCCGGAAGCTCGCGCGCAGAATCTCCATGTACGACATGCCACGAGGGCCCGCCTCCGCTACAGCTGCGACAGTATTCCCGGTTGGTTGGACCGCGGCCACATCGCCACCCGGTTGTTGCTGTTGCTGCTGTTGTTGGTCGATATACTGAAGCATTTCCAAAGTCAGGGTCTCGGGCCTGCCGTTGAAGCGACAGAGGTAGTTGACCGCCTCGACGGCGTCGGCATCCCGCCCTTTGGAGAGCAGATACGCTGGCGATTCGGGGATCTTGAAACAGAGGACGCGGATGAGGCCAAAGGCCAAGGCTATAGCACCGAGCGTGATCATAAGATATCGCCTAACCGAGAATAAGCTATGATCAGCAAAAAACACACCCAATTCTTTCTTCTTCTCACGTATGGAGATTGGGAATTTTGGGAGAAAGGGAAGAAATTCCAATACTCACCATCCCATGTTGTCCTGGACGGAACAAGGCGCGTCACCGGCAGAACACCCGTACCTAGTGAGGAAGGCCCAGGACAAGAGAGCGACGACGAGCTGCCCGGCGCTCCACCACGCGGACATGCTCACCAACAACCACTGATGGGTCTGCGGCACGAACTCGAGGAAGATGACGCTGTCGACCGGGACGTTGCCGCCGGCCGCGGTGCCGATGCAGGCCCAGAGGGCGCAGAAGGCGACGAAGCTCTGGGCCCCGGCCACGGCGCACCCGAACACGCCGCCGATGAAGAGCGTGGCGTTGAAGGCCGGCTTGCGGCCGATCAGGTCGGCCGACGTGCCCCAGAACGAGGCCCCGACGATGAGCCCGACGTAGTACGCCACCGAGCTGAAGCTGAGGCGCGATATGTCGCTGAACTCGTTCGCCACGGCCGGTCGCACCGCCGTGATGCCCTGCGACCAGAAGTTGTCCACTAGCCAGCCGAAGCCGCTGATCACGAAGAGCATCCACTGGAACCTGGGAGTGCGGAGTAAGTGAGAGTCGGCGGCCGTGACGGTGTAGCTATCAGGTATTTTGGTAGGTAGGTAGGTAGGTAGTTGCACTCACTTCCCCATGCCCAGCTCCGCGATATGGCGTGCCACGAGCTCCGATTTGAGCCGATACCTGTCGTCGATGGCGCCGGCGTAGAAGTCATGGATTGCCTCGTCGCCCACGATCTTGGTCTCGCCCTCCTGCAACGCGGATGCGGCATGGCTCGGGGTCTTCTCTAAAGCCATGATGGATCTCTTGTCGATGGCATCGTCACCGTTACCCTGACATGCCGACATGGTGATACTAATAGGGCTTGAGTGGGAAAAGAAGGAAAGGAGGAAGAGAAAACAACAGTTTTGACTAGATTAGACACCGAGTGGTTGTCCCTCGACAAAGGATTTACAAACTAATAGAAGCTACAAGCTAAGTATTTGTCTTCTATAGAGACTTTTATCCTTGCCATATACATAAAAGTCCGCACGCGTTCACCTCAGCAGTGCTCAGCTTGGGCCAAATCCAGATCCATCGAAAGCCCATACATAGGTCAGCATTTAAGATACAACCCATAAACATTCGTATCATTACTATCATGGCCCTCGTCTTTAAAGGGGGGTTTTATCTTGGTATCTTCCCTTTATCAGCTTGGACTCCTACTCACCCCCACCCTTGATAACCAACCCAGCAACTCGCATGGGTTATATATGGTTAACCTGTTAGATCGAAAGCCCCAACTGATCGACACCCTTATTATCGTACATCTTGGTTGTGTGGCGTTTTTCAAACCAGCAAGGCGGCCTGCCAAATGTCACGTTCTATGCGTACTGTACTCCAGGGTAGACTAGAGCGTCTTCCTCCTCCTCTGTCACACCCACATGAGTGCCAGAGCTCAGGTAGCTTAGCTCTGGAATAACCTCTTAGGTCAGGACAGTGTTAAGTAGGTAGGCAGGCAGACAGTACACTATCTATATTGTATTAGGCAGCTTGGAGAAACCCGCCGTAGTATGTATCAAGCCATTGGGCTGCGAACTCGCCGGATTCTCCTGCGGTTGCGTTCCATCGTCCAATCGAGCCGACGTAGCCATCCGGGCGGACATTGACTACGGCGACCTGGCCGGCCTCCAACCCTCCAAGCCACTTCTCTGTGCAGGTCAACTTCCTAGTATCTAGATGAGGTACATCGTCCAGATAGATCGTCCACGCGCTCTTGGAAAGGACGGGAGGCAGAGAGCTTATTTCAAAATCGCTCTTATCCGAAGACGCTGCACGATGGTACCAGGGTTAGCAATGTCTTGAGGGTGATCTAATATGAAAAGGGGGGAAGGGGGGTTGGTTTGTACTTACTGATGAGCGCGAACGTGAATAGCGGACTCACTGTCTCATAGCGTTGCACCTGGAAAAACTCGTCGCCTTTCCTCTTTGGCCGTGGCTTCTTCTGATACGAAATCGAAGCCAGCTTTGAGGCGCGGCTCATGAGAGACGACGTAGACTGGACGCCTTGACAGAGAGCTTCGATAAAAGCACTCTCTGCTGCGTCGGTAATATCGCCCGCTATAATGTAAATGCGGAACTGGCCGAGCATCGGCACATCTAGCTGGATGTCAACCGGGTTGGCGTCGATATACCTCGTGACTTTGGCTGGAGGCAGGTTGCTCCCTGGCTTGGCCTCCCCCAGAGCGACCTCGTCGCGCCCCTGGTTGAGGACATTCTCGCCGTAGACAACGCCTACTCCGGAAATGAAGCGGGTGTTAGTCCGGAAGTTTTCGGCCAGCCGCCCAATGTCACCTCCCGCAATCTCATTCGCATGCTCGAAATCAAAATTGATCAGGTCGTGGGCCACCTTCTTCCGCTCCGTCTCGTAGGTACCCAGAAGGCATTCTCTGGCCAACCCCCTAGAGGCCAAGTTCAACTTCCACCCCAAGTTCCATGAATCGTGCATGCTCGTGTTCATGCCCTGTGCGGCCTTGGGGCTGTGCGTGTGGCTCGCATCGCCGGCGATGAAGGCACGCTGGTCGGGGCTGGCGAAACGGGCCGCCACGCGCTGAGCAACCTGATAGTTGCCAAACCACTCGACGGAGCGCCATTCTACGCGATACGGGGCGAGGATTAGACGTGCCTGGTCCATGACGAACTCTTGGCCCAGGTTCTTGGACGAAGAGGACGATTTCATCTCGATGTAAAAGCGCGTCATGTTGCGCTCACGGGGGATGATGAGGATGGAGCCGTGTTGCTCAGAGAAGACAACAGTCTTGCTCCAGATATCTGGGAAGTCGGTATCTAGCTCACCATCTAGCACACCCCAGTAGGACTCGTGAGGCAGGGCATCGGCATGCGTATTGGGGATGGAATTTCTGACCCGGGACCGGGCCCCATCACAGCCCACGAGGTAGTCGGCCGCAGTTGTTGCCTCGATTTCGCCACCTTGGGTGAATTGTATTTGCAGGCTCCTAGAGTGATCCTGGCGGTTGTAGCTCGTGAACAAGCTGTTGCGGCGCACCTCGGTGCCGCTTTTACGCAGATCTTCCAGCAGCGTCCCCTCCACCATTCCTTGATGGCATAGCAGAATAAAGGGCTGCAAGACATCCACAACAGAAGCTGGGTAGTGCACCTGGCGGCTAATGCGTCTGAGCGGGCCCCCGTCGCTGCGCCGCCACATGCAGATGTCGTAGACTTTGACACCGGTTCGCAGAAGCTCATCCCCTAGCCCGAGCATTTGAAGTGTCTCGATCGTCTTGGGCTGGATCCCGTCTGCGCGGCCAACAGCCGTCTGATCTGGCCGGTCGTCCAGGACTTCAATTTTGAGCCCCAACCTCGCCAGAATGACACTGCACGAGCATCAGTAGATAGTACAGTACGATGATGGAAAATAAATATGGCCTTGCTCACGCTAATGTCAGTCCAGCCGGCCCAGCTCCGACGACGCAGACATCACATTTCTCGCCGTCAGGAGAGGCGTGCGGCATGGTGTTGCTTTACGATGTTTTCTAAGAACGGGGAGTATGGTAGAGTGAATAGCTAGGATATATTCCATAAATCTTATACGGATCGCGGTGGTTTATGAGTCTCTACATACCAACCCATCATGAAATATGGATGTGGTAAGGGTACTTACTGTATGTAGGACATGTCCATTCTTGGCATCGCTCCCGGTACGTACTTACTTGGGTCAACCCCCACTGTTACTGTATGCGAATCATGCCGTGATCATACGTAGTGTGTAGGTAGGCATGGGGTGAATGTACCTATTATGGCCGGTGGCCAGGGGGTTGTAGATGAGGTGGAGATGGAGATGGAGATGGAGGGTGGTGGAGGGGAACACCCCATCTCACTAACAAGCGGAGACCTCGGGCTCTTTCTAGTACACTAGGTACCTTACCAACTTATGTACCTAAGTGAAGGTTGCAGATACCTACGTACTGCTTGCCCGATTGTTACATAACCCAAAATGGGACTATCTTCTTGGGGGGGCTGTCATTCAGATCCAGATCATCAGGTTCAGTGTTTGTCACCTGGCCCAAGACAACTCATTTCTAACCTAAATCTAATATTTTATACCATATCACCAATCATGGGGGAGAAGCAAGAATGGGAAGTTATTGCCGCTCAAAAACGTCAAGAGCAAGCCGCACGCCTGGCTACCGTGATTAGTAAAGCGGACATTCATTCGGACGATTGTGCAAAGATTAAGAGCTTAAGCGCTCAAGATGTTATACAGAATGTCTCATCAGGCCAACTCACAGCCAAGCGCGTTCTTCAAACCTACATAGCCCAGTCAGTACCCAATCTCGAAGTCAACACGACTATTTATGCCATTATAAAGCAATTAGGTTAACACGATGTGTTTCTGGACCAGGGCTTGCGATGCCCATAGAATGGTATGAACTCAGTTGGTGTACTTGTTGACGAATGCGTGTACTGAAAGGCATGTGCCTCTACCCTAGACCAACTGGTATGCCCCCTACCGAATCACTCCACGTTGTGGCTTAGCTTTACGCTCATAATCTGTGCAGCTTAACAGAGGTTATGTTTGACGAGGCTATAAAGAATGCAGAAGAACTTGACCAGCACCTTTTGCGCCATGGAACTGCTCTTGGCCCTTTACATGGCGTTCCGATCACCCTAAAAGACCAGTTCAACGTAAAGGGATTTGACTCAACTCTTGGCTACGTAGGCAGGGCATTCAAGCCGGCCCAAGATGACTGTGCTCTAGTTCAAATCTTACGTTCATTAGGGGGCGTCATCATGGCCAAGACAAATATCCCTCAGAGTATCATGGTGTGTAAGCCTTAACCGACCCTTTCTGCCGTCCTCTCTTAACCGATAGTTATATCGATCCCTCGTTTTATAGTGGTGCGAAACCGAGAATCCCCTCTGGGGTCTAACCACAAACCCCGCCCACCCAGGGTACACGCCTGGTGGGTCGACCGGCGGCGAGGCGGCCATGCTCTCCTGCGGTGCCTCGATGTTGGGTTGGGGCACCGATATAGGCGGGAGTATTCGCATTCCATCTCACATGATGGGTCTTTACGGGTTCAAACCCAGTGTGAGTTTAACCAAGCTCGAGCTTCGATACTACTTTTCATCATACTCTTTCTCGCTAACCAGTCTCCTATTGGGGCCCAAAAGAGCGCACGTCTACCCTATCGCGGCGTTCCTGTGTCTACCGAAGGCCAGGAGCATGTTCCATCGGCCGTTGGACCACTGGCGCGCAGCTTGGACATGATCCAACTTGCCATGGAATCTGTTATTAGAAAACAGCCGTGGGACTTTGACGCACGGTGTGTTCCGATTGGGTGGAGAGATGACATGTATGAATCAACTCTCACGAAGCCACTGACCATTGGTGTGCTGCTTGACGACGACGTAGTTCGGCCACACCCGCCCGTCACCCGCGTGCTACAGGCCGCCGTCGAGGCCCTCCGGGCAGCTGGTCATCACATCGTCAATTGGGATGCGCGGCTCCATCCCGAGTGTATCGAGGTCATGGTAAGGACTTATAACAACTGGCATGCCTGGCTGTCATCGCTTTATTTCTAAAAGTCGTCTTCTATAGGATCTTTTCTACACGGCGGACGGCGGCGAGGATATCCGGACTGATATCTCGATTGGGGGTGAACCTTTTATCCCGCACGTAGAACGCCTTATCAACCGCGGACAGCCAATCTCCGTATACGCA
This sequence comes from Biscogniauxia sp. FL1348, assembly GCA_022544895.1. NCBI lineage: Eukaryota > Fungi > Ascomycota > Sordariomycetes > Xylariales > Xylariaceae > Biscogniauxia > Biscogniauxia sp. FL1348. The sequence continues at coordinate 188,289 of JAJNNV010000046.1, read as the reverse complement.
TACTGGCAGCTCAACAAGAGGAAATGGCAGTTGCAGCAGGCCTACTTGGAAAAATGGAACTCGATTCGCTCTCCTGAAACCGGCCAGCCAGTTGATGTTGTCCTGATGCCGCCAATGCCACATTCGGCAGTACCTCATGGGGGGTGTAAGTGGGTGGGTTATACGAAAGTGTGGAACTTTGTTGACTATCCTGCTTTGGTGATACCGGCAGGGAGGGTGGAAATGGGGGACGTATCTGAGCCGTGGGACTATCCTCCGAGGGGGGATCTAGATGAGTGGAATCAAAAGCTTTGGGTAGACAACAGGACAGATATGGCCAGACTTAACCTCCCTGTTGGTGTGCAACTTATTGGGCGAAGGTATGAGGAAGAGAAGGTCTTAGCTGCTGGAAAGATTCTCGATGACCTTCTCCGTAACAGGTAGCTACTTGCGCCTGTATCTTTATCATCTTTCTGTTTATGACCTTGATGGTATCGTGGCTCCTCAGATGATGGAGTTCGTTGACTAGTTCATATTCAATGGTAACTAGACGAATTCTGGAGACGTTGCTACAAGCACATAGACACGCATGTTATATCTTCAGAACATATAAGATGCCGATACATCACGAGGTCAAAGGCTGTTATATGCGTGAAAAGCAATTGCACTATGAACATAACCTATTTCTTGGAGTTACCGTACTTTTTCATCACCTCCTCCTGGGTCGCAGGCATCAAGGCGCCGGGCGCAGGGGTGTTCTTGCTCTTGAAATAGTCGGACATCTGGTGCACAGAGAGTTAGCTATCAACCTCGGTGTTTTTTTCCCGGACAATGTGGAATTTAATGCTCCTTACTGACCTCGGCCATTGTAACCCATTCAACTCCTTCATGCTTATTGATATGCTCAATAATACGCTCGTGCATCAGGAGAACGTGAGGTCGCCCCGACACGTCCGGGTGGATGGTCATAGGGAAGATAAACTCATCTAAGGAGGTGTCCCCCCAGCTTAGTACGTACTCAAACGTAAATCTGGTGGTCTTTTGGGATTACACATACCGTATTCTCGGTAGAAGTAGTCGAAATGGTCTTTCCAGATATCCTCCACGTCCCTGTAATCCCCTTGGTCAAACACCTCTCCGATCGGTTTTCGTACATGTGCTGTACTCACCTAGGATTAACCCAGCCATGGGAGTTGGCAGAGTTCTTGATGAACATCATGGGCGGCAGATCATCGATATACCAAGACCCCGGGATCTCCACGAGCCCCGTCTCCTTCCCCTTGACCAGGGGCTTCATCCACTGCTCGGCCTTCTGCGAGTAGTCGATCTTGGTCCACGAGTCGCCAGTCCGGAGCCAGTAGGCCTGGCAATCGTGGTGGGACATGGAATGGTCATACTCGATACCATAGCTGAGCAGCAGCTCGGTGCCCTCCTGGCTGGTCTCCCACCACGGCGCGACGCTCCCCCGCGGCGGCTTGCCGCAGAACTCGGTGAGCATCTTCCACGTCTTGTCCAGCACGTCGCGCTGCTGCTCCAGGGTCATGTCCGCGGGGTTCTCGTGGCTGTAGCCGTGCAGCCCGATCTCATGGCCGGCGTCGCGCACCATGGCGCATTCCTCCGGGAACGTCTCCAGCGAGTGCCCGGGGATGAACCAAGACGCCTTTATGTTGTACTTATCAAACAACTTCAGCAAGCGCCGCGTGCCGATGGTGCCAGCCCAAATGCCTACGATGAAGTGGTCAGTCAGTTAAGACTGGTTTCGTACCCGCCACCACTACCACCTTCAAAGTAAAAATAAAAGAAAGAAAGCCTCAAGGGAGCACGTATACCTCTGCTAACGTCACTCGTGCTGTCCTCGCCGCCGTATGATCCCAGCCAGCCCGCCACGGCGTCGATATCGACACCATAGCTAGATTTCAGTATCTTCTGTCAGCCCAGCCAAATCCTTTGAAAATCATGTGATAGGGGAAGGGGGTAAGGGGGATTATGGGTAAAAGGGGGGGCTACATACCTAACCAAGACCTTTTTCTTTCCCATGTTGACCTGAGTTTGTCGCGAAGTTTACCTAAGTGAAATGAGCACTTGTGAATATCTCCCCGGCCAATGCTAGCGACGTCGTGTTGACTCAATTTCCGGCAGTGGGCTGGTCTCTTGAGGAAGGCCAATATTCACGCATTTTCATATGAGGGGAGAGGCGAGTTCATGGCACCGCTCTCGCTCGCTGTAACTATGTAAGGTTAGGTACATACCTTGGTATATCACAGTGGACGGTTCGCATTGGCTCGTGCTGGATAGATAAAGTTCGACCCTTGCCCCCGGAGAGTTCGTTAGCTCCCCCACTCTTCCCCCATTCTTGCTGCTTTAGGAATAACAGTCGCGTCTGATTGGACGATAAGGGTAGTTACCTATGTGTGGGTAGTTCGAGTGGTGTCAATAGATCAGGGGTCTTCCCACTTCTTCTTGCAGATGGGGTTCTCCAAACTACTACCTAACCTAGGTAGGTATGTAGGTATGTAGGCATACTGGGAATTGACCTCAAGGGCGAGACGGATGTCAGGATGGGATGTAAGATGTAATTTCAAGACTTACTAGTATCTACTTTGCTGCCTCCCACATCGGATTGGGTAATATACCTAGGTAGTAAGCCGGGAAGAAAAGCACAGCCGTCAAACCACAACAGCAATACTTACAATGTCAAAGGTACGTCGATTCCCAATATGATTATCACGGAGGTTTGGTCGAGCCAAAGGCCTAGTTCGATTCACTCACGGGGGGCGGCCATAGTTCTCCCTCAAAGGCCGTGTCGCCATTATCACGGGCGGTGCCCGAGGCTGCGGTCTCGCCTTTGCCCAGGGCCTAGCCGAGGCGGGCGCCGACGTGGCCATATTCGACGTGATCCCGCCACATCCAGCCTTCGAGCAGCTGCCAGCGGAGTACGGCGTCCAGGCACGCGCGTACACCGTCGACGTAACGTCGCTCGCCAGCCTCGAGAAGGGCTTCGCGGACGTGTCCCGGGACTTCGCCGGGAAGCTGGATATCATGGTCGCCTGCGCCGGCGTGAACAAGCACGTCGAGTTCCTCAACACCACCGAGGCCGACTTTGACCGGCTGGCCGGCGTCAACGCCAAGGGCGTCTATTTCTCGGCCCAGCTCGCCGCCAAGGCTATGATTCGCAACGGCACTAAGTGCGGCAGCATCATCCTGGTGGCGAGCATCGCCTCCCATATGGCTATCCGCTCGCAGTGGTCGTCCGCCTATTGCGGTACCAAGGGCAGTGTCCGTGCCATGGTTGCCCCGATCGCGGCCGAGCTCAACAAGCACGGCATCCGGGTGAATTCTATTAGCCCCGGCTACGTCCGCACTGAGATGACCGCGCCGTTCCCGCATCTACTCGAGAGCTGGAAAGACGAGATTATGAACGGGAGAGTGGCAGAGCCCGATGATATAAAAGGAGCCTGCGTTTTCCTGGCCAGCGACGCTAGCAGGTGAGAGAAATTCAACCCCTGGACAGAACGTGAATCGTTTTCTGTTCTATTTGATATTTAGTTGTATTTCAGTCTAATGCTAATACTCCGCAACCTTTGTTGTCTTTAGTTACTGTACGGGGTCAGATATTCTGGTGGATGGCGGAGTAACCAAGTGGTAATGTTACGCGTCTTATTACCTAGTTTTGATGGTAGATTAGAATATTGTTATGTATTATATCTTGAAATATGGGACAATCCATCCAGACCAGTGCTTCAAGTCATGGGTGCTGTAGCGGGAGCGTTTAAAGGGTAAATTTTACGAGACTCTGAGTGAAATGAATTGTAATGTTCTTTCCAATTCACATGATGGCATGACTACGACCTCCTCAGAGCTTTGAAAAACATTGACAGTAAAAAGAGGCCAAGCATAGGTAACCTTAAAAATTGGTGGACTGTAGGTACATTCATGTGCCCATTTATTTACAGAGAAATTGATATCTACATATATCGCCTGTAGATTAGGTATAAATGAGTCAAGAGCTCACCAAGTGTTCGAGAAGGGAGCCCTCTAGCGCTTATTGCCATTTTGTTGTACTCCTATACTGCCTTCCATCTTTTTCACCTTATTATGCACCTACCCATATGGCACAGGGTATTTGCGATTCAATAGTTGGCCTAGTAATACATATAGGGTAATACATATAGAGTTGCCAAGATAGAGTCATGAATGAATAATGGTATGTAAATTAGCAGACATGAATTTCTTTTTTTTTAATTTGAACTCGTTCCTCTTAGCCAACCATAGTACCAAGGTAATCAGCAGCCAGATCTTAGATGACCGCAACCTGCGTGGGCTGAGTCTTTACTGATGCGTCCATTGCTTTCCCCATACCCTGCTTATACAACTGGGCCCGGCCATAAGACTCCGCATACGAGGACGAGACGGCCTGTTCGACAGTTATGGGCTCGTACTTGGGGGGGTTATCGGCTGACTGGCAAGTCGGGATGCACTCTACCAAGTAGTCCGGGTTCCCTGAGATGAACATGGGTATGGAGTACCGTTCCTTGCCCGATTTGTTGATAACGCGGTGCACATTGCTCTTATATTTGTTATTAGTCCACCGCGCCATCAGGTTGCCTAGATTCACGACAAGAGCGCCGCGAGTTGGCTCGACCTGCATCCGGAAAGCGTTAATTCAGGTTCTTATTCATATATGTGTGGCAACATATTCAGGTCAAAGATAGGGGTAAGTGTCAAGAACTGGATAGAAACATACATCGATCCACGTGTCGTTTCTCTGGTCCCATACTTGCAGGCCGTCGACCTCATCCTGTAACAACATGGTGATAGCACCAAAGTCGGTATGTGCCCCAATACCACGGGTCAACTTCTCATCGGCATCCTTGGGTTGGCTCGGATAATGGAGAAGCCTCATAGTTGCTACAGTGCCGTCTAAGAAGGTCTTGAAGTAATCTTCATCAAGGTCGAGGGACAAGGCGAGGGCCCGCATTAAGTCCGATGCCAGGCTAAGAGCTGAGTTATAGTAAGCCATAGTCGAGGCCTTAAAATCGTCGACATCCGCAAGCCCGCTAGGCCACTGATTCGGTCCACTGTTCAACTTTTTATTCACGAAGTAGGGGTGGGTCTTTGGAATCTCGGCTCCAATATAGAACCCTTCTTTGAGTTCGGGCTGGGTCCCCTCCTCGAGAATCTGAGATCTTAGTTGCTCATACCCCCGGTTCCAGGTAGTGTTGTCTTTAGAGACGAGGTCTTTCTCCTCCTGCGGGAGGGCGAAGAAAGATTTGGCAGAGTCCATGACCTTCTTCTGCTGATCAAGGGGGATCGGATGACCTGTAATCTGGAAGAAGCCGTTGTAAAGACAGTTTTCTCGAACCTGGTCCACCACTCTACTGCGGGCGGCGGCATCAGTCGAGTAAAACTCTAGGAGCTTTCTGTCAGCTCACACGGAAAGTTAAACGAAGAGCTGCACTGACCAGAGAAATCGATGATGGGTATCTTCAGCCCCGACATATTTATCACGATTGTTCTTAGTGGTTTTATTGATGGACTTCCAATTTGATAGTCATGTGCTGTGGGTTTATTTGGGGGAATAGCTAGGGCCGCGATCTTGAATACTCATCAGTATATTTATTCTGCCATCTGTCTGACTCTATACCTGCTGCACTCTGAAAAAGGTAAAATCAATGAACTCCAGGTCTAAAGTGGATAACCTCGTTAATCCATCGTGAATCAAAGAGCAACCCACCAGCTGCTTGAGGTTTCGTTGAACTCTACCCCACTCTCTTATCTGTCCGGGTTCCGGAACGCACATGAGCTCCCACTTTCTTTACACTAACCTAACGTACTTTGAGGGTGGGCTATTTCCCCTGCCAGAGCTCGTGAGGTGCCAGGGGTATTAGACTTAAAACATACGACGCAGATACTAACCTAGGTAGTTATCTTGTATGTGGATAAGTTGAGTACAGAAAGTGTAATGTCTACAGTGTTCGAAGTTATGACGAGAGTTGTCCAAATAAAAGCTATAGTTATCCAGGGCACTCTTCTTCTCGACTAGGATTCCGTGCGACTGTTTCTTATAACAATAATGTCCTGTTAATATCCGATACCTTTTTAAAGTGATGTTTCCATACTCGCTCACTTTGACCTTAATCCTTTCTGTAAGTGTACCTAAGGAGGTAGAGTAATAAGTGGATTAGAAACACGGGCTTCCGACGCATCCCTCCCCATCCCCACAAGCTCCGTGCCGGGTAGCTAGTGAGAGGCCGGCTCATTCCGTATTCATAACGGGGCTCCGGACGTGCCACGTCTATGTTAAGGAGAGCTGTTTCTTAATACAGGTTATAGCATAACGCGAAGTACATTTTCCCTGCGTTATTGAAGACAAGGGCCCAAATACAGTGCTGGGTAGGGGTGTAAAATTAACAAAAAGATAGTCGTGACTAGGTTCTATTCGTCTCCCGCACATCAAGAGAAAATCTTAAGACTGACGTTCTTCTTACCCGGTCGCGAACCCTCATATTCGCCAAACAAACTCCATCGTGAACTCATTGGTGTCAAAAAATGTCTTTCTTCTCTATCGCCAGTTTAGCTGGTTGTTAGCGGAACTGGCTGGAAGAAACTTTCACCCAGGTTCGGAACACATGCGACTCTCTGTGGACCCAAATTTAGAGACTATGAAGATGCATGGCTTTCTACAACTTACATCATATTCCATTTCAGCATGCCAACATGATCGAGTTGTTACTGTATGGATATAGGGGGATACTTCAAGAAGACACGGCTATATACTCGCAGAGCTCTCGTGAGGGAATATGATAATCAATGCCTCGTTTGACACAACTTGAAAAGATCTGCCACCTACCTAGTTCAACAGCGCAATGCGAGAATCGTTAGAATCATAAGAGCTATGTTTCAGAACGCTATATATCCGCCATTATCGGTAAGTGTAGCGCCCGTATGTACCATTTCTCTCTCCGAGATAACGAAATACATTGGAGGTCTGGAGGGCTACGAAAGCCATGGGAACTCGATAACCAGCCTGCATAAACGAGTTTCGCTGGTGAGGAATATCCATCCCGTCGTATTCTAGCTAACGATATATTGTGTCTATACCGTTAGTATCTCCTAACCTACCCGCTTCCTACTGTTCATCGCGCACTACGAAAGAGATATTCCAATATTATCCCTATTTATAAGTTTTTATGTCACCACGTTAAAGTATAGGAAGGTAGATATATACCTCGAAATTAGGTAATATATTCACTTACAAACAGGTTACATGCCGATAATGATACCGATGTAGGCCATTTCGGAGTATGCAGTAGACTCAATATTGACTTCCCGATCACCCCGCTGGTGACCTATTCCCTGCCATCTGTGATCTGCCTATGCCCATGTGTCGAACCATCTCACAGCTTGGAAGAACGCCTCTTCCTTGCCAAACTTCTGCCTCGGATCCGACACATTTGCGCGGACCCCGAAGCCATGAGACGTGCCGCCATACAAGGCAAGCGTGTATTCACGTCCTGTTTCTAGAAGCAGGGCTTCGATCTGAGCCCGTCGCTCGGGCGGCATCATGTCGTCACCGTCTACGTTCCAAGTTAGGCGATCCGTCTTCCGTCAAACAGCATTAGAGTCTCACGTACCTGCAGCAGCCACGCTAAATGGACCCGTGATGGCATTTATCTCGTCGTCCTGGAGGAGACTCGGGTGCGCGGCGAAGCCAACCTGGACACCCTTGCCCTCGGCGAGCATGCGGAACGCGTAGCGCCCACCGAAGCAGTAGCCGGTGGTGACGACCTTGGTCACGCCCGCCGTGTTGTACAGATAGTCAACGGCCGTCGCGATGATGGGATCCGTGATCTCGGGGCGGTGGTCGTTGAGGAACTCTGTCAGATTGAAGTCCGGCACACCATTGATGTCGCCCGGTGCCGGGGTGCCATTGAACATATCCGGCGCTACCGTGAGGTAGCCAGCGCGACCGAAGCTATCGGCTAAGCTAAGATCTGTGTTAGACGGCTTTTTATCCGTGGTAATGTGACATGTTTATGGTAGAACGAACAGTTTGTTCTGCGGCAGCTGAATACCGAACACATCCGTCAAGTATAGCACGGCAGTGTCGGATGGTTCCCCTGTGATATACATATTGACTACACCCAATATTAGCCGTTTGGCGTGCGCTTCGAGCCAGACAGAGCGCGTACCTCCATTGTAAACCTCCTCCCTTCCGACGGGATCTCCCTCGTGGGCTATAATTGAGACATCAGCAACGGGACACCCCGTACGGCACGAACTCCCCTTAATAAGAGTGCCGAAGCTCCAAAGAGCAAAGAGTGAGCTGGATTTCAACATTATGGAGGACTAGGGAGGTAAAGCAGCCTTGGTACGGAGAAATCTACGGATTGACTGGATGTACGGACGCGGGCTTTCTTATAGATCCTGGGGCGCTCGGTCGTACATCGCGTTTAAGGGTGCATTGGAGAGATTGTGTTCCAGGGATACCTAGCGTAGTCTGTGCCAAGAGCGATCTCCCATCACTCGCGCCAATGAAGTCAACATCTTGACATCCGGGGCGGGGTGGTTTTCTACCGCAATAGGCAAGTCACGATTTTTGCAGTAGATCTGGGCCGGCTCGGCTAATGCCCGCTTTGTCGCCATGACCAAGATTGAGCCCTTGGCTAACATCTGTAAACATTATTAATCATCGGGTTAAAAGCCCTGATTTTCATGCGACGCATAAAAACCATGCTATATTCCATTGAGGTTGCATTCATGCTCGGTTGGTTGAGCAAGAAATAGTAAACAACGAAATACATCCCACGCGCATGTCTGGTGGACTGGGATATGGACGAGCTGGACAAGCTAGAAAGCAGGTAGAGTTCGATGGTTAGAAGTCTGTCAAAATGTTTACGTATCAATACGTAGGTATGCTTCCCCAAAAGCCATCACAGTTTATATACAGGACTCATGCAATCAAAGTTTGGCTCAGGAAGTATTCAACAAAAAACTGGCTATGACCATGAAAATAAACCCGAGAACGACATGTATAACCACAAGCCCGACCCAACAGAAGATACAATTGACCTGCCCCAGGAAGCCAAAGCCCGGCTTGCGCCATCGTATCAATTTGCCGTAAAACTCGCATCCGAAAAGCGATTCGACGTATCTCTGGAACAGCGTGCGGTGAGGCGGCGGTATAGAGTTCTGCTCATGGTGTGTCAGCGCGTCTCTCCTATTCTTGATGGTAGTGGTCACTGCCTGTCAGGGTCTCTCTGGCTACGAAGCTCTCCTATCCTCGTATCATAATTATTGCTTTTTTTTTCTTTTCTTTTCTTTTCTTTTTTTTTTTTTGGCATAGCACTCACCTCAACGATAGCAAAGACGTCATGCGCCAGGATGTCGGCCTCCCAGTCCTGGATCCTACAGTGCTTCTTAAACGCCTCAACCAAGATTGCTAGGGTCGCCCGGTGAAGCTCGGCGCCGCGCCAGAAGAAGCCCTCCGCCTTGTAGGAGTCCAGGCCCCGGTATAGGAGATATGCCATGAGCCAGTCGCGGACCTGGGTGGGTGACGCGCCGAGCCCCGGACAGGAGTCGATAATCTCCTGGCGTGTCGGCGGGGGAATGTAGTTGTAGGGCACGCATGTCTCAGGCATGGCCCGATAGGCAAGGTAGCGCGCGATATGCTACGGTCGGTAATATGCTAGGGGCGCAATTTTATATGGTGCGGACACCATCGCCAGCGAGAGCTATCGTCAAGTCCGGGTTAGGAAGGTGATGCTATTTTGACGCGGATTAGCATCCAGAGAAGTCACAATGCGTCTTATGATGGGATAGATTGAAGAAACTATGATTTCTTTCACCTTATCATATTGACAGGTCGTTGTATTCTTTGTCAAATCCGGACGTTTCCATATAACACTCACACAAAGGATGTCATGGCTAAGTCACATGTCATAAAAGAAACCCATACCGGCTCATAAAGGGCCAATAGACAGATAGACCATAACCTACTGTTCTGAGTTACAATCTAGTAGGATCCAGAATGGAATGGCAGCTATTTATCTAACCTACCTAAAGTGCGATAGTATTGCTATTGAAATATATACCACAGGTTACCCAACTCGTTTGATCTAACGCCTGCATAATTAACGAAGCGGATACTACAAGATATTGAATAAAATACTTACCGCCTTCAAGTAAAATATCGAAGGTAATAAAAGTTCAAGTTCTATGACGCATAAACGTGAGTCACTCAGCAACATAGGCGCCGGGCTTCATGGCAGCGTGTGATCAGTCATAACAAATCCAATAAAAAGAGCAAGGCTAACATCAAGTATCATGTCTGAACCAACTTATACCAGTTGATTTTTGATCATATTTACGAAACACTAGGGACATCGTCTTTCTTCGTCTATACCCCCCCCCCAATACATTCTATCAAAGGCATTGTACCAGTAGCTTGTTTCCAGAGAAGTGGGAACAAAGAGAACTATTCAGCTGACCGTAGGTAGATATGTGATATGAAATCTGTGTTCTTCCAGATAGATAGTCAAAAAGAGCAGTATATATGGACTGTGACTAGATACCCTTTTCCCATAATATTAATGCAAAAGTCATCCTCTAATAGCCATATCATATCTATCTACGCGAGAACATCAAAGCATAAAACCTCTTTACTATCAAAATACACTCTACACTCTAAATTCGTAATAATTCATCATGTCATCTCCATCAAACAGCTCTCTATCAGAGTCCACCAACCAGGTCGCTTCTGTCAGCCACGAATCTCCAAGTCTGTCTCCCAGTCCACCTACGAGCCCATCTCACCAATGCGAGAATGACGAGATACGGATAACAGAGACACTTCCTTCTGTTAAATCTGCCATGTCACCACAGCGAACGATTCCCACCGGTCCATACCGTCGCATCAACACCACTGCGCAAAATACCGGAGTATTGGGATTGAGCTGCTACTGCAGACAGAGCCTAGAGGGCCTGTCAGACCATTGGTGTCCTAAGGCCATCATACCCAAAACACAGACAGAACACTGGTGCCCCTGTCCGCACCAGGTCGCGAGAAACATCGACCATTACTGCCCATGCAATCATTCTCCCGTCGCAGGATACTTCGTCTTCTGATTGCGAGGAAACGAGTGACGAGACGTGACTGTGCTTAGTTGTATGATGAAAGCTATCCTGGCGTTTTTTGGTTCCTTTCTTGTCTTGTTCGTCTTGGGAAGGAAGAGGCATTGATGTACATATATTACTATTAGACCGTGGCGAAGCCACAGGTATGCCCTTTTGACGATATATACGATTGTAACTACTTTCAATCATCGATCCTTGAGCCACATATCATACTACTAGTGTAACACTACGGCCATTTCGTAATGTCTGGAAGGCATTACATAGTCGTATGCCTTTGTGTTAACCCTAAAGTTGAGTCTAGCAATGAGCAAGAAACACCTATGTGTATTTACTGAATTGCCTATACACGAAGCTATATGTCCTCATCCCCTATCCATATACCTATCGTTACGTGTATCAACGAGGCTCAATGAACTAATCCTGGGCAATGTACACCTTGCAGCCATCCGTAGGGCGAAGAACAACCGTCATTGTCTGTCGTTCTTGGCCACTCAGTCGGATCCTCTCCCCCTCCGGGAGGCGTAGGGTAGGGTAGCTCTGAAGAATACGCACGATCGTGTAGGCGGCTTCAGTAAGGGCAAAGTCCACTATCAATAAAATCAGCCTATGAATCTCAGGGTAGTGCTCCCCCTCCCCCCCTTTTTTCACTTACTTCCTAGGCAAGACCGAGGTCCGCCCCCGAAAGGCATATAAGTCCATCCTCGGTGCGTCCCCTCCCAGGACCGCAGCCCTCCCTCTTCCCACCTCTCCGGCCGGAACACCTCTGCGTCCATTCCGTAGAGGTCGGGGCGCCTGTGAAGCGAGTACGCGCTGTAGAGCACGGATGTTCCCTTGGCGACGAAAATCGGCGAATGTTGGTCGGGACTCCCGCCCACCGGCAGGATCGTGTCTCTCAGTGCGGTACGGCTGACTAGAGGAATTGGGGGATGCAGACGCAGTACTATTATGAAATAATTGGTAGTTAGGTATCCAGTGATATCTTATTATATGTTCCATCGACTCACCTTCTTTAATCACGTTTTGCAGGTATTCTAATTTGAGGAGGTCGCCTCGGGATAAGTGGGTCTCCGACTCGTCCAGCGCCCCTATCTCAGACCTAAGTCTTTTCAAGACCCTATCATGTCGTATTATGTGAAATCTATAGTCGTTAGAATGATTTACTTGAAGTAATTCAGTTAAATTCTTACATCGTCCATGAGAGTAGACAGGCGGTTGAGTCCCTTCCCGCTAGTAGCACATTCATAACCTGGCCCCTCACTGCGTCTTGTTCAGTATATTCTTTCGCAACGGCTTCCAAGAACGATTTCCTGTGAGAATCATCGTTACTCTTTTCCATAGTATTTCTACTTGTTTCATTAATTATCTGTTCGGTGAAGCGATGAACAGTATTACAGGCTCTGCGAAATTCTGTGTCGCCGACAAGCCAGTACAGCTTCTGGAACTTGAGTCGTTTCATCGAAATACGCTGTGCAAGATCAAATGCGGCCTCGAACTCATTTGGCCGGTCGCTGTTGTTAGTTCGCTGGCTGTAAACAGACTTGCCAAATAAGAATTGTGTAGTGACATCGAGCGTCAAGCGGAAGAACAAGGGCTCCAGATCGACAACCCCTTTGATATCTCCAATCGCTTGTAGTAGATTATCAACATGAGGGCGCAATATATCGAGGTCCTCATAACGGCGGTGGTAGAATTGCGGCCGCAACACGTCCCGCGAGTGTTTCCATTCGTCGCCATCCTGCGTGAATAGTCCATCTCCTAGTAAGGGTAGGAATATGGTTCGACGCATGCCTATTCCCCAGTCTGTTTCCTTTTTGGTGAATTATATTCCCTCTAGCTTCGCTGACTTTGATGTGGCGTACCTTCTGAATTAGTGTAAAGCATGGCTTCAAGATTTCTCGGTTCTATGGTCAGGATAGTCGCATTCCAGCCGACAAGTTGCTGAAATGTATTCCCGAACTGCATGAAATTCTTCAGGCAGAACTCCATGTACTGATATTCCCTTGCTGCTCTCAGCGAATTTCCAAGGAAGTCCAATCCCAACGGCCACCGGTGAGCAGGGACGGGTAAATGATATCGATCGTCATTTTGTGGGTTATTATGTGTGTCCTGGTCTCCATTAGGATTGCCACATGTCTACTGAGCGAACAAGCTTACTGAACAATCCAACCAAGTACTCTTTATTCGGTATATTAATAAACCCAGTCCCGTCAGAACGATGTAGGACCATAAGTTAGGCATGTTGTGTGTGGCGTTAACTCTTAACGATGCTGAAAGTAAGCAAAGTTCTGTTTCAGGCATCTGTCCGGAGAGGTTGAAGATGCAAGAGGAATAATTCAGAGAGACATAGGTGGGAGTAATACAAGTATTAAGCGAGGAAAAGGGGAGAAATAACATCATTCATAGTCGGGGAGGGGAAGAATAATATAGGGAAAAAACCAACTCATATAGTGAGTATATACTGCGCTCATCTGCCTAGTTTGATGTTTGACCTAGGTTAGTGAAGTTGGAAAGAGTTTTCCTGATCTGGACCAATACTAACCCCAGCTTAGGCTATCCAAGGCTGTGATACAACTATCTTGCATGTGAATCACGACCTAACATCACACACCTAACCAGTCTGTTGGGTCGAAGAACCCGGTTCTTGCGTAAGTTCGTCACAGTTATCAAGAAAATTAGGTATGCTTGGGGGAAAGTCTGCAGGTGGCATGATACTCACTCAGGTGAAGGATTAGTCTCGCAAAGGCCCTCTTTCCCACTACGCGTCAACATATCTGGCCCCCTTATTATACTCGACCTTAAGGTTCAGCATCTCGTGTGGTGGCTGACTGAACTTCAAGTCAAATGCTTCCTTGTAAGGTTACAGGACACGTTATCTGAACTCAACAGTGAGAAGCGCGACTGCTACCGTTTGAAGACCCTATGCGAGCAACCGAGACAGGCATTCTAAGCACCATGCATCCTTTCCTCGTCCCGGGGGTTGGGGGTTGGTTAAGATATTGTTCCACGAACCTGAGGTTAAGCCAGGTATGACACCAATCAATATATGTTGTATCTATGATTTCAAGATGAGGCTACGTAGGATCGTTCTCCGTGTGACAGAGCCTGACGCGATATTCTTCCAGTCTTTGCGATACCTTTACACCGTTCCACAATTCCCCTGGTTCCTGGTTCGTGGTTCTCTCAGGTAAGCTGATCTGTTCCAGGGCAAAGCTTGCTGCTACTGTCGCTTGAACTGCTGACTCAGTCAGGTCCCTGGTGCGTTGGAATACCGCCGTAAATGCACCCAAGAACGTGTTACCAGCGCCTGTAACGTCTATTACCCTATCATTAGAATAATGGAAGGATGGGAGCCACTTCTTCGTGACGCCGTCCGTGAGAAAGCATCCGTGTTCTGCCGCGCGGATGACGATCGCTTTTACGGCCGAAAGGGGCTGCGGTGTCAGTAATCTAGCAGCACATGCTTCTACCAATTCGTGACTAAATTCCTCGGTCGCCTCGCCAAACAAGGAAAGCAGTTCGAGATGGTTTGGCGAAAATATGTCCACGGAGCCACAGGCTTGCAAGTGCATCTCTAGGTGCTCTTTGAGGCACTTAGAGGGTAGAGGCTCCCACACGATTAATGGGCGTTGCCATACCTTGTGCTGATGTCTCAGTTGCAGCAAGTCGCTCACACAAGGACACACGTTCTCTGGGGTTAGCAGCATATGGAATGATTCAGACGCCAGAAGAGTACTAGGTAGATGTTGTGGCATTGGTTGCAAAGGGGGTGTCAAATATCGAAAGGTCTTATCTGCGAGCCATTAGCTAATAGGGGAGGTACTTCAGGATATGATACTTACAGTTGAAGGTTTCGTCGTGGTATTCTAACAGGCCTCTAGTAGAGAGCTTATTGTCGTCAACATCAACTTCAATATTGACATTCCAACTCCTTAGTAGTGCCACGACGTGAAGTGGGAAATCTTGTCCAACCAGGATGAAGCATCCAATCTCGTGTGCTCTTGTTGGCTCCGTTACTAGACGAGCTCCAAGTGTGCTGTACGCACCGGAACCCCCAACGATATCGTATAGAATAGTTCCACTGGGTAACCGAAGCTCGTCAAGAACAACTAGCCCCAGAGAGACGAATCTGATATGCGCTATTTCCTGACATTTCTCCATGACACGATATGGTCAGGTTAATACAGTCCCGTTTCTATTATGGGGTAGTTCCAGGCCCAAACAAGTATGCCGGTCAGCTAACCATGATAGTGCGATGTTGTGGAAATGATGCTGAAAGGACTGCAGGCTTCGCAAGAGATGGCTTTTATCATAAAAGATTTATTACTGGAGGATCGAATCCTATCTGGCGTGATGGCCCCTATAATTTATCTAGCCTAGGCCAAATGCCGATCGGGCATCAGCGCCTCAACCAGCCAACCCCTTTCGTCAACTACGTAGTAGTGGGTGGCATTTTGGCTAATCTGGGTAGCTTACACAATAAAACGTGTTAGCTGCAACAAAAATTAATCACCAAAGAAGATAGTTAACATTAATTCTAGCATACAGGGTGCCGAAAACAAGGAGAAGCCAGAAATAATCATTTTGAATGCTTCAACCGTAACCGATGATATATCAAATACCAGAGAAGACTCAGAGGTCTCGTGAGAACTCCAATGCCACAATTTAGACGTGCACTGTGTAAAACATGCTGTCCATATTTTCCACTGAGCACGTCATTAAATAAACGTCTCACTCACAGAAAAGCTCCTAGTGCTCATCTCATAGCTTATTTTCCGTTTCAATGATGGTTGCCATCCGAACCGATTTGGTGCCGTAAGATAAAGGCTATAACTGCAGCAATCCAATGATAAGAAATATAATCAAACAGTTACGTTCGTCCTGAAGACCGTAACATGCGTGGGGAGCTGTGGTGTGTAGAACTAGATACTGTAAGGAAGCATCTTCCCTTAAAGGGGAAAGAAAGAAGTCATCGTCATCTATATGGAAAGGTATGGAGGGTAAGTATAACTGTGCCTCTTGTATAATAATAATATTATGATTACCTGAGCCTTTGTTAGGTTCCTCGTGACACACTAATACTCACATTGGCCTGCAATTATCAGGGTCGCACAAACGTAACTTGCGTGAATCAAGGACCATAATGGCCCATAAGATTCATCCACTTAATCAGAGGATAAGATACTCTGATATTGATGTCTGTATGTAACTGGCCAATGATGCTTCCCTTGACTGACTCCGTATCACTGCTTTGAGAAATGCCGGGATAAGAGTAATGCCGTGCTAAATCCAGTCTCGGAGTTTCCACAAGTCTTCTCAATTATATCAGAATGTTCATAGTTAGATACAATAGAATTCGAAATGATGAGCTCCGGAGATGAGATATTCGCGGCACCTTAGTACCCCATATTGCTGGAGGCTACTGAACAATGCCCAAATAGTTAGATACACCACGACAAATCAGGGGCTTAAGGGGACGAAGGATTCTCACGATTTTTGTATATTAAAAGATTATATTTAATACAAATTATCATAGTCTGTATATCCAAAGACGCGTGTAACATTTACTTTGGCCATTGTCAAGCGGAAATAGCAGAATAGATGTAAAGTCTAAGGTTGGGGGATAACTCGTAGAAATCCATACAATTGCGGTATCAGATCACCCACCCCACGAAATCTCTTAGTACTACATATAACACGATTAGGGTCACCTTAATATGAGTACCTAGGTACCTATATAACATACATGGGTTCCTCTTCTTTGTGTACCGCCATCCGCTTGGCATCTTTATCCCGCAATAAATAGACCACTCAGCGCCTAACCTGGAGCAGGAACTACATCGTTTAGGACTACTAACCTAGCATCTTACATGTAATAATCACATGAAAATGTAACCACTGTGAGGCCGTTTAAGTGGCTTATGATCGAGATGCAGATTATGCCCCCACGACAACGAGTAGCTAGCTACTTTTCGTTATCAAGGTGGAAGTGACCGATGGTTCTATGCCGACTATGGGGAGTATCTTTACGTGATACTTGTACCACTGCTTCCTCTTTCGGGAAATAAAACGGCCGTTCGGTCTGAAAGAGCTCAAGGTGCACGTTTTTTGTATACCTAGGTAGACTTTGCCTTGACATGCAATCCAGTTGAAAGAAATTACTTCAACACGTGGTTCTCTTGAAAGAGAAATACCCGAGGCTTGGTTGGAAAAGCTATTAATCAGCAATTACTCGGCCTCGGTCTGACTTATTTAAAACTCTTCATAATACAAATATCCACAGTCGCTTTGTTAGATTTGTGGAAGTTTGTTCTACACGTTTTTTTTGCTCTGCAAGCACCAATGGACACAATGCATGTGGCGTTAGCATCAAGTCCCGGATATGGTAACCAGTCGGACTTATGTCCTGTACTTTTTCTCCCCATCGTATTCTTTATTCATTTACAATAACATTGTTCTGATAATTTAGCAACCTCAGGTGCCCAACGACAATTTTTTGCCATTCTGCGACACAGAGCCGGTGAGGGTGAGGAGCGCTCAGCGCTCCTTTTTTAGGACATGGATAATTACGAACGGTGTGTAAGTAACGGTCGATGTCAGGAAATACAAACACATGAGTGGTCACTGACGTGCTCTTCTATTTTGAAGAGCTTATTTAGTATTCTAGGTTGTTCCGGTGAGTAGGCAGGCCATGTTATGACGCTTCCCATAACGGACCTGAACCTCATAGCCACAATTTTCAGCAGCGGCTTCGCCTTTTTTTTTTACCCCTGCAAATTTATACCCACTCACGTCGCAAGCCTTGGATGCGTGAGCTGAAATCATAAGGGACGGTAATGACTAACCATAAAGTCGGGGACACGAACCTCAGCCTTAGTCGTTGGCGGAGATGTGCCGAATAACAACGAATGGTTGAGTCAGATCGGTTCCAGGGTCAAAAAAAAACCCCAAAGCCAATGACTTACCACCTGGTTGTTCCCCAGAGCCTGCCTTAGTGCTGTCTGACCAAAAGGCGGAATTAGCTGCGGTCTGCTATAGATCTACCGAAGAACACATATTGTGTCGAGGCTCATGGCTTGAGCAATACTTTCAAACTATTAGCTGAAAATCAGACCACTCAGTCACTCAGCCATCCAAACCCCTACCAGAACCAGCTGTTCGGTACATCTTTAGATAAGACCGCCTTACGGTAGAATCCGAATTTCTGCTTAAGTAGGGTTACCGAATCAGTCATTGAAGTAAGCGGTGTCAGCAGGGTATGTCGTAAGGGTTTAAGGCTATAAGTAGCGCGAGGAACTTCGTCATTACGACTCTAATGTCTAGACAAGGCATATGTTGGATAACCAGCGAGATACGCAGGGGGAATGACACGTCTGGTGTGGGGTGAATATGCAACACAGCGTATTAATATTAAGACATAGGTACTACATGTTAATTTAATTAACCGTTATTTACACCAGTCCCTAGGTAGACTGTAGGGTCGTGCCTCGCTTCCAAAGTTCTCGTGATAAGCCTCTTGGGGTTTTCTTTTCTTCTGATTTCCAAAAGGGTATAAATCGCGACAGGGGCACATTTGGCTATGATAGACCAGTAATTTCAACCTATAGAAAGTGGCGAACTTCTTATCTCTTTTTATCCCCGCCAGACCCTTGGAAGTATTGACTTATCTAAACTACTTAAGTATTACCTGGGAGGTTACGGGGTCACACTACCATTGATCAATGGAGACGTTGCTGCTATACATCCCCTCTCAACGATAGACTAGGTATACCGTACATAGGTACGTCCTCCTCTTTTCTTTTCTTTTCTTTTTTCTTCTCAAAGAAATAGAGGCACACCGAAAGGCGGTATTTCATTTACCTATATGAAAAGCCAATACTTCTTCTCTCGGTCGTCATCTTACATAATTCCCCTTTTTGATTTACCCCAGCCATACGATGCCATAGGCCCAAAAATGGGGGCATTGTCGGCGAGGCTTCAAGTTTAACAGTAAGTTCCATTTCATGTGCAAGCTGTAAGCTGTGGTGGGGATGCACTGCCGTGCAACACAGTCAAATAAATAGACGGACAACACAGACTGGTGTCGGCTTTCTTCTATGCTTTATAGTCAGCATAGCCCGGCACCTGTCAGCTGCATACATCTGACATGTATAGACAAAGAGTATACCTTTGGTATATAAGACTTATCTACCACGGTTGCCACAGGAGTCTTTCTGTCCCTTCTACATCCTCAGTACATGTCCATCATGATACGCTGATGGTATCTCATTGGTTGAAACGCCTCACATATGCAGGGTGCACCAACAGCCCGGGTCCCTAGTTGGCATATTTAGACCCTGCATCAACTCGTGGATCTACGTAGTATACATACTTATACGATCGTAGCCCGCTGCCTTGTCTTCGCCTTCTTCTTCTTTTTATTCACTTAATTTGCAAACCCCCCAGGATTTCACCAATTGAGCCACAGTCAATCATGTTCAACAGCTGGACATTCAAGGCCAACGGAGCACTATCCGAGCGGAAGCGAACCTTCGATCCCGGCACGGGGAAGACTGTCTGTCCGCAAGCATGTGGTCACTGCCGCGCCAAGAAGTTGAAGTGTACGGGCGAAAGATCCGGCTGTCAACGTTGCAAGGCGTTATCGAAAACATGCGTCTATGTGCCATCCGCTCGGGGTCAACGCGGAGTAAATAACCGCAATTCTGTTGAACTGGAACAGGAGCCCACAACGCCAGAGAAGAAGCAACCTCGAAAGCACATCACCACGAAACGCCATACAAAAAACAAGCTATCAAAGTCTAGCTCCCACCTCGATAGCCTAGTAGTCAGTCCGGTGAGCACGGAGAAGTCATACGTAACATCCAATCCCTCAACGCCGCCGGCGCTGGTGCCGACGACTCCTAAGCCATATAACGATAGTCCCATGACAACAGCGCCATCATCACCCTCGTGCTTTTCCCCGGCTTCAATTCCAACGGGGGATTTCAGTCCGATCGAAGGCGGGGCACCCTTGCCCTTTAGCCTTGATGGCTTTTTTGTTCGACCGGACGACTATACCACTTCCGATATGATGTTGCTTTCCGGGGGCTCGGGCAGCCTTGACGTCTCAGACCAATTTGACCCCCTGAGCTTCACTGAGTCAACCTCTCTACCCCTATTAGACATGCGTTCGATCCCGGACGATTTTGGGGATTTTATCCAACAGGAACCATGTGTGGGGGCGCAGAAGTCATTTTACCCACAATCTACTGCCGAAAAGAGCACTGAGATGGCCGTCGATTCGAGTCCCATATCGCCCCTCCAATCATCCACAGAGTCGTCTAATAGTTCGTGTGAATGCTTCCAACATGTCATTCTCTTGATGGAAGAGGTGGAGGGCTTTTTGGGAGAGGAATCATCTACCACGTTGGAAGAGATGCCAGACTTGGTTTTGGCAAGACATAAAGAGGCTCTACGATACATGCGAGCGATGCTGCAGTGCGCCAGGTGCGCCGGTTCGGTTGAGAACATGACGATCCTCACATTCCTAGCAGCCAAGCTAGCTCGACTATGCCGACGTGTGCCCAATGCGCTCAAGTCGGATAGGATTTCAGATAGTGTCATCCAGGACAGATTCACCAAGCTCGAAAATTCCGACACGTTTCGGAGCTACAAAGTCGATTCGTTAGACGAGTACCAAGCGGTAATCCGCGGGCTTCTCGAGCACCAGCTCCATGAACTGGACCGGCTGGTCCAACAACTAGTCGATATTGCACGGACGCTGAAATCCGATGCAATGGCAAGGCGGCTTGCAGCCGCTAAGAAAACGATTGCTACCATACTCCCTATTTCGGTGTTGAGTTTTAACTAATATACATCGTTGTAAAAAGTTCATCAGATCAAAGGGGGTTGATCAGGGGGTGGGACCCGGAATTCTAGGGGCCAACCTCATGGCAGGTGTGCTTCTTCACAACACTGCGGGGCGCTGGAAAGAGATATATCAGGCTTGATTCCTCGTGGCTCAAGTTGCTTCAACCACATGCGGCTTGTATAGAGTTATTTAGGTTACTGACCGACTTAAAAAACAGTCTTCAGTTATATACACGAGTTATAGAGAATACTTACAGGAGTTGTGAGGATAAAGCTTTCAGCGAGCACCGCATCCACAGATTTACCTAACTACTAAATTACAATAATATTCTGTGATTTCTTTGCCAATTTTGAAATACTGGCTAACATCAGGACCAACGGATCAGTATTTATCTACTAACAATGTTCGATCTAGACTCTGGACGAAAACCAAGTACGCTGGACAGCAGGTGTTGACCTGCCAGACGAGTTCAACGCAGCATAACTGGCACGGAGCAGTATTGCCAACAGCATTGCCGCAAGCCCCTATGTGCCTGAAAATCATAGATACTCACTACATCCCTAATGTCTCATACAAGTGCGCCCACGATAATGCAAGGGCGAACCACGAGTGACGTAGTTTTCAAGACATACCTCGATTATCCCCGGCCAGCTCTTGTCTCCTCACAAACAATATGCACGTTTTATATGATCTCGATGAGAATGTACAAGGGGCACTGCCATGTATTGTTATGATGTATGCATAGTATCTTTGTGAAAGGCCTGCCCAGGATAATCTCATAGACGCCTCACGCCACAATACTAGCCTCCCGCAGTAGACGAGTAACCAGTTTGCGTTGGGACAGTGGCGTTCTATCTAGGGTAATGGATTCCGGGGAAATATATATATATACTCCTCCATTTTGAGTCGTTGAGGTCCCAAAACGACCAGTTCTCTTTCTTTATTTCTCTTGGTTAAAAAACGTTGCCCATACGAAGTTGCAACAGGCCGCCAATAGCCTTCATTACACATTGTCACCAAGGGGCGTACGCGCGCAGGTGCGCGGTACGTATTTGCATGCATATGCATGTCCTCGGATCCAACCGAGCACACTCAGTTACTAATGGCACCAGTCGGGAGACTTGCAGAAGAGAAGAGTGCAGCATCCGTGGCTATGTTACACTTCAGATAGCTATTAATTGCCTGGGACATGGATATTACCCGCCTATAAGCGCACAATGGGATGGCGGTGGCTAACATGCCTCATGCCGCCAACGGGCCAGTTGTATCACCCTATTGCTCGAGCATCCCTAACATGTGCTTTTTCGGTTTCTTTGATATCAAGCTCTTATCTTGGATGTGGTTTATATGACAGGGTGCAAGACTATCTACCAGGGATAGTTAGTATCAGCAGTCAGACTTCACACGGCTAAGATATCAAGAGTATTACAGGCGGCAAATAAGGTCTTGAAGGATCTAAGGTAAAACCCAAAAGGCCTCATATAGTTAAAGTTCACTTCTTGAATATCGTTATGCAAATATTTATCTCATTCACGCGGAGGCCCATTCAATGACATTTGATTTCTAGGTTGCAAGGTAATATCAATCAATGTCTTATCATCAGCATAATTTGGAAAGCCACCCTGTGTAATATGTCATTAATGCTGGCGTGGAGAGTTCCCATTGGTATATCAATACAACTGTCTGAGGTAACATTAGAGATACACATGGTTCAATATGCATAAATGGCTTGTCGTAGCACGATGGCATAGATCCAAAGACTCTTGGGCAACGAATGCCCCTGTTAGATGTGTACTCTACGTATCAATATGAGGGTCGCCCGCGTTCGACTACTTAGCTCAATGCTTAGCCAAACTTGTGGTATAATATGACACAGAAAAGCCGTTGGTTCATTATCAATCTTACTCTTGGACCGATTAACTACTTTCCAACACACTCCAATAATTCGTCTTGTTCTCAAATATATCCGAGCAATTCGTTTTGCTGACAAGTATGAGTGGAAAATATCGTTTCCGAAAGTGCAACTTCAACCTCTTATCTTTTAGAGCATAGAGGCACCCCCTATCTACCGTACTATGCTCAATCTTCTGGATCGGGTAAGAAATTCAATAAAGGGGCGGACGCAAAATGTTTGGCGATGAGTGTAGACATCAAGCCATGAGGGAGCCAACGCATTACGTGCATAACCAACCTAGTCCACCATGACTCCATTGCCTCGCAGCGTGTCTGGACACCGGATAATGTGACACAGCGCTCGGCATGGGGCCGGTGCTTCTTCTCGTACCTGTTGAACATTTCCTTGATTTCGTCGGTGGTTGGCTCAGGGGATCGCTTGAGAAGATCCACCAGCTCGTTCGTGAAGTGGCAAACGCCCTCCACGTTAGTGTTGCCTCCAAGGCCAGGGTTTACTGTAGACTATACCGATTTGTCAGTTTACTGGTTCTTGTTCTTCGGTATGTTTGTTGAGATGAAAGGATAGGGTAAATCATACCTTCATTGTGGAATCGCCTAGTAGTACAACCCTGCCCCCATTATTCCATGGACCTTGAACCACGCCCTCCTCCATTGGAAACATAGCTGCCCTAATCTTGCTGTCCCATAGATCATGAAATGTGTAGTCTAGTCCAAGGTTTAAGTGACCGTACTGCTCAATCGTCTTTTCTGTGTCCTCGTTGCTATATCGTGGGCAGTTGGGTGTTCGCGATGGTGCATCTTCCTTCACAAAAAGGAACCAGAAAACCAGTCCGTCTACACCTGAGGCGCAAACACCGGAAGATCCTCTATAGTACGCAACATGCACCATGCCGTTTGGCATAAACGGCTTTTGCGTGCGCTCGTTGAAATTCTTCGATGTGCCAAAAATAGATCTGTAACTCGCCAAAAACGCTGCCTCGTACATATTAGTAACGCCACGAGACAATATCTTTTATCCACCTAGTGAACATTTAACTCACGGCTCATCAGACTTTGGGCTCTCTTTGGGCCTATCTCAGCCACATCTTGGGCCATGGCCTGCCGGATAGTGCTATGGACTCCATCTGCACCAACAAGTACTATTCACAGGTTCGAGTTAGTAAGTAATATTCCCAAGACTCTTGATACATTCAACTATATATATCCATCCCGGTACTCTGCAGCTCGCACCGGGACGCTGAATAAGAACGCACATACTGCTGCCCTCAAACTTCTCGCCATTGTCCGCAAGAACGGTAACTCCATCATCTCTCTGAACAAATGATTTTACTCCAACGTTGGCATAGACCTTTGACTTATCTCGGAGGTTGCTGTACAGAGTCTCCAAGTAGAACCGCCTCTCCATGAAGCGGAAAGGCCGTTTCGTCTTATCCCCTACGCCTCTCAGCACACCACTATCCTCGAATACGTATCCG
This sequence comes from Biscogniauxia sp. FL1348, assembly GCA_022544895.1. Classification (NCBI taxonomy): domain Eukaryota; kingdom Fungi; phylum Ascomycota; class Sordariomycetes; order Xylariales; family Xylariaceae; genus Biscogniauxia; species Biscogniauxia sp. FL1348. The sequence continues at coordinate 163,938 of JAJNNV010000046.1, read as the reverse complement.
TCTTTGTTGAAATGGTGGCGCTCGAGGAGCGGCACCGTGGCATTATTCATGGCTTCTACTAGCCCGAGCTGCTGATACACCCTCGAGTTGTGGCATAGCATCGAGATGGAGGCGCCGAGGTCCGGCGCAATCTCACGTCTCTCCAGCACGACGAAATCGATACCGGCGCGGTCCAGGGCGTTAGCCAGGGCGAGCCCGACAACGCTGCCACCGGCAATGATGACCTTGAAGTTTCCGCTACCCTCCGCCATAACGCCAATAATAAGCCTGGGAGCACCGTGTGTGTGTTGAGATGATCAGATAACGATGCTGCCGATGGAAAAGCCCCCCCTCGGATCATCTGATGCGTCAGCGAGCTGGGTTGTCGGAACGAGGCATTCTAGGACTCACCGTGCTTGGGGGTCCTCTTTTGTCCGTTAACTCTTACAGGGGTCGCAGCTGATGTCGCATCACGCCATTTGATGACGCCTCAAGCGCCATTTTGAAGTCTCCGAGGCGCTGGTAGTAATCCTTGTCTCCTGCATAAAACTGCACGGATTTGCATCCATCGTTCCTCTGTGCAGATAGACGCATAGGTATATGCAGTAGGCATTCTACTTCTGTAACAGTGTTACATCGCGCCGCTGCTGTGTTGATATCGTATGGAATGGCCTTAAAGTTCTGTGCTTCTGACGAATAACAATGAGCCTTACGTGGGACTTTACATACACTTTCCTTTCAATGAATACCAAGATCGATTTGATCGCGAGATGTTATCAATATAGCTAGACGAACGACGAAATCAAGGGATTGCACTTCTATCGACTAGAAGGAAGTAAGCAGAACGTTGCGTTCAAGAAGTATCGCTATATTACGCTCAAAGTCCTATACCTAGATGATGTATGGCCAACATTCCCACTTATACTTACTTCACTTGTCCTTCTAATAAGAATTTCACGAGTAGAAAGTCATCATCTTAACCAGGAAATTTTAATTCAAATTGCTACCTGAAAACCTTAGCTAGTTGTTTCATTGTTTCCCGTACCAACCCGGTCACAGAAAGGGGTGCTCGGCACGATGGTAGCAAACGGATTTGTACATATTAACTTACTAGTTATACGTAGGACACGGTATGACGATAGCACACCACTATCAAACTCTGACATGAAGATCGCCTAGTTGTGACCGCCAAGATACCATCGTGTTCGCTGAAAAAGGGTAGTGCAAAGGTGTGGACGTTTGCGTCAAATAGCCTTGAGGTGAGTGTAACCAGATCGTTTCCCATATTGATAACCGAACATCATGTTACTGTTCAAAGTGGCGGGATATAGATAGGTAGGCATCTCCTATCCTCCAAGGCAAATTTACTGTGTACCTAGTGAACAAGATATTATTGTCACATCCAACCTTCAGGAGAGCATGTACCATTAGGAATTTTGATTGATTCATAAGCCCCTACAGGCAGAAAATGATCATTACAACTACTACACGATGAATAATATATCTCTTGTATCCTCTATTTTCATTCTAGAGTCATGCGCGCAAACATACCCAAGATACCCAAAGACGTCAAGCCAAGCCCAACCTCACACACACTCATAACTAGACGAACACGCTCGACTCCTTCATATGATAAACGACGGCATGCATTAGCTCCTCATCTGAACTCATCAGTCGTCAAAATAAGTAACGACGAGTGGGTCGTAGGTATCGTTTCCATAGGCGCTGCCTCCATAATCCAGGTAACCATTGATATATGGTTCTGGGATCTCCCTGAGGATTGACGCGGCGTCACCGAACACCCAAACGGTTTGCATGCCTGCGTTGTACGAGGTTAGTTCTATGGATATGAAAAGCCGGCAGACGCAGTGGCACCAGAGGCGCGAAATGTGGCATTGACTTACCCATGACCATGTGTTGCAAGATGTGACAGTGCATCATCCAGGCACCTACGTTGTCCTCCGTGACTCGGATACGCCAGGCTCGCCAACCAGAGGTCGTGTTTGTCTGGCCCTTTGTAGCATACCGGTTAAGCATCGTGGTGTCGCGCTTGGCCGGCGTATAATTCAAGAAGTGCCTCTCGTTGAGCACGGCATTGTACGTCCCCGGCCCAGAACCCAGGTCGTAATAATGTTCACCGTGCGCGTGCATTGGATGATACTCGAAACCTCCTGTCGGTCCCGAATTACTCAACCAGACAATGTCTAAGACTTCGCCCACATTGGCTGGGAACGCCCTGGTGCTCGGGTCCCAGCCCTTGTTGTTTAGCGCTGCCTCGAAGTCGGGCGTCATGCCTTTCATATATGCCTGTACTAGGTATGGCGTGTAATGCAACGCTTCAGCTTCGGTTTCGGTCCAAGTTAAATCGTTCTGCCTACATAACAGTTAGTGATTCATGGGTATGAAAAAAAAAGGAGAATACAAGCGACTTACTCCCACACCATTGACCCAGTAACCGTATCATTCACGTAAGCGCCATCGATAATGTCTTGGCTTACGGTGATATATATGGTACGAGTTACTTCGTCAAGAGAAGGGAAGTCCGTTGGCCTTAATGACTCTAGGGTATACTCAAGCCACTGAGGCAGCTCCTCCTCAGTCGGTAGCTTGACCGGAGATTTGGTAGGATTCTCCCTTGGTGGAATGAACGTCTTCTCCCCAGAATCAGCACTCCGCCTATACTTGGCTGTCGAGTTAGAGGCCACGTCCTCACCCTCGCTCTCACTCTCACTCAAATCGTATCGCAATAGGGCATAGCCTCCGGGGGTCGTGCTCCTACCACGACTCTCATATCGGATCCAGAAGATATCCCTGCCCCCAAGTTCCTTTAGAGACTTGGTCGTGAGGAGCGCATCGAATCGCTGGCCATTTCCGATCTGAATGTGGTCTGTCTTGGCCGGCTTCGTATAATATCCATCGGCACTGATGATGGTCAAATCAAAATGGGCCTCGATGGCAAGCTGGATATAAGCTATGGCACCACCATTGATGAAACGAAGTCGGTATGTCGTGTCTGGCTGCACCGTAATAATCTCCGGCGTGCAGGAATCATCGGGGGCATTGCCAAAGGATGCAGTCCCCGTGCGACCATTTAAAGCCAATGAATCCGGCTCGCCCGACCATTCGAACGGAATACCGGTGAGGCCATCCTCGATAACCTTGTCAGTCTTTAGGTAAACGTCGCCCAGCATTAATGTGATCTCGTCATCATATTCGTACGGGGGCTCTTCGGCGTCCTCGACGTACAACATGCCGTGCGCGGTGATAGCTGAAAACCCAATATGCGAGTGGTAGAAGTATGTACCGGCATCACCGACTTCCGGGTGAATCTCATAGTCAAAGTACTCGAACGGGGCGATGGGCCACTGCGCGACCAGAGGTGTGCCATCAGAGAACGGTGCCGTCCTCATCGTCAGCCCGTGCCAGTGCTAAAGCTCAAATTGTCAGCCCTCGACGCTCGCTCACGGTGTGCAAAGATGGGGGGATGGAAGCATACCACAGTGAGGTTGGCATCGGGCATATGGTTGTAGACTCTGACCCAGGTTGTCTTGCCCTCGGTCAGGTACAACGGTGGCCCAGGAGAGGTGCCATTGAACACGACCGAGTACCGTTGTTGGCAGTTGATGGTGATATCTTCGGCCGTCGCAAAGAGGACGTATTCGGGCTGCCATGTATCATCGTGGACGGCGCCGCTTATGGCAAGGCAGGTCTGCAGTAGGCCTACTTGCAACCATAGCGACAGGATCAGTCTCAGAGGCCACTTCATCTTGGATAGGGTAGCGAGTGCATTTGCCACGAGAGGTCGGCCGGGACGCCGTAGGAATTGGGCACGCGTGGGCAGATCATGATTTTATAGAACCACGATGCGAGCACCGGACTATGGGGCTTGGTAAATAACGGCCGACGGCGTAAAAGGACATCACGGGCCCATGGCTGTCCTCAGCAGCAAAAACAAAAGTGCCCATCCTTGCCCGTACCTTAACATACTTATGCAAGGATGCGGCAGCAATTGGGTGCAACCCTTTCAGGGGAAGAAGATCATCATCAAGCTAGCCGCTTAAGCGAATTGGGATAGGACCTAAAAGTGAGACTGTAGAGATTGGCTCATGCTTGGGCGGAGTTCTGAAAATAGATCCCCATTCTCTACCCACATAATGTGAATCCTGATCGGAAACTATCGCTGTGCCTCTTTTTTCTTGACGTCTTGACGTCGTCCACGGGATTATACGAGTGAACAGCTCACCGCGAACAGCTAACACACAGCCAAGTCAGCCTGTTAGCGCCACGCCCAAGTGAGCGGCAAGAGAAAGATGAGCCACACTGTAGCTTCATCATCAAAACCTCAGGTGTAGAAGACGAGAAAGAGGCATTACACAGCGTGCTGCCGCGAGCCTTTTTGCATGATGCAGCTCTTCGCAAACAGTTGGCGCGTAACCAATCGAGCCCACGAGGTCTGCCACAAGTGAGCCATGGACATGCGTCTTCACAAGCAACGTAAATTGACGGCACTAGCAAATTACGGTGCGATGCGATGTTGCATCTTGGGTTCGTCGTCTGAACGAGGGACAGAGACACGCCGATGGTGGGCGCGGTCGCCGCGATGACAAGGCGTGATGCCAAGGGACTGCTGCTATGGGGTCGACAACGAAAGAGCCATGAAGCGTATGCCCGTGTCGGTAATGAAAACTTCTTGTCTCGACAATCAAGAAGCCTGGGCAAGGAGACTAGCTGGTGGCCAATATCGAAAAGCGAAAAAAAGGGGGGGTGGAAGAGGCGATAAAGATGGAAGAGTTGGGGAAGAGGAGGGAAAAGCTTATAGTGACTGCATACACCGAGGAACTGCGCACAACGTTTGAACTTTCGGGTGTCTCGTGTGGGGGACCTGCGGGCGGTTAGGTACATACAGGATTTTAGACAGGTAGGGATGGATGGATGGCAAGAAGAGAGATATTGGAGAAGTGCGCGCCACGATCCTTCGATACATGGATCTTGCCTACCTAACCTATTTCTATCTCCGTCGAACAAAGTCCACGACGCTACTGCGTGCATAGCGTTGAGGCTAGGTTAGGAGCTTTAGGAAGCAATATAAGAATAACACAATGTAATACATACGACCAGAACTGTCCCTGGGTTCATCAAGTGAGTGTCTCTATCTAACGGGGCAGTTTAACACATGCATGGCTACACCTATGTAGTCACTTATATTGTACATACATCATTACTCATGTACAGAATAGAATTAGAATCATCGAGGGATAACCTTGGAAAAGGGGGGCGGGATGTCCAGTTAAAGGGGGGCTACGCTAAGTCCTTAGTGTCCTTGTCCTGCCTCTTCCTCCCATCCACCTTACAACCTAGCTTGATATAAGAATTTGCCGCTGTATATATCTCCGAACATCAGGGCCCAGATCGATTCTATGGGCTAAGTTTGAATCATTATAACCTTTATTCCGAAGCCAAGATAACTAGGGGTGCTTAAAGCGAAGACTCACTGAGATGTGTGCACGTATAGACCGATCCGCTCCCGTCTCGAAAGGTTTCACGATCACTTCTTATCGACGACAAGCACGCAAGGGAACCCTTCCCACATTTTATGTTCATGTCTGCAGGTCCGTTCTTTGTCCGCGCCTGATTTCCAGGCTTCATGGTCCAGGACACGGAGGGCGGCGCTTGGATATCGCCGTTTCGCAGACTCGCGAGGCCGACCTGGCCGCCGCGCAAGCACGAAGAAGTCGTAGATTGTTTGAGATGCCGAGTGTGGCACACGAAATGCGTGACGCTCGAAAAAAAATTTGATTTAGAGAGAGTCCGATCTAATAAATTACAAACCTGCGTTGCTTCTTTCTTGGTCAATAACGGAACGCGTCTATAATCCGTATACCCGCTCTCGCGCTTGCGCTCGTACAGCTGATACGACTGAGCCCTACCCTCGCGTGTATATGGATATGAACATGGGCATGGATCTAGATCCGAATATTGGCATGAGAGTGAGTGTGAGCCTATGTTTCACTTCGGGCCGGAGCTATCACGCCGGGAGTATGCAGTGTCGCCCTGAAAATTTACCGGTGACAAGATTGGGCAAGTATCACGAGCACGCGGTGCCGGGATATTTGTCTCCGTCTGTGAGTCTCAGAAAATATTGACCTTGAGGGATCATCGAAGATGAGTTCCATGTCACGGATGCAGGGACCTAATCAGAGTTGAGTCTGACTTTATTGACGATGTACATTACCCACCATCCATTCCAACTATCCCCGATGCCGAGATCGTACTGATTATCCAAAGCAGTCATTGAGCTCTATCATAATACACCTTCACGCATACTGGTGCTGCTCACAGCGTAGCATTGGCCTCGTCGACAATATGTACCTTGATATTGAAGGTATCGACATCGGCACACAGTTCAAACGCATCAAGTGCTTTCTCCAGGGGGAACGTATGCGTCACCAGCTTGTTTAAGTCAAGAACCCCGCCGCTTACACATTGGATAGCAGCAGGCCAGGTATCTCGGTAGCGGTTTATGAACTTGAGGCTGATCTGTGGCAACTTCGGCATCAGTTCTCTCCGTCTTCATACCCCGATACTGACGGACCCAAGCAGATCACCGGAAATAGGTAGTACTCACTTCGGCCAATGATAGATGCATGAAAGGCACATTGTTCATGACGGGCCTACCGACGCCGATAACCACTGAGGATTCCAGAATCAGTGACTTTACTTGGCCAACATGTTTCAAAGCTCAGGACCTCCTCTGCGTATTAGGAGTTCAAGCTCATATTGGGCTAGAGTAGAGAGGAGTACGGTGATCCGGAGGGGTAACTTACTAATGGTCCCTCCCCTCCGAACGGCAAACGCCGCCGTGCAGACACTACTCTCGAAACCGGTGCATTCGATCACCGATGCGGGTGCTGAGTATTCATCCTCTCCATACAGCTTTCTGATCTCCTTGGCATTCTCCTCCGCGCTCAGCTTCTCGTTGACAAGATAAGTCTTGCAATGAGGAACAAATTCCTTGGCGAATTTCTAACGGAGTGAAGAGTCAGCGCCTTATTTTGTTGAGGACTAAGACAGTGTCTGTGGCCATCCCCAGATCAAATCATCAGACAAAGTCTCTCTCAACTGATACCTGCTGTTAAGAAATCCCCATCCATAATTTGTTTAAGTCATAATCTAAGTCTGAAATTCACTTACAAGGCGTCTCTGGTTGATGTCAGTAATGACCAGCGGGTGAGCGCCTGAAGCTCGAGCCGCAGCCAAAGCAACGAGGCCGATTGGACCAGCGCCGCAGACAAGGGCAGGCCGGCCGAGTCTGACATTCGCCCCGCCGATGCCGTGCAGAATCACGCTAAGGGGCTCAAGGAGCGCTCCCTCTGAGTAAGTGAGGCTGTCTGGAATTCTGTGCAGTGTGTTCAGCTATTGCAAATGGCTTCCATTGTTCATGGGAATACTAACTTGTACAGCCACTTCGCTGGGTGAACCTTGTATCTCTGGATCGTTCCATTATCCGGCCAGATACCTGAAAACTTGACCTCTTCACAAAGGTTGTATCTCCCTTCCATACAGAGGAAGCACTCCCCGCAGGGTGCTTGGGGCTCGATGCCAACTCGATCTCCTTATCTAGGAGGTTAGTTCCCTTCCTTTCCCATTCAGAGAGCACAAGAGATATTTCAACCGAACAGGGTGAGTTTGGATAGGAATTGGATATATACGGCTCACCTGGCTTGAGGTCTGTCACCCCATCCCCACACTTTAGGACGATTCCAGCAGCTTCGTGGCCCAAGACACAGTCACCTTTCACTTCTAGTGATCCGATACGGCCTGATTTCCACAGGTGCATGTCTGACCTGAAGCTAAAGTCAGCACGTTTATCTATCATATTATCTGCTTACTTCTATAATGACAGTTCAATCGAGGGTCTCTCAAAACTCACCCACAAATTCCCGAGCATTTGATCTGCAACGTCACCTCTCCTGGTCCAGGCTCATGAATAGGCGCGTCGACTATTTTCAGTGTATGGTCTGCGGTGACCTGGAGAGCCGGGTTCTTGAAACCCAAGACACTTAGCTCAACATTGTCGTTGTCTTCAGCATTGTCACTAGTAAGGCTATCATTGATATCGCTGGTGACGCTGATGGTAGCACCGTGCTTGTGACCGCTCATTCCACCATTGGCATGGCCGTTAGCCTGAAACCCATTCATGACTATGTTCAAGTAGTGTATTGCACTATGATCAACACAAAAAAAAAAGAGTGTTTCTTTTCAACTGGACAATACAAGTACAACCTATGGAGGGGTTATCTGGCTCTCATAAGTCCAGAATCTCAACGAGAGGGGGGTCTTCCTGGAGACAACTGGTGAGAAAATAAGCCAGACTTATAAGCCTCTCATCACCATAGTGTGACAAGTACACTGCGCACGGAATGCCAGTTTTAGTTGTTCCGTCAACATCGACGACGATGGAAGATATCATCGTGTAAATCTACATATACCCCTATAGGTGGAGAAGGCACCACCAGACAACCCCAGATTTCTAGTTCCCAATGGGCCGGGTTCTCGCCCCCCTTGGCTGCATCTTCATTCGCTGGGTTGTCTGCAAGTGCAACGCCCCCGTTCCCCGCTTCACCTTCTCTCGGGTCTGGGGAAAACGGGGGTTTGAAGGTCTGATGCTACGATTGCATTGCATCATGCATCGTCGCTGGCCAGACGCGCTAGAATCATCCTTCTACCATGATCCAACCCATCCCTGCTCTTGGTCGTTAAGGTTGCATACACCTGGGTTACTCATTAGCTGACCGAGTGAAAGTCTGATAGATATCGAAGCCCCTATTTGAAAGTGATGCGGATTTGTCCTCTTCTCCATTCGCCCAACACCTATTCCCGTCGTCACTCCACCATCCCCGCCAAGTCCTTCAGATGGTCAGATAGCCCAATCTCGTTGGATCGTTGGCTGATCGACAGAAATGAGCTACGCTCATGACCGATGCCTAGATGCGGACGCGGTCATCGGACTCTAGACTTGTGTAAGCTAGAACAGACAAGCGGCAGGATAAAGTCTTGAGCTTAGATGAATATCTAAGTACACTGACCACGGAGGAACGATCCCCTTCGTGAGATCCTGGAGGATATGACTGTTGGTACTCGTGGTGGCCACCCATGCTGACATGACATATCTTGTTGGCAACAAGACGGCCACGGAGCACACAGAAGTACACAAGCCGAGCAAGTCTTTGGACATCCCACGCTGGCTCCCCTCACTGAGGCCATCAGACATATCCATCGTACCCCCAAATCGCCAGAACCAAGCCAGCAAGTAAGAATCCGGAGGCAGGGTAATTAGCAACAACACCACAACATCAAGTCGTACACAGATAAGGACTTCATTGCACTCCCAGAAAAAAGCACAGCGTGTATTGCGTGGCCTAGTGGGACAATGATTAGGACGGCAGCGATCAGGATTGGCTCTCTAGTGGCATTGCGCTATACAATGCGCTCCCTATTCGTCGGGAGGGTCGCCCATTCATCTTTTTCGTTACAATCACGATTACCATTACGCTGTCCAACGTTGTTATACCAGCCTGCCTGCCTGCCTGCCTGTCCACCTACCTACCTATCCACGACACCTGACCTTACTTGGTAAGTAGTCAGCAAACCCAACAAGCAGCAGAACTGTTTATTGGGATTCCAATCCCCCCCGCTTCCCTGCCCAGATCAGTCTGACGACATCTCACCACCCACTGACTGCCGCTGTGCCTAGCTCCAGAGAGGAGGGAACCAAAGCACGGCTAGCACGGATATCAGGAATCATAGAATATAGTCACGTGCGGGACCCCTTTCTACTAACTCCTCCTTCTTTTTCTCTCTCTCTTTCTATTAAAGTCATGGTAGGTAAAGTGTTTATAATATTTCTCCTACTCCGCCTTCGACCTACTGTTCTAGGGATAGGGGGAACAGGACCACCTCCCTAGTTGTATGAGGCTGTGAGGGGCAGTAGCACTGCCTACGGCTCCCAACCATCTATACCGTTTAGTTTAGAAGGTTCAAGTGATAAGTGAAGGCAAACGAGGGCATTTTATTGATCAGAAAGCAATGAATGGAACCGCATGACTCTTTCCTCTAATTGCCTTCCGAAAGAGAAAACTCTTCTTATATATACACGTCTGTCCCTAGTCCTCACGATCCCCACAAAAGTACCCGGATCTAGCACAAGCTAGAGATGGACTCAATGCATGAATGAATGGGATGCACAACACATACACATACACACACAAAAAGTCCCCCCCCCCCCCCCCCCCCCCCCCCTCCCGCGAAACGAAACACAAAAAACAGCACCATCCATTAAGCCAAAAGTTTTACAACATAAAAAAAAAACCCAGTATTTACCCCCGAGTCTAATCCCATGTACCCCAGAGAGAGATAGAGGTGTGCCAGAGTACGAAAGACCACGCAGACACAAGGGGAAAAGGGTGAAAAAGGGGGAGTGGAAGTCAGTACGTGATAGTCAAGGCGACACGAGTAAACCTAACTACCCCAAAACCCGACTCGGAGGGCAGTCATTGTCGATCTTGTTTCCCTCTCCTTCTTCGTCGACCACGGTGGAAAAGGTTGGATAACCTAAAGAGAGAAAAAAAAGGGAGGGGGGAGGGAATAGGGGGTAGGGGAGAGAGAAAGGACCTCTCGCATCACTGTGGCAGTGTCTATACCGGCACACTACTCTCGTGGATGGGTACCACAGTGATAAATAGCACAATAGAACAAAAAAAAAAGAGCAATCCCCTCCCTCCCTTTTGCCCCCCTTTAATCCTCTCCAGCCAATATACATCAAGAGACTAACGCACCCAGATCCAGAAGATATATAATGCTTTGTCGTCATCGTATTCGTAACATTTGTACAACACTCCGACAAAATAAACCGAAGGGCATATACGGGGGAAGAAGGTGCTAAGGTTAGGCCTTTAGTCTTCGCCATAGCCAGGGGGGGAGATTTGATTAGTAATAGGGTCAAGAAAAAAGCCCCCACATCCAAGGTCACAAGCAGAAAGCAAGACTAAAAAATAAAAGGGAGAAAAAGAAAACCCCAAAGTCAGTACCGTAAAGCAGAGAGCGAGTGCCCCTTATAAGAAGGGCATCGATCGATCGATGAATTCATCGCCTAACTACTTCTTTCTCTTTATCTCTGTCTCTTATCTCCGTTGTCACTATCTGTCTGTATGACCATCCATCCACTTATCTCTCTTTCTCTCTTCTCTCTCCTCTCACACGAGCAAACTCGCATTGTTTTTTTTTTCATTATCATCCCTCGTAATATTAGACGACGATACAACGCCCACTCGCAGCACAGCCCAGGCCCCGACAGAATAATTAGGGGTGTGGGTCGACAGGCATGACGAAAGACGAAGACCTACTGCCGCATCCCTCAAAGTGTTCCAGTAAAAACAATTAAGAAAACTAGGTACCTATCAATAAATATTAGTTTCAGATGCTAAGTATCAAAAAGGGGGGGATTATATCTCGAGTTCATAGATGAGGCTTACCTTGCCAGACCGCCATCCCATCCCTTCCATTTTATCCATTGCTTGCTGCGCAGAAGAAAAAATGGAAATTTAAGATCCCTAACCCGCCTTTCACCCTAACCTTCAGCCTGTGACACCACCAATTCTCAAAGCCGTATGTACTCAATGGACCTGAAAAGTGTAATAAACAGGTCGTCCCTTCTCCGGTTAAAGAAAAAGAAGAAACGAGGCGTCGCCACCGCCGCGAGCACCGACTAGATGAATCTCTATTCTCTAAAGACGAGACAAGTGTTTTTTTTTTGTCAGATTCGCCCCACAATATCCCCTGAATCTTCGCATGGCCGGGTATTTTTCTGAAAATGAAAAGAAAAAAAGAAAAAAAACGCAGGAGGGGGGAAATGATGCGCGTATAATGCCCAATTCCAATACCACGTAAACGATTGAGAGATGCGTCCGGCGACCTCTACTTTTTTTTTTTCATCAGGATATCGGAGATGTCAAGACAGGGTGTTGTTACTATTCTCACCCAAACCCCACTACCTCAGATGATACATACGAAAAGGAATTGGGTACTAGGGGTTGGGCAGGATGTGAGTAACCTTGCCTCCGATAACATAACCTCGATACCGTTGGAGGTCACTTATGGTAAGCTCCGGCGACGGTGTTGGGGAATGCGGCTGCGGCACGGTTCAGGCTCCGCAGGGGATCGGGCAAAGACCCAGACTGCAACATGTCGATATAGTCATCTATGACAGCGAGGTCATCTAGTTCCTGGGATCGCGTGCGCGTCAACCAGTACTCGAAAGGTCCGCCTGGTTCGGTGTCAGCACTCGGCGTTGGTTTTGCATATATGTCATTGAAAGCAGAGGGGATGGATAAGAAAGTGACCTACGGTTTTGTGCCAGGGCATCTCCCAGCTCGCGGCATCTCTCATCGGGGGCGTGCTCGGTGTGCATGTCGAGGAAGTGGTTCAGCATCTTGGAGACATCCTTCAGCGGCCACTTGCCGGGCTCACTAGGCACGCGGTTGGCGCCAGCATCGAGGTACTTCTGCGAGGTGCAGAGACGGCACTTCCAAAAGCCGAGGCGCTGGACGGACATGGTGTTAGCAGCGGCACCACCGCTGGTGCCGGCAAGCTGGGCCAACTGGGAGAGGTCAGCCTCGGACAGAGCAGCAGCGGCGGCAACACCGGCCTCCTCGTCCGTATCCTTCTTAATGCGCTGTCGCTTAATGCCAGTGGAGCCGGAGCCGGGGGTGCCTACGTTGCGGTAGTGGGAATGGGACTTCCGGCTGTTGGCATAGGCAGCATTGCGGGCCTGGGCATCCAGCTGCTCGATGCGATGCTGGCAGTGGCGGATGTTGTGGCCACAGTCCAGAATGCGAATCTGCAGGGTGCGGGTCTCCTGAGGGGTGAGGTCCGGCTGGTTGGACAGGTGGTTACGGCAGAAGTCGAGGTCATAGCGGTAGGCGTTGATGTCCTCGTTCATCTGGCGGCGGGTGATGGCGTTGAGGTCACTATCCTCGTAGTTCAGATCGCGAGGATCCACAGCGCTGCCAAAGGCGCCGGGGTTGGCCGCACCGGCAGCATTGGGTGCGACGTGCTGTTGTGGTGGTGTGCCGGTCATGTTGACATTTGTGAACTGAGGTATTGTTTTAGTTTGGGACCTGGATTTATCTTTTTCTCTCACTTTTTTTTCTTTCTTTCTTCTTCATCGACTTTTCAACTTCATTTTCTTTTTGAAGATTTCTAGAAAAGATGAACCAGGATTGGAGGGAAGGAGAGAGGAAAAGGCTATTTCATGAATAAAAGCTTCCAATGAAATCGACGATAGTCAAGAATTTTTCATTAGAGGAAAAAAAGAAAAAAGAAAAAAAAAGGGACGAGGGAAAAAAAAGAAAAAGAATCCCTTCAGGAGCTGCAGCATGAAGGAACAAAAAAAATAAGGTACCAAGTAGGTAGGTAATTGACATTACCTAGTCAAGCAGGGAAGGTCTTTAAAAAATAAGAAATAAAAATAAAAAAGTATCACTTACATTGAATAGCATAGCGAGGTTCGGGATGAAGGCCCCATTGCTATTTCCATTCCGGCGCAACATGGTCGAAAGCGTGATGGAGTAATGGCCCGAGACAGCACAGGGAGGAAAAGAGCCGAAGAAGAAGACGACGGGCTCCAATGTAGGTAGGTAGGTTTCAATTCTTCAGGTAGATTGTCCCCGTAATTGAACGTCGTGGATTTCCTTTGTTTATGCCCTAGAAGAAAGAAAAGAAAGAGGGAGAGAAAGAAAGAAAGAAAGAAAACAAGAAAAGAAAAATAAAGAAGAACCCTTTCTTTATGATTGATGCAGCGAGGCGAATTGCACTAGGTTAGATGGGTTCTGAGGGTGGAATATGTGTTGTATTGCGTGTGTGTGTGTGTATGTGGTGGATGATGAATGCAGAAGTAAGTTTTTTTTTTCCTTGGGAATTTTTTCTTTCTTCTTTTTCTTCCCTCCTCCCCCGCCCCCCCCCCTTCCTCTTTTTCTTTTTCGATCTCCTCTAACCAATCAGGGATGCCACATCACCATGGAAATTGCCCCTGACTTGTCAACTCTGGTATGGTGAATTTATTGGTTTTCACGTAATGCAACCTCCTTCTCTTTTTCTTTTTTTTCCCTTTCTTTTCTTTCTTTTGGGGTTTTCTCCTTCTTTTCTAATTTGCATTTCTCTCTTCACCCATTTCCCATCCCTTCCCTTTTCTTTATTTCATTCTTTCCTTATTCTGCTCTCAATTGCATTTTGATGCATTCAGGCTTCTACTACTACTACTTACTATTTCTCTTCTCTTTTTCTTATTCTTTTTGGTGCACTTGTGCTTGTTTGTAGAGTCCTTCTATCGTGGGACACGGTTGATTGCGTACCTCAGGTGCAAAAACTTAGGTTAGCTTAGCTGGAAATGGTGCCTAGGTACATGATACTATTGACATACTTCAAGTGGATGTCTGTGCGGTGCCTCTACACTACATATGTGGTACACTACATAGCACACTAGGTAACTGCCTACTTATTGTATGTACCTACCTAGGTACATTAGTACATTGGTAATGCTTCAGCCGTGAACCGCCTCATTTCAAGTATACCCAAAGTAGCCAGTACCTTCCTCAGCAGTAAAATGTAGTATTGTCTACCATGACACAGCAGTCATCAGGGTCTACCTACCGTGCTCTACTCTACATACCTACATACTTACACAAGTACTTGAGAAGTCAAAAGAAAAGGCATTCACACCATTTTACTACATTCATTACGGATGCATCCTTTACACCATGTTTTTTTCTCTTTTCTTGTTATTTTTGTTCAATCAATAAAAAGAACTTGCACATTGGCCAATCAAATGACTCGGACCTTGATGCGACTGGACCCACTAGAGCTGCAACAAGAGAACGTCGGAAAATAAAAAAAAAGAGAACGAACAAAACAAAACCAGAAAAAAGAGAAATAATGAAAAAGAAAGAAAACCCCAAACAGAAATATATATGCATGCAGAATATGTATCTAACCCAATGCATAAGCAACCCAAAATAAAGAAGAGAAAACAAGCATGCACTAGGTATGTAGAACCTTAAGACGCTGGCCGGGCTCCAGTAGTACCCAGTTATCAGAAAACAGACCCTCCTCATTCTTTAGGCCATGTAGAATGGACTTTTAACCAAGTACCAGACATACCAGACAGTACCATAAAACATCGATGCCAGCTAGCAATGTCGCAACGCAAACAAGTCAGAAAATAGATAAAATACAAGTTCCTAGTACAAGTTCTTAATACATAAGTCATATCAAATTGTGCTTCTATATTTGGGTAATGAAATATTCAACATGCCTAGGTCTCCAAGGTAATACCCAATCCATCACAATGAACATCTGACAAATATCAATGCATCATCTACCTATTGCTTTATATGCTTCATCATTCACCTGACTACTTAATAGCTAGTAGATAGTGCTATGTCTGGTAGGTCAAAACACACATTGATAAGCACAAAGTTAAGTTAAGCCGCGGTTGGAGCCTATATGGAGGTATATATATCTCTACCTATGGATTCCCTACTCTTTTCCTTTCTCCTCTATCAATTCTATCTCTTCCCCTGAACCCTGGGTACTGAGGCGAGCGGCAGTCGATTCAATACCTAGAGTGTCCCTCTCTCTATCCAGGGTAGGTCGGTAGATAAACCCCTCCGGCATGTGTCATCCCCTTTTCTTCCTCTTCCCCTTTCTTTCCCATTCCCCCTTAAAATCCATCCATCCATTTGCCCCAACGATCCCGTACCATCCCCTTCCTTCCCCTAAAATCAAATGAAATTTAAAACCAGAACAACCCAAACCCGATGAGTGAGCAGGCAAGTAAAAAGGAGGACCGAAATTTTAAAAAAACGCCTCGCCAATGCCAAAAAAGAGTAATCCCAAAAACTACTACAAAATAGTAGATAGGCTTCCTTCTTACTTTGCTCGCTCGCTCTGATGCAGTAGTGCAGTAATGCAAATAATGCTGATGCTGATGCTGATGCTGATGGCCTGCTCCTGTTGCCGTCCCATTTTTTGCCCCGTTGCAATACCGCGAACTATGAGCACAAGCATGTGTCCCATAAACCTGGAATGACGACTAGAAGGGAAAAAAAAAAAGCAAAGGTTGAGAGCCGTAAAGGGAGGAAACACCGGATGAGATGCAAGGAATGCGACCAATGCCTGCCTGCATAATATGCCACGCCCAGCAGAGCGGGCTATAGAGAAAAAACACCGTAGGAAATTGAGCAATAAACCTCCGAGAGGATGAACGACGAGCCAGCGAAGACGATATCATGCACCCACTCAAGCAACAGCCCCGGCAGCCATCAATCCCTCGTACGCCCTATCCACTGTACGACCGCCTATCCCCGGCACGCGACGCAGCTGTCCCAGTGTTTCGATCTCCGCATCATCTTCATCCAGGTACCCTACGAGATCGCGTGCCTTCTTGGGCCCAAAGCCCTGCAAACTCATGATTCGCGCGATGTCGCGCGAGTTGATGATATCCAGGAGGCTGCGCGACACAGGGCCTTCCTCCTCAATCGTGAGTTCCGCTGCTGCTTTCGCCTTGCTCTTACCCCCTCTGCCCTTACTCTTGCCCTTCTTGCTCACAAAAACCTCCTCGTCGTCGTCTGCCTCGGCACCATTGTAGTAATCGTCGTCTTCGTCCTCAGTTCGGGCGTTCCAGGAGGACGACGACTTCGCGTCTTTCAGCGGGGTAGGCGGGAGCTCGCGGCCCTCGCGCTTCGCCGCGATGCGGGCCCGGAGCTTCTCGATTTTACCGAGGAGCCGGGATTCCTGCCCGGGGAAATGGGGTAATGCCATCTCGTACATCTTCAGGGAGCTGCCGTACTCGCCGCGCTCCTTGTGCTGCCGTGCCATCAGCAGGAAACGCAGGCCCTCCGAGCGCGAATCGTCGTGTCGCCCGTCCTCAATGCGGCGCTCGAGCGCCTCGAGACGTTTCTGCACTTCCTCGCTGATCTCGGGCGGTGCTGGGACGGATTGCTTGCGCGATGCTAGAATCTCGCTTACTTTCTTCTCAACCATGGCCTCGATTTGGTCTGCAGATATCGCCGGCTGGGACAGAGGCTGAGATGGTTTTGCAGATCGGGGCACAACCGATGGCCGGGGAATTTCAGGACGGGTTATCTTGGTTGGGCGGATGTTTGCGTCCATATCAATGTGACGCTTGTGAGAGGGAGATGTCCGCTTAGCTGAAATATTGGCGGGACGGGCTGTAGGAGCAGGTTTTGACTTGTCAGTGTAGACGTTGAACGCCTTCACGGGACGATCTGCTGCTTTGGCAGCGGCAGCTCCCGAATGGATGTTGTGCGCATTTGCCAAGGGTCGTAGGGGCTGACGAGCCATGCCAGTGCTCGTGCTGGAATTGGTCCGGGGAGCCTGCTTGAAGACGACTTCGTTCTCGATTTCTCGAACCTCGATTCTCTTAGCTCTGGAACTCACGTTCAAGCTGCTTAGGGTATCTAGATGGTAACTACGGATAGGAGCAAGGTTGAGAATCATGATAGTAATGCCATTGTTCTGGCCGAGAGACAAAATGCGCGTCATTTTGGATTCCCTGAATGGTATCCGCTTTTCACCTCTCGAGATGGCATCAATGCACTGGCTCAGCACGAACAGACTCTTGTTGATGGCAGCAGACTCGACTAGCCGTTCCTTGCCGTTGTCGGTCCGTCGGTTGTCTTCCGATCCAGCCAGATCGATAGCAGAAGCTGTGCTCTCGCGGACCATGTCTCCAGTGGTCTGCGTGAGCTTCACCCGCAATATAGCATGGCTTCTGCTGCTGTGGGCATTGAGTTTAGTCGCAGCCGTGACGCGATTGTTATTCGCCTCGATATATAGTCGTTCAAAGTCCTTGAGATCGTCGCAGGGTCGTTCGGACAGACCAGCAACGACCGTCCTGCCATTGGCCTCAGCTCGCAGGGGCAGCCCCGAGGGGGTTCGCTTCTCAGGAGGTTCGAGGAGGTCGAAGACCTTGTCGTTGTAGATCTCGTAGTATGAAAGGGCAACGGCTACGGTGGTATCGCCATCGGTGTCTTTGGAAATACGCTTGGCCCTACGGAAGACGGCACTCAGGAGCCTAGGGATGACACCACGCTCTGCCAGCTTGAGCCCACCACGCATGGTATGGGTCTTGCCGGTTCCGGTCACGCCGTAGGCAAATATGGTCACGTCGACGCCATTGAAGAGGGATTTGAGGTGAGGATTCACTACGGTCGAGAGGGGACGGTATTAGTTCTCTAAGAGCAGACAGAAGAGGGACAAGACGCGTACCCTCGGCGGAGAACAGCTGCTCCTGGGTGGTAGGTTGGTCGTAGACGCCATTGAAGGTAAAGGAAAACTCTTCAGACTCGTTCTTGGGATTCGGGATCTTGACGACATTGCTGGACTTCCCGTCGTTGTTGCTGGCGGCGTGCACGATCACGTCCTTGTTCAGCTCCTTTTCCAGGAGTGGACGTATGCGAGCAACAACCCGAACCGACATGACGGAGCAGACAGACAACAGAAGCCACGCATTCACTTGCTCCGCTTCAATTGACACTCGGCCGTGTTATAGTTTATGTCTTTGGTGGTGGTTGTAGTTGTGGTTATGGCTTTTGGCTTGCTTTCTCTCTAACCTCATGTGCTATGTCTGGTAGGCCCTTGGTTGTTGTTTGAGGAAAGGAAGAGTCTAACCTTAGGTTAGTAAAAAGTAAGTAAGTAACAGTAGCAGGTAGTAGCAGCAGTACCTTAGTACCTACGGTGTTTGAATTTTAGGAGTGGAGCCCTGGTTGTTAAGGGGCAACGCCAAACTTCCAATCACGTCAAGTGAACTTGAAGCAGCCTGGCCCGATCCCTGCTGAAGATTACCGTATCTAGGTAGGTACCTACTTACCTAGCTTGCCTTCCCTAGCAAACGCGCTCACTATGTACCAAGCGTTAACACTAACACATCGCATACCCGACTTACCAAACCTACCTACCTATGTATCTCTTACCGACATCTTCCATCCCTCCTATTTATTATACTTCTCTCACCGCATTCTTTGCAGAACGTTGCATTTCTAGAAGCCATGCTCATCATATATCCCTTATCCTCGTATATGAGTTCAAATTCCCATACCTAGGTAGGTATAATGTAGTATGCAGAATGTTGATCCCAGATGCAGGCCCGTGATGCACGATGGGTCAACTCCAAATTAATCACACTATATATATAATATTCACATGAGCAGCACTGGCTTGCTGACGAACACGTACCTAGGTAGTAAGTACATACATACACCCCGATCCCGGTCTTCTTAATAGACGGTGACTGGGTCGGAAATACCTAAGGTAGTTATTCGTTGGCATACCTGCCTGTATCTTAAGCCGATAGAGCTCATACAGCTGGCTCTTGATCCAAGCAGCCGCTTCGTCGGTGGATTCATCAAAGCAAGCAATGTGCATCGCCGGGTCCGAGCCGAGAGCGCAGACCGGATCCTCCGCAAAAAAAAAAAAACACCAGATGCGAAGCTGCTCCGAGAACCTACCTATTCAGAGTCGCCATCTTGTCAGTCCAGTCCTCTCAGAAGGGGCGTACGGATTGCATCACTTTGACTCACGCCTTTTGCAGATGCGCCTGTATCAGTGCTATATGTCTCATTGCCCACGTGGCGAACGTCACCAAAGGATGTTGCAATGGCTAAAAAGGGACTGTTAATTACAAATATATTGCCCAATGTCTCGGTTCACCTACCCTCTTTTGCCCGGTGCTTCGTCAGGCGAAAGTCCTTCGGTCTCTACTTGAGTGCAGTCCGCAAAGGGGCCACCCCCTTCGCCGAGAATATCGCCCATGACGTGAGCACCCTGTTACTAGATTCGGTGGTCAGCCCTGGGATCCAGCGCCCAGTCTGTTCTTCTTCATGTTACGTACTTGCGAGTATCCTGTCAACACCAGCGAGGAGTCCGGGCAGGCCTCGGAGTACGCCTTGATCTGTGCGGTACCAATGGAAACACCCGTGCCTGCCGAACTGCAATACCTAGGTAGTTCTCAAATGTCGCTGGATAAATGACATCCTCATATCCGCAGCTGCTGATGCCCTCGCATATTATGTATACGAGAGCTGATTGACTACCCGGCCACGGCTCAGTGGAGCCTCGCGCGATGAAGAAATAGTTGACCATATAGGCAAAAAGCCACCGAAACACACGCGATGCTCAATAATACCCAGTGCCTCAGTTCTGCAGTCCGCCTGCCTATGCAAAGGACCTCGGTATTTTCCATCCTCTGATTAGCAAATCCACGAATCCTGTCCTCGGTCGTCCTACCTATTCGACTGCACCAAAGGCTCATGGAGAAGCTCTATAGTCCTAGACGACTTAATCTGGGATGAATTCGGCTCTGTAGTTGGTTTTACAATGCAACTCTACCGAAACCAAGATCACTCTGTGTTGAACTCTTGCGAGTTTAAGTACCTAGGTAAGCCATTCACACGCATATCATATATCATATCATATTTATATCTCTAGGTATTATTTATGTACGCAAATTACGCTTTCTTCCTCCGTCTAAATGATGCGTCTTCCCATATCTATCCGTGTAGAGAGATGCTTGTGTTTCTTCCTTCCCCTCTCCCGCCTCCCATAAAATGTAGTAAGATCAGATGCCTTCATGCGTCTATATGTGTACGTACTCATGTAATACCCAGCCCTCCTTGTCCCGTCCTGTCCAAAGGGGGGTTAAGACCGCTTATGTGCAGACTTCGCAAATGACAGTTCATCGTACCCGAAGTCCTTGTCCCCATGAAGCGGGATATATGTTGCCCGCACTGTTACCCTCCATATCCCAAAAACGAATGCTCCTCCAAAATATAACCTTTTCCCCTCCCGCGACCTGAAGACCCTCAGGTAGATATCTTCTCCTCATCTCGTAATTAGTAACTCTCCCCCCCACCGGCTTTCTCTTCAAATCTTTACCATCCTAACTCCCACCTGCACAGTCCTACTCGCCACAAACCACAGCATCCCCACCACCATAGTCAGGCCGCAGAACAGCTGCAGGCCGAGGTACGAGGTGCCACCTTGGGCGGCCACGATGGCGCCGCCGATGGGCGAGCCCGTGAGCGCGCCTAGCGAGCCGACGAACAACGCGACGCCGTTGCGCGTGCCGATCTCGCGTATGTCGCTGATCTGCGCGACCAGCGCGGGCAGGAGCGATATATAGCCCCCCGACGCGAACCCGAACACGGCGCCGTACACGATGGTGGCGGCGGTGGACCGGCCGGGGATCCACAGGGCCAGGGTGATGATACCCGTGAGCCCCGAGATCAGGATCATCATATTGAAGCGGCCGATCCTGTCGCTGAGAATGCCGGGCAGAATACGGCCCGGGATGCTGGTGGGTGGGTTAGTCAAGTTCGCCAAAAAAAAAATAAAATAAAAAATAAAAACTTAGAAGGAGGGAACCTGGGGCAAGAAGACCCCTTCGATTTTTATTTTAGCGAAAAGGATTGCGGGATTAACTACGTACCTCAGCGCGTTCAGAATGGGCAGCAGGTACGGCACGAGCGCCTCGTCGATGCCCTGCTGCTGGGCCTGCAGGTTGAGGTAGCTGAAGGGCAGGAACAGGCCCCAGAAGCAGAAGAAGGCGGCTCCGACGACGAGGGCGAAGCGGGTCTCGCGCAGGGGGCGGGCGTAGTCGGCGAGGCGGAAGGGCTTGGGGCGGGGCGGCAGGCGGGACTTGACGGTGGCGCAGCTGACGCCGCAGAGGGCGAGGACGAGGAAGCCGAGCGCGCGCATGGTCCAGGGGAAGCCGATGCGGGGGATGAGCCGGAACATGAAGATGGGCAGCACGACGCCGCCGACCGAGGACCCGGACACGACGATGCCGAGCGCCGTGGCCCGCCGCCGGAAGAACCACCCCATGACCGAATTGGTCGCGCAGTTGAACACGGCGCTGGCGCCGAGGCCGCTGACGATGCCCTGCGCCAGGATGAACTGGTAGTACTGCGTCGACAGCGACATCATCATCAGCCCGAAGGCGTAGACGACGGTGCCGATGATGAGGAGCCAGCGCGGGCCGTAGTTGTCGAAGAGCCGACCCATCTACGTGATTATGGTCAATACCTACGAGTCAGCGCGGCGAATCAAAATTTAGGTGTTAAGGGTTAGAAGGGGCAAAGGGGGTTAAAAGGGGGAACGCATACTATTGCATTGGATCCCGTCACGACGAACACCTGCAGCGACGTGATCCAGCTCACGGCCGAGGAGCCGTACCCGGACAGCGGGCCGTTGACGTAATACTCGACAAAGACACCGACGCAGTTGACCAGGCCGAAGGAGCAGAAGAGCGCCAGGAAGCCGCCAAATACCACGAGCCAGGCCTCGAGACCGCCTTCCGGGAAATCGGCCGGGTTGATGCCTCCCCCTACCCCCCCCCCTCCGGGCTGTCCCGCACCCTCATGCGGCTGCGTGGTGATGGTGGTGGGCGGGACAACCCCGCCCTTCTCCATGTCGGCCTCGATCACATTCTCGGGGTCGGGAAATATGTTGCCGTTGGTGGACTTCTGCTGCGAGGGGATGCGCTCGAGCGAGCGCCTGCCCGACTCGTACGGGTCCCGGTCTTTTGCCGTTTCCGGGCCTTCGTACCGTGGATCCTCGAGCACCGTGTCGGATCCCGTATCGGATCCCGGCATCTTGAGTGAGTAGGCCTGAGTAGGTTAGGATTTGTAGAAGTTTTTTTTCGATTTTTGTTTTGTCTTTTTCTTTATATAGGTATTCCCGTCGTTTTTAACCTTTGACTGTTTAATTGGTGTTGGTTATAATAGGTTAGGTTAGGGAGGTTATGATATAGGGGAGGGGTCTTGTGCTGTATCGTGTCTTGGGGGCCTTTATTTAAAAAAGAATTTTTACTACCCGTTAGGTTATTTTAATGGGAAAAGAATTATTAAGACGTTTTGATATGTGATGGCGCCATCAATATTGTTTGATGCGAAGGGTGTGAACGTAAGCCTGAGGTAGATAGATAGGTAGGTAAGTAGTAATAGGTTAGCCTAGGCAAAACCAGAAACTTCCTCGTTGTCACATAAAAATAAAAGCAAGCCCCGGCTCCTAGGTAGTGTACAAAACGTCTGGGCTGAAGGAACGGCGACCCTTGGTTTTAATATGGTACAACAAAGTATCGGTTCTAGGTTAGGTAAAACATAGGTACAGGGAGACGGGTATTGCGTATCAGGAAACGAGGCTCTCGGACTCGGGGCGTCCATGCTACCTACTTACTACTATAATAACGGAGCTGACAAGCCCTCGCTACTAGGTCGGTACTAGGTATCAGGGGGTTCCACGTCCTGGGGTCCTCGGAGTAAGCACGCGGCAGGCATTCTCGCACGTCCGGGGTTATCAATGTCCCTGGGAATTTGATGTGATGGATGGATTGGTCTTCAGAGTTGATTATCAATCTACTTAGGTTAGTGTACCTACTAGGAGGAGGGGAGGTTTTGTCAGGTAGGTAGGTAGATTTGGTTCACTAGGTACTCACCTATAGTATGTATATACATACATAAGCCAACTCAAGTCAACTCTAGGTAGGTAGTATGTGCTCATTGTTCTTGTTGATAATTCCTCAAGACCGATTGATAGGTAAGACGCAACACGGCTTCTCCGAGAGGTCTCTCTACCTATGTAATGTGTCTCCGAGACCGACCTAACCTAGTAGATTATTATGAATCAAGCTTCATTTCCCGCTCCGAAAAAGAAAAAAAAAAGGCAAAAGGAATTCCGCAAAAACCTGACTCGGTCTACGAGGATCAATCAAATCAAATCAGACCGCAGAAGACACCAAAACTACTTACTTACTTATCTAACTAGGTACCTAAGGTAAAAGCTGAAAAACCTATCGCATCCGAACCGAGTTCCACCATCCATCTATCTACATTAACCTAGGTATCTTATGGTGGACGTATACGTAATACCTACTTGCCAGCCGGTTGAATCCCAATGGTAGATGTATGTGCGCCTCCTCTTCCTCCTCCTCCTCCTATCTAAGCAAAGCAGACCTACCGGGGCTCGAGGTGGGGCTCGTAGCACTCATGTATGCTACACTACAACCCCAAACTACTTATCTAGATGAGGGTAGTAGCAGCATACCAGTTCTGCATCTCTGATTCGTCAGCCCGAGTTGGCGTGCTCGATACATCAATACATCTAGGTAGGTTAGTAGTTGGGACGACGCAGATCTTTTCGAGATCCAATGGCGTGCCTGGCGTATCGACCAAGAGAGATTCAAGCTGACAAAGCAAAAGCAAGATAACCACCTCCTCCCCTCAGCTCTCCCTAAACGCCGTATTATTAGAACCGGTCTCCGCGCGGGACAGGAGAGAGGGGAGGGGTGAAGACCCGAGCGAGCAAGCCGCAGTATATCACATAAAGTTAGTAAGTACTTAAGTACTTAGGTCAGGTCTTTAAGGTTTAAGTACTTACCCAGATAAGTAGTCAGTCGATCTCGCATTTGAAGTTTCGGCCGAACATGGAGATAGGTACCTAGGGTTCGCTCGGAGATTCGAAAAAGAAAAAAAAATTCGGCGTTTAGATGTCTCCGAGCTTCACATCAATATTAATAGAAATCCCTTGCATTCCACCCACTTGGTCAGAATATTACTAGCACCTACAGAAAACGAGTGTGGTTGTTGTAAGAATGATGAAGAGCTAAGTTACTGGACCTCAGGTCTAAGCCATTTTATACCCCTCACCGTGTGTCGTACCTTCTTCCACGGCGTACCTCCCAAGCTACTCCCACACACACAAGTAAGGCCCCCTGGCCTTCTAATAAGGTCACTATTTTCCAATACATATGCCTCCATTCGCACCTCCATGCATTTAAGTAAGTATTAAGCCCATTTATTCCATTTATTTTAAGTACTTTTAATCTCTTTTCTAGGCTAAATATACTCCTTCGTTTAAATAAACAACATAAGGCCATAAGCCGCCAGATTTTTTCTAGGTGTTTCCAGTACTTGCACCGGCCAACTTTAGGCAACAAAGTGCAAGTAACATAGCTAATACTTTAAGGTGTTGTGACGGCACGGCTCCTAGCCGTGGTCACGTGGTTGATTAGTCACGTGGTTGATTGGTTGGTTAGTCAGCTGGTCACCTGACCTCCCACTAGTCTCTGTGTATATAAGGAAAGGTGTGTAGCCGACCTGGCTACACACAACCTTTTCTTCTTCATTGTTATTATTTTAATAAAGTACATTCAATTGTATGGACATGGCCAGCCACGCGTAGGTGCCGTGACAGGTGTAGTATTCGATTAAACAACAATAAACGTAAAGTACTTCCTGTAAATGTAACGTTTAAGGTTTGGTACTTTTGAAGTATAGTGGTAAGGCTAGTAGTAATGTCTGGTATTAAGACTTAATTGCTAAGGTTTAGAGCCTGGTGTTAAGGTTTAAAGCTTGGTGTTAAAGCGTTGCATAGCGTGCAACTGTAAAGTGTAAGGTTATAAGCTGCAAACTGAGGCTTAAGGTCCTAAAATTAATTGTTATAGTGTAAAAACAAAAGAAATAATAATATATATACTTAAAAGCGTAGGCGATCGTTAAGATTCCGCACTTACCGCACTAAAAAACGAGTATGGTTGTTATAAGAATGATGAAGAGCTAAGTTACTAGACCTCAGGTCTGAGCCTTTTTGTACCCCTCACGGTGTGTGGTACCTTCCATACGGCGTACCTCCCCAAACTCCTACTACCTACCTATCTAACCTAATCTTATGTATATTGATAGCATCAGATGTACATAAAGGTTGTGAAATGCACCCAGGAACCCCCTTACCTACCTACCTCCTATCGTTTTAAACCATGTACACTAGGTACCAGGTGGGGTGAAACATTAGTACACTACTTAGTTAAGAACGCCCGTGTACCAGGTTTTCGGGACCTCAAAGCGAATCGAGAAACAATAAGGGGTTGTTTACATAAATAGTAGAGACCTACTTACCTACCTACCAATCATGTTTAATCTAGGTTACATTAATTGTCCATGATCAAGATTAAGTATGTTCCGTTCCTAGCATCGAATCGCGAATCGGGTAGGTAGGTATTTTATTCTCTTTAACGTACCTAGGGAGGTATGATGGATAGTAGGTAGGCGTACCTAGACTATACAGTAGAATTATCACTAAAACCATACATACCTTCACGAAGCAACAATAAGGACAAATGGTTTCGTTTGAAATGGATGTAGTGTCATCTTGACCGGCTAAAGAATTGATGATGATCCATATTGCTCTTGCAATAGAGTAAACGTCTTTATATTCTTCAGGCTCAGAGAGTATTTTCTCTGGTTCAACATATATATATATATATACCTATGAGGGAACCAGCTAGGTAGTATAGCATACCTTTCATCCCATCTACCTAGGTAGGTAGGTAGGTGTAATGAGGTAAGCGGTATCATACGGATGGATGACAGCCCATGGGAGAACCTAGGTATTGATACCTCCCTGATAGATTACCTTGGTAGGTACATGGGGATATTATTCCTCCGGGCCAACTGATGCTATGTATACCTAGATGTACATGTCGCTAGGCCTAATAATCATACAAATCACGGTATGTTCCATGACGCCAAGTGTGCATCATGTTTCTTATTTCTTGGTATCTTTCAGCACTTTCTCTTCCGTAATATGGGCCTTTCCGTCTTCCCCAATGGTGGCTATATTTATCTTGATGCGTTCTGCGTCGGCGGCCTTAGGGGCGTCATCTTCACTTGTCGTTGCGGGCTTTGTCGCCAGTTTAACGGCGTCGGATGTCGCACCAGCAGGAGCATCTGCAATCTCATTGATCTCGGCACTGGTTAGCACATCGCTTATGCGCGAGCCCCTGCTCGACATGAGAATCGTGGTTGGACCGCGAAATTGCAGGAATAATCGGTCTCCCCATATTGTACGACGAGCGGTCGTGCGCAGATTGAAAAGAAGCCGGGAGGCAAGCTTGTAGAATTCCGTCTCCCGCATGTTCTGGATGAATTTCGTGGTTTCGAACCAGGTGGTAAGCGACGGGATCTGGAGCCGGATGCTCGAGCTTTTGAAGCGGAAGGGCAGCGGTGGGTTCTTGGTCAAGGTGTAGGCGACAACATTCGACGGGTGTATTACAAGCTCTTCCCCATCGCCGAGCGTCAGCTGGTATATGTGTCCCGGTGCTGCCAAGGCCGCCAGTCCTCTGCCAGTCAGTTCAGAGGAGCCCCAGTGGGCCATGGGGAGTTGATATCGGATGCGGGGGGTGACTGCGAGTGTGTGTCCTGTCCAGGCCAGCAGGGCCGACCTCTGGCCGACCATCCAATCCGTGGTGCCATCGAGGTGTAGTATAGAAAAGGTGGTGGTGGGGGATTTGGTCGATATCAAAGCGGTGATGGGCGACGTAGAGGTGATGCGCTGGTAGAGGAATGGAACGCCGGTGATGGCTCGTGTAAGAGGGGAGAGCAGCGAGAGAGTAGATTGGGTCTGTGCAGCTTTGCGTCAGTCCTAACGATGGCGACGGTCACGTTTAAGCAAGCCAATGTTTTCCTTCTCGAGCTCACCACTCACATTCTGTGGTTTTCCCGACACTGCGACCAGAGTGCCCCGTCGAGTGTACAGTCTCTGCGAGGCCGAGAGAGAGACCGAGAGGAGCGAGTAGGGTGAGCCCAGCACTTCAAAGCGCGCATCTAGTCCGTTCCACTCCAGTTAGATTTAGTAAGCGGGCGTGCAAGCGGGCGCGAACATACCGGCCACGTCCCTCGAGGTGTCGATGGGGGTGCCGAAGGGATCGCCTCCGAGCCGGGGAGACTCGGTGGTAGGCGACGAGCTGATCTGGATAGTTCTGCATTGGCGGCATATGTAGCGGGATCGGGAACCCAATTGGCCCAGCCGACTCCTTCCGACTAGAAAGGAGGCGCCGTGCATTGCGAGGGTTCCAGGGTTCAGGCAGAACGACGAGGCCTGGTACCTACAAGTTTGGGTGAAGCTTGTTGGATTTGGGGCATTTGAATAAATAAAATATCGCGGGAAGTTTTAGCCTTTGCACAGTTCCACCCAACCCGTCCACCTGGGCGGCACAACGTCACCGGCTAATTAGCGGGTACTACTACCTACTACCTAGGTACATGCCTAACCTAACCTGGTGAGGGTGGGGAGCTTGGAGTAATGTAGGGACATCAACTTGTCGGGCATGGGTACCTATAATATAATGCCTTTCAAAAACTTAACCATCATCCAATCAACTCAGTTCATTGGCTCTGGTTTGTCCAGATCAACTGGTTGGCTAGTGTAATGGTTATCACAGCGGATTCTGATTCCGCTAATCTGGGTTCGATTCCCAGGCCGACCTAATTTTTCCTTTTTTGTTTGTACCTATGCTTTAGACAAATTCAACTTTCTTTTCACACTGCTAGGTATATGCTTCTTTTTTTCCCTCTTCATTGACATTTTCTTCAACACAGTCGGCAAATTTCGCCGCAACTGATATCTGCATCAAGTCTTTTTTTTCCTTTATAATATTTCACAACAATTAAAAAGAGTAACTGGGTATGAATTGCGTGAGGTTTCTTATACCTAGTGCCAGGTTAAGTTGTTTTATCATTTCTCCGGGAATTATTGGCCGTAAGTAGTAGGTATTGTACTTTAACACACTACCACGAAGCCTGACAGCATATTGACTCTGTTTAAGCAGATAATATTTAATCCCTGTCTTTCGGCTTAAATACGAGATCCGATATGAATGGACATCGAGATGTAAGGGTACGATGAGTTCAGGATCACAATAACTCGATAAATTTTTTTAATATAATAAAAGACGACGTGTTAGGTAGTATATATAGTTGCTATTTTTACGAGTGGTCTCAAGGGAGAGCTTTTCTCATTATATATTGATTGCATTACGAGGTATGTATCAAGACTCTATCATGTGTATATAGACAAGTAAATAAGTAGATATACACCAAAATAACTGTTCTGGGTATTACCTCTTCAAAACACAGCTCATCAACAGAAGAGTGTATCATATAGATAGTTAGCTACCCATAGGTATATCTTCCGTCATCCCTCCCCATTCCCCTTCCCCTTCCTATCCCTATCCCTCTACCTAGTACTTAAACCCACCCGCCCTCTTGCTAAACAGCCCCTCCGGATCAACCTCGCGCTGCAGCGCCGCGAGCCGCGCATAATCCCTATACGAGCCGGTGACGTTCTGGTCGGCCTGGGCGTCGTTCATGAAGTAGGGCGCGTACACGGGGTCCTGGCCTTGGCCCTCGGCCTGCAGCCAGCGCGGCACGGCGCCGTCGAGCCACGCGGTCATGTTGCGCGACAGCGCGTACAGCTGCGCGTCGTCGGCCGGGTCCGCCCAGCTGCACTGGAGCTCGAGGATGAGGCGGTCCGGGTCCGCGCCCCGCAGGCCCATCGCGTTGCCGCCGCCCGCCGCCGCCTCGCTGTGCTGCCCGATCAGCGACGGCAGCGGCTGGAAGTCCACCGAGCACTGGCTCGTCGCGTGCAGGATGTTGTCCAGGTACGCGCTCGTGAGCGCCCCCCACTGGTCGCGGATCTCGGCGTAGATCCCCGGCTGCGAGGGGAGGTAGGGGATGGTGTACGTCTAAGTATATATCCCGCGGGTTAGACTCCTGTTGAACCTGCTACGTAGGTGCCTATGTCACGTCTGGACTCGGGATGTACTCACCCGGAAGGATATTCTAGCGTTGAGCAGCTCGCCGGTCGCGCCGTTAGTCTTAAGCTACATTCGTGTATATCACGTCAGTCTCCTTATCATCTCCAAGTTATTGGGTCCGTCCCTTTTCTAGGTGAAAAAGGGGGGACTTGGGCTTTTTGAATACGCACGAGAGAAGAGTACTTCTGCACAGACGTAATGTCGGCTAGAGGCGATACGTTCATATAATCCGCGAACGGGCCTTCGGTCGGGGGCGTCTCGCCGTCGTAGAAGAAAAAGATGATGTGGGACTCGGAGCCCCCAACCGAGAAGAGCGTGGTGTGTATGATGGCCGCCTTGGGATCCTCCCGCGCGTAGGGCACAAAGCTGTGTAGCGCGGCGTAGAGCTCGTCGGCCTTGTCCGCGGAGAAGAACCGGTAGCCGCCCCAGACTTTCCCAATGGGGTGGGCCTTGATGCGGAACTGCGTCACGATGCCTTCGCGAAGACCCTTTCCGTTAGTGTCCAGTCCGAAGCGCACGATCACGTGTATGTGTAGTTGGTAAATACAGGGAGAGATGGTCTCCATCTCACGTACCAAACTGGCTTCCGCTGCCTCTCATAGCCACTGCAAGGTCCGGGTGAGCCTCGGCGTCCACATTAACGACAGATCCGTTCGCCATGACGACCTCCCAGCCCACGATATTCTACGCGCTCTCGTCAGCCCCCCCTGCCCGCAAATCTCAAGGAACGTCCGATCATGTCACCACTTACATCAGCCGCGAGTCCGTACTGCGCGCTCAGAAACGATATGCCGCCCTGGAGCAAATACCCGCCGACGCCCACGATGCCCAGCCTGCCGCCCACCACGGTGACCCCGTCCTCCTCCAACGCGCCGATGACGTCGTTCCACTCGCCGCCGGGTCCCACGCTCGCCAGGCCGGTGCCGGCGTCGTACGTGGCGCCGGCGATGTCGCGCATGGCGACCAGCACGCCGTCCTGCGCCGTCGCGTGCCCGGGGTTGGGGTCGTGCCCGCCGCTCTTGACCGCGAAGGTCACGTCGTCCGGAGCGGCGGCGAGCGCGGACACGACAGCGGCGACCTCGCTCGCGGACGCGGGCCGCACCACGCACGCGGGTGCTACGGACCGCAGCGCCGTCGACCAGTACTGCGACGTCTCATCCGCGTAGGCCAGGTCGCCGGCGTAGGAGACGCGCGACGCCGGGAGGGCGCCCGCGATGGCGTCGCAGGCGGCCAGGGTGGAGGGAGTGGGTGTGGCGACGGTGGGGGAGGCGAGCAGGAGGAGGGAAAAGACAGCGGCGGCGGCGGTGGTGGTGGTGCCGCCGCAGAGGGGAGGGTGTGGTGCTCGTAGTCCTCTCATGATGGCGGTTTTCCGGTACAGTCGGCTCGCTGCAAAAGGAATGACGGAAAGGGGAAAGAAGAGAATCGCCTCCATGACGAGATTAAATAGTAAACTACCTAGGTATATCGACAAGACGACATAAAGACTGGCGCGATACCACCCGGGGTCCCAGCGCTACGGAGGTACTGTCGGGCTTGGCCCATCGGGCGGATCGCGGTAGAGGTTAGGTATATTATATCGCTTATATAGCAGCCATCAGCTCCCTCAGATCATGGCAGCACCCAGTCCCTCGCCTCTTCCTTGCATGCACTACCCATACAGCTTGTTAGTTTAAGCTCTGGGCGGTCATAGCTGGTTCTGCTCACCGCAATCCCAAGCTTTTTTCTAGTCCCATCTTGGCAAGCTTTTCGCCCGCCCCCGCGCTCGTTCGGCAGTGTAGGTATAGGTAGTCGTAGCTGGGTAAGAGCCGGATCTGTGCCTCATGCAAGGTGAAGCGGGTTGTTGTTACTACACACGCATATGGCATTAGTGAAATTAACTGACAATGCACCCCCGGCAAGTTGAGAAATGACCCCCAGATTCTCGGAACTGCTAGCGTCTGGATCGCGAATACGACCGCGATATACGAAGGAGGAGACTACCTATGACTGGTAGGTATAGGATGACCCCGCATCACATGTGTCTTGTTCATGTAGGTGGGTATTGTTCGTGCTCTTTATGATTTTAGACGTCCCTCGGTATACACCTATATATATTCAAGTTTATACTCTAGGTCTCCGTCTCATCTAACGAGGAACTAATTCTATTGGTGTACATCAGCCGTTGACTCTTGGAATTATCCATATAACACGGCATACCTTGGTACGCTCTCAAGTAATAAATGTCACTGGGTGATAGGATTCCGTTCTGTTGCCGTGACAATCTGTGGACGTGAGGTTGTACATTACCATGTTGAGGTGAGACGGGCATGCTTCCTTAATAGGATACTAGATATACCACGTAACCAAACATGTTCTATAATTTGATGCGCCACTCTCAAGACTACACGTTGGCGCTTTACTTTCAGCTTCTGTAGTGTCGTGACCCGACTGGCCAGTATATCAGGGGCTTTGGATCATGGTGACTAACACCCCCCAAGATGTTTGAGTTGTCGCTCGGAGTGGTGAATCGGATGAGAGTTCATGTTTTATTGATGTATACTTCTTGCCTAACCTTAGGTAACTTACCTCCCTATAGGATTAGTAGATAATCAAGTCGTGGTAGCATCAATCCATTTGATGTTACTTATTTAGGTTAGGTATTTAGGGGTTGGGGGAAAAGGGGGGGAAAGGGGATTTATCTGTAAGGAGGTATTTAAGGTTAGGTACCTGGCAGTTCAAATAATCCATACGCATGTGTTGATTTCATGATTACATAAGGTGTTTAACCTAAGTCAAACTTCCAGGTACACAAGGTACCTGTTGTAGAACACGAAATAAGGTACACAGTGACGTCATCCGGAGTATTTCTTCCTAAAGTCCCAACGCCATCTCCCTCTCCTTTTCCCTCTTTCACTCTTTCACTCTTTCCTCTGCACCTACTTACTTACTCATTAGTAGGGACCTTCGCTTCTTTCTTTCTTTCTTTTTTTTTCTTCTTCTTCCATTCCTCCCCCCTCTCCTCTCCCCTCCCGTAAACAAGCTTGATCTAAGCTGCTACCATGGCACGACGCGAAACCCGGATCGCCCGTTGTATCATCTACGCCATTCTGCTCACTAGGGAAGATGGACGGCCACGGCACCGGCCTTCGCTGTTTGAGAGGCTTCTCAGGCTATTCCACCTCTTTAAGCTCACGTTCGGACTTGTGCAGCCGGATCTGTTCAAGGCATTGCGGGGAGTCTGGGGCATCGTAGAAGAAGAATACAGAAACAGCTTCGGGGGTGCTATCTTGGGTACAGGCTGTCGTCGCCGCGACAGGAGGAAGCTGAAGACTAAGGACTTTCTGCAATCTCTGGGCAGCATGGGCTACAGTGGCTCGACCTTCTTTCGCACCCGAGACAGCGCCTATCTCGTCAAGTCCGTCCCCCGCCATTCTGAGAATGACTTCTTCAAGAACACCATGTTGATACCCTATGCGGATCACATGCGCGCGAACCCTTCCAGCCTGCTGGTCCACATCACCGACTTCCTGGAGAGCAGACACAAAAGCATCGGCATGCTCTTCGGCCTAGCCCCGAGCCACCACATCGTCATGGAGAACATCTTGCATGGACAGGGACAAAAGACAGAGAGCGGCACGGAGCTCAAGTGGGAGTCGTGGGACCTTAAGCCTACCTCGTATTTCTACCCCGAGAGAGATGTGGCCGGGGGCATGCTAGCTTCCGAGGCCACCAAGTCAAAGCTCGCCGACGAGTTTAACGACAAGATCCGACTAACGGAAGCCCAATACGCCGAATTCATGCAGCTCCTCGAGAAGGACACCCAGCTGCTCGCCGACTGTGACGCGGTCGACTACTCCCTCTTCCTCGTCCGCATCTCCACAGCACACGACCCAGCCGCCGAGGAGGCGCCGCAGCCAGGAGAAGCCAGGAGCCCGGCCACGTCGCCGGCCCAACCACCGTTCGCACCCCTGAACCCCCCGAGCTGGCGCACCGGGGTCACGTCGAGCGATGGAAAGGAGATCTACCGAGCAGCCGTGCTGGACTTCTTCTGGGCGAAGCACACGGTCCGCGCGAAAGCCATGACGGGCCTCATTAGGGGGTACAATCTCATCGACGAGCAGGGGCCCATGAGCATCACCACCGGGAGCAAGGAGTATCGCACGAGGTTCTTGGGCATGTGCAAAGGACTCGTCGAGGTCCAGGGATAAATAGTATGGGTTTACACGGTGTACACTAACTAACCTAGAAGGCTACGGCCCTAGAGGGTTTTTTTTCTTTTCGCCTCTCTTGCCTTTGGTCACGTTTGCTTCTCCTCCTTCACGACATGACGATTTAACGGCATACGATACCCCCTCCCTCCATTTTCGAGCATGGGTTACGGTAGAAATGGGTTCGGTCATCACTACTTTCTGTTGAGTGGAATAGGTACATGAGAACATGAGTATGTATGTATGTGAATTGATACAGGAACAGGGTGCTGGTGGATGGTTTTATGTATTCGGGTTCCGCCTTTTTCGCAAGATACCTTAAGAAGGGGAGAGAAAAGAACGAGGGATGCGATAGAAGCGAGATACTTACCCACCGAGAATTATCAGGGAGCAGTGAAGTACGTACTTGATACAGAAAAGTGAAGTAAAATGAAGTGAAGTGACACACAAACGTAAGCAGGTAAAGTACTATACGTAGAAGTCCATCTAGTAAGCACAAGTAAGCGACATTAGGTTACTAGATCAATGTAGTCCCTAGGCGATTAACTTTCATTGATACGCCATTTAAACGAAGAGGTTAAAGTTCATGTCCATATTGATTTGAAATATTTGATACCACTACACTACACTACACTAGGTATTGACACTACACTCACTACCTATATCTACAAGCGTACCACTCTTCCCCCCTGAAAATTTACTTACGTGCGTCTATGTAGTTCTGTGCATATCCTCCCCCTTTTTATAAAAAAAGGGGGAAGGAAAACAAACTCGAGCTAAGCTTAGATAAGCAACTCCTTTTGTCTTTTTTTACACTTCATCCACAACCCTACCCCTCCCCCTTTTTTAATACGCAAGTAAATCAAAGTTGTATGTATGTACATAGGATCCGTTAAGTAACTTCAACAAAGGGAAAGAAAAAAAATTATAAGTAGCCAAGGGATAAATAAATAAATATAGCTCCCCCCTTGGCTTCTCTCTCTCATCTCCACCTCAGAGGGTATCGCGATAATCAGTCCCCAAGATCTGATCTTGTGTTGTATGTATCTGCTTGTAGAGAACAAGGTGTATACACATAAACACACAACACCACACGACATTCTAATCAATCCCAACAATCCTGTACACCTTTACCTCGCCCATCTCCTATTCCAACCCTATTACTTCGCCTTTGCCACCCAAGAAGACCCATTTACGACGAAGGGAGAATCTGACATGGGAAAAGTGTTTGTCTCCGGTGGTTGTTTTCTTTCGTTTCATAAAATCGTTAATTAAGAAGATCTAGGTGACCTTCAGGGTGACGTCGGCCTCTTCACTGTTTAAACTAGCCGCATCGTCATGGACATCTTCGCCTCTGGCAGCACGTCTCGCATTGTTTCGCTCCGTGTATATCTCGTTACGCCTGGCTGCGGCATGTTGTAGACAGTCGACGTAGGTCCTGAACTTGACGATCTCGCGGAGAAGATAGCTACTCTTCCGCTCCCAATTCGCCATCGCCTTACTCGAGTTCTGACCGCGGGGCGTGAACGCTAAGAGCATCGGGGACCGTAGCTGATTGTGTAGCTGCAGGTCATCCTCGATAGACTTGACATAAGCTTGTAGAGTCTCTAGTTGCTCGGCCTCGGAGGAAGTGCTTGCTCGCATGGACTGTGCCGGCGGCGTCCAGTCGGTGATGTGGATTCGGTCGCCCGGTAATTTAGTGCGATTAGTTGTGCCTACATCAAAAGATGAACGGATGCTACTTTGTCGGCTACCTTGGCGGCTATGCATGCTTGAGCGGCCAGCAGCAGCGCTGCTCGGTCGTTGGGGTTGAGGCGGAGACGCTTCATGAATGGCCGTGACCAAAGCATTATTGATCACTGCATCACTCCAGCCGTACTCGATATTACTAATACCGCCAATTAACGGGTGTGTGCTGAGACGTGCACTCCAGTAGTTTACAGTAAGGACGAACTCCTTGCTGATCTCCGGTGTGCCTACTTGAAAGAGATGAACTGCGCCGGTTGGCAGACTGAGCGCCCATACATTCGGCCGAGTCCGTGAATACCCCGGTGCAGGCAGTGCGGACGCAAGGGTTTGTTTCAGCGAAAAGGAACCAAGGCTCGTGGCGTTTTCCTGCCAGTTTCCGCCACCCACAACGGCGCCTGCCGCAGGCTTGCGGCCAACCCGACCTTTCTGGCGCATTGATTTGGTAGAGAAGGAGAAGAGGCTCAGGGTGCCCTTTTGGACAACGGCAAACACCTCGGTCCAGTTGCGGTCCTTAGCTTTCTTTTCGATGCCATCAAGATGATGTTTATGGATGACAATACCTTCCTTGACCCACGGCGCGCCGAGGAGCTCGAGGGATTCATCTTCAAGGAGTTGGGTACTTGGTATCTCTTCGCTCATTATTGACTGCGCACTACTGCCAAGTGGGATGTCTTCACGAATGATGGCCTGGCTGAGCGCGTTGGCGAACCCGATCGACTGTTGATAGTCACCGTGCGGGTATCCTGACGCGAAAGAATCCACGGACACTGAAGTTTGAGTCCTGCCCAACGAATTTCGACTCCAGGTGGCAGATGAGACAGTCGGACTCCATGTCGAGTTGGTGTCGTCGAAACTAGTGCGGCTGGATGAGAACCCGTTACCTGGGAACCTCGGGCGCGACCGGCTCTTCGAGTTCCACCTCGGGCCATAATGACGGTTGGGATCGGCCATCCTCCCTCGAGAAGATACCTGCCCCTCAGACGGTGCTTTGCTGAGGACGCTGGGTGTCCGTTTCAACACGCCCATTACTGACAGGCCACTCTGTTGGTGCAGATGGTTCTGCGACTGGTTCGTATCCGCGCCGAAAAGCGGGAGCTTTTCATCACGAATCGACGCGTAAGTTTCTTTTAGCACGATCTCCATTTGTCCCTCCCAGGCTCGCATCGTGCCCTCAAAGGGTGCCTTTACCAACGGCCCACATGCATCTGCCGGCGTATGGGGCTCCGAGTTCAACATAGGATTGAAGGCGGAATTAAACGCAGAATTAAATGTGTTGAAACCCAGTTGCGATTCAGGTCTCCCCAGAGGCTTGAACGAAGCTCTCCAACTTGGTCGCTCCAGCTCGGGCTCGGTTGACTGCGTAGTTTCCGACTCTGCAGGGCTGAGCAGTGCGTTCTTCCCGGGTAGAATGCTGGCGCGGTTGTCAAAGGCATCTGGCATAGTGTCGGCTATGGCAGCTTTGACCGTTGTCATAGTATTCTTCACAAACTGGCTGCGCGTCATCTTCGATTCGATATCTGCAAGATGAAGATCGGTGTTCAAAAGCATTATCGAGTAACACATAGTATGGATTACATCTATAGATGTATTGTTAGCTGCAAACAACAATCGCGTACCCGGCCTGGCCTGATACTTACCAATAGATTTGAACCCGTGGTTCGGGTTGCAGTCACACCATCGCTTGGAGAATGCCACCAAAATGCGATCAATCTGCTGGGTCTCTGCGCGAAGCACAAGCCGGTCGCATATCTGCCGGAGCGCAGCGAGTACGCTTAGGTTTTCGAAGTTATATAGATCCATATAAGCTTGCAGGGTACGCTGCCTAACCGGACCTTCTTCGCCCATCCATGAAGCTGCCTTCTCGCGTTGAATGAAATCCTCGTTGCCATCATAGATCCTCTGCGCCTTTTGGCGATCATCCTCGGTCGGTTCTCCTATCGACACTTCCGGCTCGTCAAATGGATCACTTGGAACCTTGGGACTAACGTCGGCACCGTCGACCTTGACACTAGGTAGGCTACTGGCTGATCTGCTTAGGGCAGGACGGGAGTCTGAATTTCCGACCGAACCGTGACGGCCCTCTAGAGGAAGACCAAGACTTTCTCGATTTGACGCGTCTCCGGACGCCATGCTCTTCTGGTGCATAGGACTTGCCGAAGCAGATTTACTGCTCTGCTGCAGCCGCGATCGTCTCTTGCTGATGTGCTTAGGGCTTTCACCTTCATCACTGCTATCGTTGAAAAAGGTGCTCGTATCACAACTATTGGCACTCTTGATAGGTAGCTCAAGGTTCTCGCGTAGTGGGCTCTCTACCTGACCTCTGCGTTGTGCATTGAAAGAGCTATGGCTCTTGAGAGCTGACGTTGATTTTACTGTGCGGATCGTAGCACTAGGGCCTGGCTCGTATTCGGGAGAGAACCCACGGGTTTTCCTCTTTGTTTCTTCGTCCTGTGGTTCGCTGTCAGAAGCTTGCGCGCTCCCTCGTCGTGGTGACAGGAGCGCACCCGGCGTGGGTGGAGCACTGTTCTTAAGGTAGGGACTCATAATCTGACGTAAACTACTGACACTGGGCTCCCGCGCTGGCTCGCCTTCAACCTCCTCTTTTGGCTGGAGAGTTTCCACGGGTGGGACAGGTGGTGGGGGCGGGGGAGGCGGTTCAGCCACCGACTTTTTCCTTCTCCGAAAGAACGAGGACTTCTTTTGTATGACATGATGAGGAGCAGGTGGATGTGTGTCGTCTCGAGAAGGCGGGGCGGACTGAGCAGACTGGGCCTTCATTTGGGATGCAGTGTGAGGACTCTTAGTCCCCGTGCGCTCGGTTGTTTCACCGGGTGACGGCGCCGGGGCCGGGCTGGGCTCGGTGGGGGCGGTCGAACTCCGGGCCGTGCCAAACAGTCTGCTGAAGAAACCCGGTTTCTCCTTTGTCTGTGCTGCTGGAACTGGGTTCTCTAGTATGGCGTCCTTGGACTTCTCATAGCCAATATGCGGTGCAGGAGCAGAGTCTATATCAGGCGTAGGGGGTAGAGGAGGCACGTCGCGCGCGCCGTTGTACCTAGCTGGTGTGGATTTGCTTGTCCCGGATCTTGACTTCGCGCTCTTTTTACGATCGGGCGTCTTCGGTTCGAGATCAGGCGGGGGCGGAGGCGGTGGCACCGGACTGGCAGGCGGCTGTGCTGTTTTACGGGGGCCTCCCGGGATAGTGGGCGTCGGGGCTGCCTCGTATTCGTCGACTAAGAATGTGTTGGAGAATTCGTTTCTCCAAGAAGTTGCGGAATCGACGGATCTTTGTCCGTAGTCAAGGCTTGATGACCTACCTCCTATGCCATGTGCCCACCGCTGTGTATTCAAGACTTGAGCGTACCCTCCGGTATCGATGCTGTTGGTGCTACTGCTCTTGCTCGTCTTGCCTCCCCGAGAATGGAGGGCTCGCATGCCAGATGCGCCTGGATGGCTCCGCTCGCGCAAACTGTTGATTCTTACCAGGCCAGACTGGAACCCTGAGCTGCTGTTGCTACGACGACCCCTCGAAAATTGGTCAGACGCCTTACTCGCACTGTCATCAAAGTCAGAGCTATAGCTGTATCCATGTCCATGTCCATGGCTATGGCCGTTGCCGTGGCCGTTGCCATTGCCATTCCCCGGGCTAAACATAGCCCCGGGGCGGATGGCACTCGTCATTGACCGTGTATAGTAGTCACCCCTCGATGTACCGTAGTGATCGTCGTCGTCGTGGAATGAGTTCCCTAGTGGCGTATTGATCTGTGATAGAGAGAATTGGTCGAGCGAGTTCAGCATATTCGTGACTAGAGAATCACGAGTGAATTGTCTGGCAGGCAGGGAGAGGTCGTGGGAGTCCCTCATAAACTTGCCACGAGGGAGTTCAGTATCGATATCCTTAGGGTCGACGGGCGAGTCGTTGTCCAGGAAGGACTTTTCGGAATTGGGCGTCGAGTGGGAGGGAGTGGCCGAGGAGGGTACTCTGATGCCGCGGCTTGAGACAGGCGGCGGCCCCTTCGCAGGGACGGAGGGTTTTCTCGTGGGGGGAGTCGAGGGCACCGAGTCACGGCCTCCCCTTCCAGAAGTAGATGATGTATTTATGTTCAGGTCTGGTCGGCGCCGCTGACCTCTTCGGCTGTGTTCCGAGGAATGCATGGCTCGCGTCGATCGGCGGGCTAGTCAAGCAGGCTGGACTACCTAGGTCGGACGGACAGGGTGTGACAGCAGCAGCAGAGGTAATGCCATACGAAGCACGGCAACAACGGGTGACGGGCGGAGGTTAAGACAAGATAGGACGATCAGACGGACCGCGGGAGGCTTGGTGATATGATGATGATGATCCTCGTGTCAACGTTCGACTGACACCTCACACCTTACACCTTACTCCTTGTATCTTTCCCGTCCCGGCAGCAAGTTCCGAGGGTGGGTATAGGAGAAACGTAGAAGAAACAGAGCGAGAGCGAATCGTAGCTGTGGTGGCTCATTGGTGATGGTGTGTATGGGTGTGTGTGTGTGTGTGTGGGCTTGCTGGTAAATGTAGGTAGGTAGGTAATGTGGTGAAGATTCTCTTTTTTCTTCCTCTT
Source organism: Biscogniauxia sp. FL1348 (assembly GCA_022544895.1). NCBI lineage: Eukaryota > Fungi > Ascomycota > Sordariomycetes > Xylariales > Xylariaceae > Biscogniauxia > Biscogniauxia sp. FL1348. Next base: position 123,718 of record JAJNNV010000046.1, on the reverse strand, counting down.
TCCTATCCTTTTCCTTTTCCTCTTCTTTCGTTCTCCTGGTTCTCGATTCTTGATTCCTTTTCTTTTCCTTTTCCTTTCCTTTCTTCTCCCTTTGCACACCTCCTCGCCCTCTCTTCTCCAACCCAAAAATTGCGAAAGAAAAAGAAAACCAAAACCACCGAAAAGTTCAAGACGCGAAACGAATGAGACCTATATTAAGGATTAGGACGAATTGAAGTGCATCGTGTTCAGAGCACCACTACCAGAATAGGTGCTGGAACGTGTGTTGTTGTAAAAAGGCAAAGGGTAAAGGGGGTTTTGGTTTCGGCAATAATGAGAAAGTTAGGTAGGTAGGTCAATGGTAGTAAGAAAGTTTGAGTGGGTTTAGTTGGTGGTTAGGTACATAGTTCGGGTAGGTACTAGGTAGTCTAGTCGGGAACGGAGTTTGCTTCTTGTTCAAGGGTATCCCATACTACTTAGGTTAGCACGACCGAAATACTCCTCTGGGTTTAGCTAAGTATATGTAAGTGCGTAGGTAACCCTTCCTCCCTCCTTAGAGGTGCTAAAGCTATAAGCCAAGAACTTAAAGAACACACCTGCAAAACCTCTTTTTTTTTGTTCTTTTTTTTTCTGCCGTTCTTTCACGTCGTCGCTTCCTCTCCTGAAAATCAATAAAAGAAAAACTGGATCCTGCTCCGGTCGGGCAGATAAGTAATCCGTACTATTACATACATCTAGATTAGGTCGATAATTACATTCTTGACCTCAGGCACCTTACTTTGTTTCTATTGGTGTTCCCACTTACCTAAGGTTGGGTAGATCGATTCTTTTCCCGCTCTAAGGTCCTTAAGGTCCCTAAAGTCCCTGCTTGACATAATGTAAGACACCTTAACGACCATAGGCCAGCGTTAACCTTTTGGTATGCAGCAGTAGCGCGTAGCAAGTTGATTAAAAAACCCTGCATTTGGCCAGTCACCACCAGACATAATGTGGCTTTCAATTGAACTTCATTGTTATCTATCACCCGACGCGGCATTTACCTTGGGGCACATACCGGCGCACACTGCACATTGCAACTTGGAATTATCCAACATTTGAAGTTGCCTTGATGAGTAAACGACAACAAGACATGACTTGCATTAATACATACATTTGATATACATCTTCAAGTTTGCAGCAAGCAGCATAAATGGCTGCCATTAATAGTCGGTCTATTGTCTACTATTAGTAAAGACGCGTTCAATGGTTGATTGATAATTTCATTAGGTTAGGTTAGGTCAGACTACTTAGTCGTGTTCTTTTTTTATTGTCTCTTTCTTTTTTTTCTAGCTTGTTCCTTTCCTTTTTGGGTAATTGTTTTTCTCCTGCTGGCGCTAGGTACTACCTACTGTAGGTATGCTGTAGGTGCTACAGGATACATAGGCGTAGGTAGCTACCAAGGGGTTCCCCAGATCTACCCAGGTTGCGTACCTCAAGACTAGGTTTAGTACACTAGGTCAGGTACTTATAGAATTGTATCTGTGCCTCGCCTGTCTATAGGTACAACCTCTATACCAGACTCACCTATCTTAGTAGTAGTGTACAATATCCATCTCCATGATCTGATATTACGTATATTAAGTATATAGTATAGATATTTAGATATGCATAGAAGGTCATCTTTGAGACACAAGTCCGTGGTATTTCCCAAGTCGGGTATGTCTCAATTATTATTAGTGAGTCTTGGTATTTATCTTTATGGTTCTTCGTTGCATTCTAAAACACCTAGGTACAGCACGTGCGAGGACTTAGGTAGGTAGTGTACAGGACCTGTACCTGCATTTGCTGACCACCCACCTAGGTAATCCACTCAACCCGGAGAATTCGCCTCCTGGGCGGATCGTGAGAGATAGAGGGGGGGGGGGCGAAAAAAAAAAAGTCGATTTCATAGCGTAACCCTTTTTAAATTTTATCACCTCGTACCTAATATTACGAAGATATCAATTAATATTTAGAGCATACCTAGATAGCTTTATAACATCAATATACCAAAAGGTGCCTCTATAGGAAGAAGGGGATGTAGTTATGTCTCATCTCTATGCCATATAAGTGCTCCGGCGTTATACTACATACCAAAACTTCAATTTACCCCTGAAAAGACCCCTATCCCTGGAGTCGCATGGAGCGTAGCATAGCAGCTAGGTAGGTTAACCCAGTCTCACAACGCCACTTAATCCACCTAATTCTCTAACGTTCATGAATGTGTAGGTAGATAAGGAGGAAACAAAAGGTAGGGTAGTTGTGTGTGTTTATGTGTTGGCAATACCATATTGGGTAGCCCCTAATGACTAGGTAACCTACATAGGTAGTGAGTATACTCTCATGTCCCCCCCCTATTAGTTCGTAACCACACACCAGAGCGGCGTCTACGACTAACCTACCTACCTACTACCACCTGCCAAGTTGGTCTCGATCATACGGACGTATCCTTCCCCTCGGAACCCCCTAATTGGCGCAGGTGTTCATCCGGTACGTTGCAGGTGTCGACGCCGGCGACGTTGTATGTAACCAATCTACCCGCGCATACAAGCGCCTAAATCGTCTACCTGCATCATGCATCTAAAATGGTGAGAAGTGAAAACGACGCCCTTCCTTTGTCGTAGCACCACTCCAAGGAGACGAGAACAGACCACTCTCCTCACTCTGACCGAAAAGAAAGATATCAACATGTCCATCTTATTGGACGAGCGAGGATTTCCCTATCAATGCGCGCTCTCTTAAACACCCCTCCCCCCCTTATTCCCCTCCCCTAGGATCAAACCCTCCTCTCCTTGGTGAAATCCCCGCGCACATCACCGATCTCTCAAGGGAGGCCAGATCTCTCTGACCGCTCTCAAGGAGTGATTACTCATTTTAGAGATCTATGTAACTCGGGGAAGGGGAAGCGGAAAGGCATCGAGGCATCGATTTTCGCCTTGACGCGATGCCATGGCCGCGCGCACGAACCATGTTGGGTGATCTCGAAAATCACGCTGTTGTGGCACTCTTTCAATCCAGTTTGGAACACATACATATTAGCGAGAGGGAAAAGACAAGGGTCTACTGATGTGAAAGTGTAAGAGAGCGGGAGATGAATGTCTGAGAGTTAAAAATACCCAAGACAGCATACGTACTTTATTGGCATTCCTGCAGCGATGGTGATGTTTCATAGACTACTTACCTATCTACATACTTACAACTACTTAGGTAGCAGGAGGTAGATAAGTAGGTATTTGCAAAGGTAGGTAGATAGTCCATACGATAATCAACTGGATGGTCCGGAAGCCTGGTTTCTGTTTCACATACGTATATTTTCTTCTACATTACCTACCTACCTACGTGCTTGGACGCTACTAGGTAGGAGGCTTGGCCGGGCCCAGAGTCAAGGCTATCGAAGATCGCTCGCCTCCAGTTAACATATCCTATCCTCACGTCTCCTCACGTCTAGTCCTAAACCGCAGTGCGCCTAGGTAGTTAGGTTGGCATGTTTTCGACCGTACCATGGGACTGTTTAGTCTGGATCGCCCAGCCGTCAAAATGACTGCGATGTCACATCAGCGATGCATGATGCGTAGGATCAGAATCACAACAGCCTGTTGAGTTCCATCGCAGCCGCGACAAACCTGCGGGGCCACCGACTTCATACCTACAATTACACACTACCTACCTATCATTGATGTACGCTTCACTGCCTTATCCTAAGTTGTCCCTCGTTGAGTGTTCACTCATAGCTCGCCTCTAGAAAGGAAGAGAGAGTAATCTCATTGTTGACAGTTGGGGAACCTGCATTCCAACTCGATGCTGTCCCCCTTTTTCACCTTCAACCTATCGGAAGCCAAGTCAATGATCCCCACCGTGTTACGTGCAAGGACCCGGCTGTATTACAGCGTGTTCAACAAGGATTCCGGCGTCCTACATACTTACACTACCTACATACCTAGGTAGGGCTTCCCCGATCAACGACGTCTACGGTAATTACCTACCTACCCAGCAGCAGCTCTCCCGCCAGCTACACTACCAATGTACACCAATGGCACAGGCCCGTTTGCCCTACCTACCTGGGTAGGTGAGACGACCGGTCCGAGCTCGACGTCGATCAGATTCACGCATATGCTAGGTAGGTACTTAAGGTTAGGTAGCCGTGTGGTGGTAGGCAGTGTATTCCAGCTTCCAGAAACACATGACGACGAGCATTGTAGTCGTAAATGCGATGCGTGAGATCCGCGGACAAACGGACGGATCCGATGGCTTCCTTTCTTTCGGCCGGGCCTGGATCCATCCATCGATTAATGAACTAAATCACGACCAGCATGCGTACCTACCTACCTGGCAGGAGGATCCATTTACACTGCCTACATTAAATATCTAGCCTCTGCGGTGGGCGGGACGAAAGAGTCGGTGAGGCTCTAGGTGCAATATACGGCCAACGCAGGCACCCTGTTGCTGTCCTACCTACTCAGGTAGTGCAGTTGCTCGTCAAGACGTCTCAAGACAAACAGATAGACGAGCCCAGGAAGCACCGGCTTGCTCGGGATTCGCATGAGGTCTCGGCTGTCCCAAATTGCATGAACAGACAAACCGGTCAGCTTCATCTACCTAGGTGTGTCCACAGTAGGTAGACGGTCGGTTGCTAGAAACTCGACTTCGGATCTCATGGCATAATCTAGACTAAGTATCGTCCGTGGGCGGGAAAGAGAGAGAATGCCAGCCACCATCATCGCCCTTCGCCCTACGTACCTGCAAATCCCGTCTTCTTGGCGATGGATTTGCGCGTCGTTCCACAGCCTCTTCCCCGATGAGAAAGTGACGAGCGATCCGCACGCCGGGGCCACTTCCTCGCGACCAGCCAGTCGGGGCGCGACGTGTCAAGGCCGGGACGCGAGGAGAAATATAATTAGGTAAGCTACGCAGGTAAAGGTTAGGTAGGCACCTGCTGCAGCCCAGAGGATGTGCTGACTTGCGGAGGCAACTACCTATGTACTTCCTATGCTGATCGGTCGGGATGGTTTGTTCGGGGAGTGCTTTTGGAAGCTGTCCCTACGGGATCCTCAACTGCCGCCACTCTGTGTGGGCATGTAGGTAGGTAATGAGTGGGCTTGGTACGGCATCTGCTCTTGCCCAACTTCCTAACCTTAGACTTGAGGTGGACTGCATTGTATAAAATACCTAGGTTTATAATATCCCAAAGACACGTGCGAACATCGGTATATCACACTATACAAAATCACTTTTCATCCATGCTTTTCATCATACCACCTTGACCAATACAAGTGAACGAATAGGTAGGACGACCCGTGATACCATCACATCAGTTATGCCGACACTCCTCTCCTCCCGCTCCCAACCTCACATAACCCATTTCCACTTCCCCGAGCATGTAGTGTAGGTACGTCGTATAGACACATCTCCAGGCTTCGGTTTCCTAATGCATATACCCCTTTCCCACTTACTCCCCTCTAAGCCGCGCCATTACCACCACTCCCACCCCCCTCCGGATCCCGCACCGCGAACTGTCGTAACGTCTGCAGATCCACCGTCCCCAGCGCGCTCTCCTCCGTAGCATCCAGATCGACACGCGGCACTGTCGAGTAAGCGGGGCGTCAGCAAGTGTACCTAGGTAACTGCCAAACCGTACCCATCCCATTCCATCATGGCCAGTCTTTTACATGCAGCAGCATCATCATCATCCCCCCCAGAGCAGACCCAGGTAAAATTCCAGATCCCCCGCCCCGAAGAAATCGAGGGAAAGAGGCTCTAGACGTCAGACTGGGTACCTACGCAGAGAGAGATACATCACCTTAGGTTGGTAGTAGTAAGTAGGCAAAGAACTAATACCCCGACAAAGAAAAAAGGAAAGGAAAAAAAAAAAGAGGGGTGTGCAGGGGTAAAGCAGCAAAGACAAAGAAAACCAAACCCACCGCCCAGCATGCCCACCCGGCCGGCGCGGTACGCGCGGTACGCCTCGAGCCAGCGCGCCGAGCACAGGCACCAGCGGCAGCCGCCGCGCAGGCCCAGGCCCGACCGCAGGTCGTTGCCCCGCGACGCCGAGTAGTCGAGGAACTCGTCCGTGACCACGGCCGCGATCGCGTGGTTGCCCGGGTCCACCACCGCGACCCCCCCGCGACCGCTCGCCGTCGTCGTCCGGCAATAGCCGTCGCGGAAGTAGCCTGTCATGGGGTCGGCGGAGAAGAATCGGAGTGGTTGCTTGAATACTGTGATGTTTGGGGTTGGTTAGTTGGAGTAGGTGGGTTATCTAGTAGAGAAAGGGGGGGAGGGGTACCGTTGAGGCTTTGTGATGCCATGTTGATAAGGGGTCGTGTCGTGTCGTTGTGTGGTTATTTTACTTGTCGTGCCTTTTCTGTGCTGAGTGGAAGTTGGGAAGAAGGTTTGAAAGTAAGGTAGGTTGTGTCTGTTCTTGTTGCTGCACTTGTTACTTATCGAAGTTAGGTAAAGTTCAATGACTTGATGTAAGCTTCTAAGTTAGACACTATATAACCTAGGTGGCATAAGTAGACCGTTTCCGGAGCGGGGCTAAGGTTAGTCAACTAAAGTGGAAGGTATTTATTAATCGATATCAATGAACTCCTGAGTTCACTTTACCCAAAGAGCATACCTTTGATACGGCACAACTCTAAGCAGAACTATGTAATAAGGAGCCCTGGATTTGAACGAAACAAAGGGATGCCAGACATAACTGTAATATTTAGCTCAGCCACGCTATTCTACTTTATTCAATGACCATTGACATTGTAACCAAGTCTATACTAATGAGTTGTGTTCCTCAATCCCATGCCTTCCGCTCAAGATCCACCCGTGCTTGTCCCCACGAAGACAACGAGGACTGCAGCATAAGTCGCAGTGGCGGTAACAGTGTCCTTATTGTCCAGTTCGAACAGAAGACTCACTGCTAGCGCGAAGAGCACAACGGCGGTGCAGACAGTTATCATGGTCTTCGTCAGCGACGAGTCAAACGCCATGATGAGCAAGGGCACGATCAACACAGCTCCCCCAACCACCCCGACTAAGAAGCGAGCGATGCGATTAAGAGATGGAGAGTATTGCTCAGGAGGCAAGCCATGGGAGAAATCCGCCCGCCGGGTAGATTTCTCTTCCTCGGTCCAGGAAACATGCTTTGGCAGATGTTTCCGCAGGAATTCGCGAACCGGATCCTGCCTCTGCGTTGGCTTTGGGTTGAGGGAGAGATACTCATTGTCGTAGGGATTATTTCGGACCTTATTATCATTATTTACACCCTCGGCGGCGGCAGTATCCATTTGTTGAGTACCGGGCTGGGCCAATGATGGGAAGATACTCTCGAGATCGATCCTTTGACGGTCCGCAAAAGCTGATGGCAGGGGAGGAAGTTGGGCCATATATTGATAATCCCTTATTGCGTTGGCTAGATTTTACTTACATTCAGTATAGGACGAACTAGGACATGATTACAATCTGACCATTACTCTACTCACTGTATCGGTGCAATAGCAAACCTAGCCGGTCCATTTGCTCCTGGCTGCTCTTCCCATTACTTCGTATGTCGGCCTTGATTTTGATCAGCTCATTAAACAGATAGGCTATGTGAAGGCGCGAAAGCCGTCCGAACCGGGCAACGAATGGATCATCTCGACTATCGTAGCCACAGTCAAAAAGAGCCCTCCAATACGTATCAGATGTCGCGGGGTTGAAAGAGGGAGACGGGGATGTTGCTGAAGCCATGAGTGTGCTCGGATTTGGGGATCTGGGGATATTGAAGGGCCAGAATCGGCGTGAGGCCGAAAGCGTTGAAGTTCCGCAATACAGGGGCTTGTGTGGTAATATACTAGTATGCTACAACTCGAGAATATGCTCTATTTGATGTAGATGACCTACATGCCAGGTTCAAAGCTTGATTCTGATCTTAAACGACAGGTGAATTAGATAGTAAAGTAGGTGCTTATCCAAGTGAAGTATACCTACATCTTTAACGTATGGTATTCTTTCTGTATTTTAAATATTCTTTACAGTTACCCAACCTAGATAATATTGGAAAAGAATCTCGAGACATATGTAACTTCGCTTTATTTAAAATAGCATGTATACAGATTATATGCAGTAAGCAGCAAATATTCTGTATGTAAGTATATCGTGCCTAGGCAGATTTTATTTCCGACAAAAGATGCCTGACTACGTTGATACCAGCCTCACCTTGAATCTTCCCAATCCATCCTCTTTCTCACAACTCCCGTCATATTGTCAAGTTAATACAGGCCTCTTCAAAAGCAACGGCTGACACCAGGACTACGCTTTGAAAATGCCTAAAGTAGCACGGGATCGCATCGAATATCCCAGCGGAATTGGTTTCCCTCATGGTAATAAATGGTCTAGGCCTTCGAGAGATCGCCGCCTTCGGGCTCAATCATACGTCCATGGCATTCTGGATGACCTAGGCACCCTCATCGACGCCATCGAAGGGGTAGATCCGCTAGCTTATCCTCACATCGAATGGACTCAGCTTTCTGGACTACACAACTTCAAACCCAAGGCTCCAATTCCGGGAGTGATCGTAGACTTTGTCGTTGACAAGGCCAATTCTATCTCAGTTGCATATTCCATGGCTGTGAGACGGCGCTATTTCAAAGTCTCCACCAACTGTGACCTATATGTTTGTAAGTAAGATGCGAGCCTCAGCATGGTTTTAATACTGAAAATTACGGATCTCCATAGCGGATGAGCTGCGGGAGTTCAACAAAGTTGTCAAGAGCCTATTCCACAGAAAGTCTGCTCCACAAATTCTAGAAGAATCATTGGGAACTACTGAGTTACTCCAACGTCTGATTGACCTTTTGGAACAACACTCTTCTAAGGTCGTCTTAAGTTATGATGCGATGTATCCCGACAACCCCGATTCGACCAACCATGGGCATCCCGGCCCCAGAACCACACAATCACTTCAAGGAACAAACCTGGGACCGACATCGACATCTACGTCAAGACCAGATACTTCCTCGTCACGGCGCTCATCACGCCCATTACGGCGCTCAGCAAGACTGCGTGAATTGCTACAAAAACATCGAAGTTCATAAGTAGCTTAATCTGAAGAGTTATGGGCTGAAAGTCTTGTTGTATCAATTTCATTGAGCGAGCGAAGATTACCGCAGCAAAGTACTGGCAAGGAGAAACCCAGGGGTAGTAGTTGATGAGGGCGGCTGAGGACGGACATCATCACTAACAACAGTTTACGAAAGCCTTCTTATACACCAATAGCATTTCTGATATCACCTAATTCTTAGACGTCCATTCCCCTTGTGAAAATCTTATCTGTTGCACCTATATTGAAGTTGCACCTACATAGGTACTTAACCGGCAACCCCCCCCCCCCCCCCCCCTTTTCACATCTATATCAAAATTAGCAGACAATTGCTTTTGGAAAGGCTGGTTGGACCGTCTGCCTAGCCAGTGTAGACCTCTTTACTTCCCTAGTTCGTCGATACATTGGTACCTACTGCCTGCCTACCTGTAGGTAAGTTATCTGTAGCTGGCAAGCCAAGTCGACGAACGGCTCTCTTCTAGCAAACTATCCCATCCTTAATAACATATGCTTGACACACGTTACAAGAGTGCACCAATGATTTAATCCTATTTCTCAACAGAAGCGGCTAAATGCCACTTATAGAAATACTTACCTGCCCTTGGCAAAAGGCCACCCTCCAGATCCCCGAATATGAATCTATATCGACAGGCCTCAACTAACATCCCAAGGACTGTCTTTACTCGCTTATAACATACGGCTCTAACGGATTGCTTGGGTCCTGCTATTAGAATCGACCCGTACGAGCTCCACGTAAATGATCCCGACTGTTTTAAGGACTACTGGGAGAGTCGTTGGAATAAATACGACTGGTCTTACGACACATTCGGCGCGCCACTTTCGGCAATCCGCAGCGCAGACCACCGCCTATACTAAGAGCGGCGTCCACTACGCCCTGGGAACGCCAACCTACATGTTTAAGGCAAACGTGAAGCGAAACTAAGACATTATACGATGCCTGAGCTTCAAAGTGTGTGGTCTAATTGCTGAATATGATGGGATGTCAAGAACAGTTGATCTCAGTAGCATCCTCAGCGCCTTCGTCTGAGATGTCGCAACAGAGTGTCTTCTTGGCCAGAGTTATAACAATCTCGACAACGACGACTTCAACAGTGGGGTGGTCGCTGTCTTCCAGGGCGGCGGTCATGTCGGGCGTGCGACTAAGCATTTACGCTGGTTCGGGCCACTTCTGAAGTCTATTCCATCGTCAATTATCGAGAAGACGGGGGGGAATAAAGGAGCAGTTGCCTTTCTTCGGCTTCCATAATGTGCGGCACCACGTCGTATCAACTTAGTCCGCAATGGCTTTTGCTGATAATAATACTTAACGTGGTAAGTAATGTGTTCAAGTCTTCTATAGGCAGAAATTTACATCGTAGTTGTTACATTGGTTCAATAGTTTGACTTCGAGTTTGATGATGCTGTTCCCAGAGACGTGTTGACTTATAGTGATGAGTTCATCATTGGTACACAGAATAGGGGCGGAATCAAGGCCCTTGTCATACGGCACGAGCCTACATTGGTTCTTTTGGCGATCTTAAGAACACAATATGTTGAGGAAGCCATCTTTCATACTAGTTGGTTGATAAAAGGAGATGGAACTGTGGAAGACTATGTTGCAAACCTACCTACCTATGCTGGATAATATTGATTTTCTTACATTACGGAGTATTGCGTACAATTTCCTTAATATATCTGACTATCTTCAGAACAACTCTGTAAGGACAACTATGTTATTCTGATTTTTAGTAAATTACCTAGGTAAATATGTATCAGGAGAAGGGGCAGTTAGATTCATCTACAAGGCTCACGCTTATATGTACAACTTCACTGTGTCTTGTTTTTAGCCTGGTATTGCAAGTGAAGCCTCACATACGTTATTGCTAGAGCTGAAATACTGGTTTACAGGGGAATGTCTTACAAACTAGAGATTTAGAGAGTATTAAATATTATAAACTGCAGGATGTTGATAGTGAACTTGTAATTTAGAGAATGTAAATCGGTTCTCTTACGCATCAAGCATATGAGTGCTCACTAATATTAGGTGCGAGGAAAACAGTTCAAGATATACACTAGGAAAGTACTTGTTATATGGAAGACTAGGGAAACGATGACATACGTGAGCTTCCCGTGAGGAATTAGACAGCTCCAGGGAGTTATCTCAACCAGCTATGGTTCTGGTTGATTGCGCAACAACTAACAATTACTGCCTAACTTATAATGGCTTAACGATCAAAGGATATGCTAGAATTTGCTACGACTAGGAATCTATGTCGGGAGAAGAGAATAGATTCATAATTATAGAGAATAGGTAGATAGGATGTAATCTAAGAAAAAAAGGTTTGAAACTAACACTTGTGTGTTATCTTTTTACTATTAGCGCCTGTAGCGTCGTGGTTGCAAACCCCTTCCAAAAACTCCTTAACTTAAGATAGGAGTATGAAGAATGAATTCCATTTCATATTTTTCTCCAATGAGAGGAATAGGGGTTGCCAATACAAACAGCACCCAATTCTACAAGAAGACAGGCTAGTATCTAATACAGCAACAAGCCAAGCTCGATTCAAATATTTCAAGTTGCAGAATCTGAACCTAGTGAGATACGTCAATATTGTGTTCTCTATTAGAAGTTCGCTCTAAATAGCTCTAACCTAGATAGTAGTGTCTGGAATCCCGGAGTTCATTTCCACTGTAAATTGGTTTCAAGAACTAAATCCTATCTACCTACCTAGGTAAAAGAAAATGCCTTCAGTGAAAAGGATCAAAGTATGTGTGAGTGAAGGCTACCTTAGAGCTCACCCGCAAAACGCTCAAATACTGCTAATTAGTACATGCAAGAAGAAATGATGCCATATATAAGTTTCTGCAAGCAGGTGAAATAGACGCCTCGTTTAGTAATCGGGAGGCCTGCAAACCATTCCTTAATATGGGTCGAAGGGCGGAAAAGGCATCTTCAAAAGGAACCTGTGAACGATGTTACCAAGATTCTTATGCCTAGAACGGGCAACAATCGCCTTGTGATACAGGTGCGTCTTTTCACACACACACGCTCATCAAGGATGTCGAAAGAAGCCTAAGCGGAGACGCTCCAAAATGTTGATCGGCAGAGAGACCGATTCTGAAGCAGACTAGACGCCACACGTCGATCTGTAAGCGGACGAGGAGGCGTGGACGAACAACCATTGTTGTTGTATTTTGTTTCTGTATAACAGCCCCCCCCCCCCCCCCCCCCCCCGGTCGTATTCGGAAATGCGGGCTGTCGCCGAATTCTCATCGATGATACGATCCGCAAAGTATGGTCTCGCTCGGCGGGTTCTACTAATTATAGAAAGGCGCGACTCGTGCGTGCAAGGTTAGCCACGGCGAGTGTCTGCCTTTTCCCATCACCGAACTGACTGTGAGGCTTGGGATCCCGAAGTAGAGGGGGGGACAGGCTACAGCAATGTTTGTGTACCAGTATTTCTGTAAGCAACTCGGAAATCACATCACAGATATATTAAGATGCTTACAGCTATTCTCGTCCCAAGCATGAGAAATCATGTGTGCTTTTGCTAACAGCGGCTAAGTAATGCTACCTAATATTGACTCAAGAAGCAGAGATCCTGAAGGTAAAATATGTATCATATTGATCGTCAGCATACTATGTAGGTATTGCGTGGTTACTGCTCGGGACTTCTTCCAACTAGTACCTAGTAATGCAAGACTAATATAATATTTATCGGAAATGGGTATTGATTGGCAATACTATTTAGTAAAGCCTTCGGAACTCTCTGCAATAACTATTATGTCACATATGTCGTGACCGGCATTCGTCATGTTACCCTCCAATAGTAGGTACGTATTATATTATATCTTGATTTGGTACCTGCTTAAGCAAATGCGTTCTTTACGCATTCTCTCTCCAGTACCTGCATTTTCCCCAATCACCATCAAGCCCACGATGCATCATCCCTGGTTTATTCTGCAGCCCGGTGTCCGTACCTGCATTTATTAAGAGCGAGACGGTTACCACCTATCTAGTGGCTATGGTACATACAGAGTGCTATCATTGTTCAAGAGCAATTCCTTGTCTATAGGGTCCTCTACATGAAGCTGGTTGATTTCAGCGCCTCTCGCAAAAAGGTAACACTCGAGTTGCATGTGGCTAAGCACCTAACCCTTCCCCTGAGCTAGGTAGTTCTGTATTGTAAAGATCTACCACATGCCAAAGCCCCTGCCCTGCTCGCCTATCGCGGCAGACACGCTTTATACCTATAACCGTGTTGAGAGTCGATTCCGCACTTAACCTAGTCTAGGTGACTTGATGTAGCACATAGGCTGAGAATATCGCTATGCAATAGGTAGAACGTATTTGATATTAATCGACTTCGGCTTCTGTATAGCGCGGTGTCTCGTAAAGGGACCGTTTGCAGCAATAAGCAACCATTGGTACTAGGTCCATGACTACTATTTACTACTCGTTTATATCGCAACAAGGGTAGGAGGCGTTGTGAGAGACTGCGAGAGTCACCTTAGGTGGTAAAATCGTCGACGACGTTGATGAATAAATTTCGGTATCTTTCCATCTATTTTGTGTATTTAGTGTTCATATCGGGAGCCATACTTGCCTAGCTGTCCCTCGAGCTAGCTATCTGTATTCGTATAAGAATAAGGGAAACTAGATGTCAATATAAGTTGAGGCCTGGATTTGAACAGTTAGATGGGATCGATCGCACACCTGGGAACGAAATCCCTCATACATGCCGAGAACCTAGTTGTGAGGTTGTCATCTAATTTTGGTGGACTTCTCCCGAGATAACTTTATCTTCCTCGCCTCACCCTTATTGGAGTTGAAACCCTTTTGTCTAGAGGATATGAACCTTACAATGCATGATATAGCTACCCGCTACATAGGAATGACACCAAGGAAGGTCGAAGTAGATAATTTGGCCGCCTCGGTATATCCAATTGATGTATCAAGTCTGTAATGTCCACCTTTACGAACTCGGTCGACCCCTTCGCCTTTCCCTCGGATAGGCCATTCTACTCTTGCCTATAGATTGGTGCTATCGAAAGGCAACCCGATCGTCTGCGGCGTTATCCCTAGGTATACCAACATAAATGGTCGTTCACCATAATAGGGCCTTGGACCTCGGCGACTGATTCTAGGGAGATTTTGCTGAAGTCACCAGTGAATGTCTACCTTGCATCGAAATGGAACGCCAGGGTTGCCGACTGCAGAGTATAGAAGCGCATCGAGTAGGTGCCCAGCTCTGATTATTGACGGCGGAGATATCATTCCGGCCAACAACAATAAAATCAATTAAAAGACAACTTGGACCATATCAAATAGTCCTACTGAAAGTGAGTGAACTGTATACGAATGCAGGAGCGGTGGCCGCTATCTAGAAACGGGCTAGTTACTATTTCGATTGGGACGGCGACGGCGACGGCGACGACCTGGACTCCTGAGCTGTTCACATCACATGGTTGTAGAAGACCAAACCTCCTATTGACAATGCGGGGGGCTATCGCTTCGATATGTATTACTTTGTGGTAGCGATGATATGAGCGAGAGGTCAGTGAGCTGAAGGCTAGCTGAGGACACTTCCCCGTGGGCGTACCATGGGCTCGGGAGAAGGGAAATTTAACGGCCACTCTAATGGACATCTGTAATTAGTTGCTATAATTGTCTGCCCAGAGAAGCTTATCTGGAAAAAGGGGGAGGCAAGGGTCTGTAGGTGGGCCGGTTCTAGTAGGTATAAGCTGAGCCCTCTATTCTCCGCAACAATGAAACATAACACAACCAATCCACATTACTGTTTACGGCCATGCTGTCAAATTATTGTAACGTAGCTATACATCTTTAGGGACTAGTGGGCATGGGATTCCGAGTTACCATATACGCAAAGGGACACCCGCACTCTAGGGGTAGCTCATGGTGTGTAGTCTAGTCTAGGCTGCCGGGGTTGTCTTCTCGAACATGGTTAAGAGAAGGAGTTTGGCTCCCACATGCATAATGATGATATACACTTTACTACTACCGAGAATCAGGGGTACGACCCAATATGCTTATTCTGATTGTACCTACCTAGTGTGTCTAGAACGTGAAAAGCTTCGCCACATACTGTCATACTGTCGTAAAACCCATTTCTTTTCTCTTGATGTTACCTTTCCTCATCTCCCTATACGTATTCACTGGTTCAACTGCCGTTGTCCTGGGGAGGACTAAACCGAGACTAGGTCCTAGGTCCCGGAAAAAGGAGAAGTTGTAAGTCTGACACCTAGTCGTTTACATAATAAGGCTATTAAATGGATTATAAAGCTTGTTTAACATAGGAAGCACTCCCCATACCTAGTAATCCATGATCTAGGTACTTGGAAGACAACACGCACAAAGGCCTGCAAACTACCTACGGACCTGTCGAAAATGAAATAGAACAATAAAAAAGTGTACCCTTAATTTTAGAATATTGACCTAAGCCCATTGAGGTGGACAACACATTGAATACGATGCCAGGGTATATTCTAGAATGTATTACGAAATATAGACATTTGTTAATGCCGACCGCAACTTTGAATAAATAACTGGATATAGCTAGCATCTCCAGGGTTGATTCTCGTAGCGAATGAATTTTTTCCATTTTCCATTTTTGTTTTTGTCATCAAACTTATGGCTCAGTGATGATGTTCCGTGTATTGTAGCGTAATGTGTGCAGTAGGTAGTCGTCATCCAAGCCAAGAAAGCAGCAAGCCAAGAAAGGAGGGGGAACTGTCACTGAGAAGCCAAGCGTGAGGATTTGAGGCCTCAAAGCTGCTATTTCGGATAGGGCCGGATCGCCGGTATACTGTCAAAGTGAAATTAACATGAGGGGTCAGGAGGGGGACAGCGGGTTCAGACGAGGGTTGACATATCAAAAGCCACTCTTCTCTCAAGATGTTCCCTAATTCGGACAGTTTGGTTCATAGAAATTGTGGGCAACTCGGCCAAATCATACAAGGCCACGACGGGTTGGACTTAGGGTAATAGAATGCCACTTCGTATCAAGTGGAGATGAAATGAATGCTATTTGCAGATCTCGAGGGTCCCTCTATAGATGGTACTAACGTAGTTGAGTGATATCCTTGCCTCGCCTGACCAATCAACTATCACAGCTTTCTCGAGCTGGGGAGGTTGGACCACGCGGTGACCGGTAGGGCGACGATGCTGACTGGACACATTGGCAAGCCTCGCATGCACTCCATCACAGTATTCGCACTACCGTACTGATGGAGTTAAGCTTATCCCATCTCACCGCAGGCTCGTGTTCCTAAGTCAACCCCTTGTCGTGTTTACTGAAGGCTTGGTACAGACCACAAAAAAAGAGGTCTGCATGGCATAATAACAACTGGTAATGAGTTAAGCCTCGCGGTATTTTCATGACACCCACATACGAGATTGGCTTGGGAGTGGAACGTTAACACGGACAAGCGACCAACCACCTACAGAATATGGATCTGCGGCATCGACATTTCAGTTCACTTTTTTGCATAAGAAGGACTGAATGCCGCCTTGCTGGACTTCATGATGCTCTCTTTCCTCTCCACCCGTACATAGTCTTCTAATAGCCAAGTCACTCGTTTCTGCTTGGTCTTTCAGTCTTTCGTTCTTCTTTATATATTAATATAATCTTTCGTTACTTGTACGGTAATAGACTTTGTCCTCGCGACATAACCGAGAGAAATGTATCGACTATCTATGGGCCTCGGGGCCCTCGCCCTCTCGGGCGTTGCGCAAGCTTCCTACCCGGTTGCTCCTCCGCCTAGCTACCCGGTCAACCCTCCTCCTGAGGTCCCGGTCCAGAGCACGAGCACCGAGTTTCCGGTTACCTCTACCTCTGTCCCTCCTGCGAGCCCTCCCGCTACCACCCCGGGTGTTCCAACCTACCCGGCGGCTCCTCCCCCTGGGACGCCGGTGATCTCGACTTCCACTTGGTCGCCGGAAACCTCCACCACCTACCCGCCCAACACGCCGGAGAGCTTTTCCACCACCTTTGTGCCTAGCACCTCGACTGCTACCACTCCCGGTGTCCCTGATTATCCCATGAGCCCACCGGCCCCTGAGCTGTCGACCTCTACTTGGTCCCCGAGCACGAGCACCTCAACTGTTCCGGGCACCCCGGGTACTCCAACTTACCCGGTGAGCACCCCGGTGATCTCGACTTCCACCTGGTCTCCCGAGACTAGCACTTCCACTGTCCCTGGCACTCCTCCCGGAGTTCCCAGCTACCCAATGAGCCCGCCTGCGCCGGTGATCTCGACCTCCACCTGGTCCCCTGAGACTAGCACCTCGACCGTTCCGGGCACTCCTCCTGGTGTTCCAAGCTACCCCGCGAGCCCTCCCGCTCCGGAGTTCTCGACCTCCACCTGGTCGCCCAGCACCACTACTCCGAGCATCTGGACTACCACCAGCTACTCGTCGAGCACGTCAACTGTCCCCGGCACTCCTCCTGGTGTCCCTAGCTACCCCATGAGCCCCCCGGCTCCTGAGCTGTCGACCTCTACCTGGTCTCCCAGCACCAGCACTTCAACTGTTCCGGGCACTCCCAGCATCCCGACTTACCCGGCCACCACCCCGGTGATCTCTACCTCTACCTGGTCGCCGGAGACTTCCACCTGGTTCACCACCTCGACCTCGACTTTCAGCACCTCGACCCACAGCGTCCCGACTTACCCCGTGAGCGTCCCGTCAAGCAGCACCACTACTCACCCGGTCATTTCTACCTCCACTACGCTGCCGGCTACCTCGAGCTCTACCTCGTGCACTGAGTCGACCACCTACCCCGGCACCACCACCACTCACCCTGGTACCTCTACCACTGTGACTCTTCCTGGAAGCTCCACTTCCACTACCTTCACCCACCCGGTTTTCTCTACCACGACTACTTTCCCTGGCACGACCACCACTGCCACTCACCCTGTTGGTTCTACCTCGTGCTCTGAGTCTACTACTGGATTCACCACCTCGTACACCCACCCTGTGTCGAGCACCGTCACCACTCCTGTGACTTTCCAGAGCACTACCATGACCTACCCGACCACCCCAGTTACCTCGCGTCTCACCACCACGGAGACCTCTCCCGTGACCTTCCCTGGCACCACCCCGGTTGGCTCTACCAGCACTTCTTGCACGGAGTCCACCCTTACCACTTCGGTGACCACTCCCGTGACTTTCCAGAGCACCACCGCGAGCTACCCTACCACTCCGGTCACCTCGCGCCTCACCACCACGGAGACTTCCCCGGTCACCTTCCCTGGTACTACCCCCGTTGGTTCCACTTCTTGCACGGAGTCCATCACCACTCCCACCGGTGGAATGAGCACTACCGAGACTTCGCCGTCGTACCCGTCTACCTTCTCGACCACCACCCGGGTCACCACGGATACGTTCTCCACGACTACTACCACTCCTGGCTATCCTACCGCTCCAGTTGAGCAGCCCTCCACGGGATATCCTTCATCGTCAGTACAGACCACCTCCGGCGTTTCCCCCTCCACTTCCGGTGTCCCCCCGTACCCGACCCACCCCGTTTCCAGCTTCAGTACCTCGACGACTAAGACTCCCTTCGTAGGCACTGGTACCGGTCTCGTTCCCGTCCCGCCCGTCGCAACCTATCCGGCGCACAGCATTAGCAGCCACCCTCCTTCTAGCAGCGTCCCCACCCCAACGACCGGCTACCCCACGATCGCCACCGCTGGTGCCGGCCGTGTCGCGAAGAGCGGCATGGGGTTCGCCGCCGCCGCCGTGGCCGCCGCCGCTCTGTTGTAAGCACTTATAGGATGAAGATTGGACACTAAAGGCATTAGAGAGGAAACATTTTTATCAAGGCGGCATTTCGGTGGAGTTCAACCGGGGACGGGAGGAGAGTATCCGTTTTTATCTCTTTTTTTGCTTTTTCTGATTTTATTAACTTGAAACTGGCTTGGTGGTTGTGAATAGGTTATCTTCTTCCCCAGATGACATCAAAAACTAACATCAATTTTTTTTCTTTCGTCGCGAAAAAAAGGAAAAAGCTTTTTTTTAACCTTAGGGCAATCACCAATTATAAAAATGGAGAGCAAGTATGGCAGTAATAGAAAACTTCTACCAAATTCATTCATTTTTACCCCTAGGGAAATTCAACTGCTTCGTTGCCCCGTGACATTTGCTACTGACTTGTTCTACTCACGTCCCTAGTTTTGAATAACCTGTAGAGTCATCACTGTTTCCTGTTCCTTCTGTATTTTAGCAACGACGGCTTTCATACCTTTAACTGTGTAACTGAGTCTCGTTTGCCTCAGTACTCCGTCTGTTGGTATACCGTATACCCGTTGGAGATATGGACATGAAAACTGAAAACTGTCTTAGTCTCATATTTACTCTTAGGTTGTCACTTTGTTTTTCTGTATGCACTAAAGGTCTTGCATTCGGTAACTTGATTCTGGTCTTGGTTTGGGACGAGTATCCTGTGAATCTGCATCTGTTCAGGGGTAAATCTGACAGGGTGACGTTTAGATAACATTCAACCCACATGTATAATCTAATAGATTTCCACTTTCCAAGTGAACATGTTCGAAGCGTTCACCTATTGATGTCATGGAGGGTTCCCAAGCGGTATCCGTGGCGGGAGACTATTTGTTACAGCCTGCTTGTACCTTGGTTCTGGGGCTCTCGGCATGCTGCGGAATTCTTTCTACAATTTCTTTCCGCATTGGGGTACTGTCTACTATTTTTGGACGAACCATCACAGTTCCTTACTTATGCAGCCGTTACATCATCGTCAACCTATAACAGTTTTTTTTCTCTGCCCAACTCAGTAGGTAGTTCGAGATGGTTCTTCGTTGTGGTGTGGAGCAGCCTTTACTTCACTTCGTATATTAAAATAGGGCCAAAACGCATACTAAGAAACCCGTGAGGTCCGTTCTGCATCGATCGAAGGAGGTAAGCGTATATGCAACAACCGTGACGGAGGATAATTCTGCTTACATCAGATTATCCAGCACGTTGCTCGTGTCGGATCCATCGGTAATGTCTACCTACCTAATTTCACGAGTGAAGGACCTTCTCGGCACGGATCACCTCCGTGGAACTACCTACACTAGTGTGAAAATGCGCTGGATTCCGCGGGACTGACTCGTGCTATCGTTGCGTGGACCTTACCTAGGTACATACATACACAGGGGCCATCGTTACCTTCGTTCTTTTTTTCTGGTTCGTATTCGCACTCCTATTTCATGTTGTGTTGTAAAAGAATTGAGGGGGCTGCCCCTATCGTCAACCTCTGCACGATAGGGACACCTAACGACACCGTGCACTTTGAGATTTTCGGACTACGCGACTCTTGCTTCGAAAGTCAGTGACGATCTTTATTCCACTTATTGCGATATGGACCACCCCCTAAACGTCACTATATGTGGTGCTGGTCAGTATGATCGACTATAGTTTCTATGGTACCAGTGTTGTTTAGCACAGTTCTAGACACAGTCTTATTCAGGGGCTAAGCCTTAGGCATATAGGCATATATCAACTCGTAAATGCTCTGCAATACATTAGCCATTAGATAAATGACGAGCAGATTTGTCAAGTACGAGAGTTTTGGCGCGCTAAGGTCCATCATTACGTCTTTCCTGAGCGGCATCAATTAATAGGGGCCAACTTATTCGATCTACCTATATACCCTGGAGCTATACTGAAAAAAATGCTTTAGACTTGTCTCTTTTTTCTCTTCAACCGCCCAGAGAAGAAGACCGTACATCACGGTCCCAAGTTGCTATCATAAGATAGTGGTTCCCAAGTATACAGATGAGACTTTAGTTTCCTAATAACTACACCAGCCCGGATACAATGTTAGCCGTAAAAGCATGCATACTATAAGATGTGACGAGGTGATACATGTGTTACGGGCAGCTTGTGGCAAATACTCCCATTACCATAGCTTTAATACGGGACACGTAACACGTCGTTGATACCTAGACTCCTAAGAGTTGCGGTGTGAAAAAAGACGATAAGGGGAAAAGGTGATGGGTACAAAAGCCTTAGACAGCGAAGAAGCTGATAGCATGTAAGCGACGGTTAGGCGCCTCAGGCTATGATTCTGGCCTCTCATACGACGACGTTGCAACCCAAATTCGGGTATAATATTAGAAGGCTAGTCAGGGTGCCTCGTAACAACTAACAAAAGGCGGCGGTGGACAAAATCCACAACCCTCTCGTATAGAGTGTCTTCAATGAGCGTCCGCTAGGGCCATTTGCTCTACGTCAATATATTACCCGTATTGTCTGACGCGATATATCGTCTAGCACTGCTTCCTTTCGCGGCACTATGACTAGATAATAGGAAGTCGAGTATCATCTTCTTTTGATTGCGCTATGAGCTAGTATGTATTAGTCCTGATTTGATATGTTAAGCCGTTTGAGGTAATTGAGGTTGGAGATGATGCCGAAGGTGAGAATTGTTCAAGGTCAATATTTCATGACACTGGCGTCTTAATCCAGAAAGTTAGCCCTCTCTACCAGCGAACCCCTACATTATTATTCTCCTTTATACTCGTCCCGGCTGAGCTGGGATTAATATCTTAACGGTGTCCAAAGAATATCTGTGTCTTCTTAGATCTAGTTTGCGTACCTAGTCCTCGGTCACCTAGAAGTCGCAGTCACTTCATCCTTCGTAAATAGGTACTTACATGGTAATAGGATCATGGTGTATTTTCCCACCTGTTCAGCAGCACAACTGCGAGAATCGAGATTTCATGTAGAAGCCGAGGATTGAGAAGACTAACACTAATTATTAAGTGAGCCCCGTCCACAGCACACGTTCCGTCACGAATACTGACTACCTACCTACGTCTGCAGTTTCCTGTTGAATCTGTACTTACATACGCTTTCCAGGTATTCCACATACACATACTTGAGCTTTAACTACGTGATGATAAAATGGGGATATTGTCGATAAATTCCTTTCACTCTACCTCTTTTTCCGTATCCCAGGCCTCGTAAAGAGCCAAATATACACCACCAAAGTACAGAAACACCTCCGTCACACACGGCGAGTCGCTTCGAAAACCATTGATAGACTGAAGCTGATATGCACGCGAGGCGATTCCATTCGATTGTTGAGGCACATGTGAAAGACTACGTAAACAGAAGCACACAGCAGCTGGTAAGCATAGTGATGATCCTCTCCATCGCCAGGATGCTCATTTATAGGTAGTTGCTACCACTGTCTCTTCTACGCCCCTACTACGTACCCTCAGCCTAGCCAAAAGCCTTCGAGCCAAAGCGGCTGCGCTCCATCCAAGATCAAACACACCATCAAGAAGAAGGTCCCGAGATAAACACCGTCAAGACAGTCGCATACCTGAGTTAGCCTACCCCGTTAGCTTTCCCAACTCCATCGAACCTTGCAGAGTAGATAGGGAGGGACATGTGGTCTCACGTAGCGCCAGCGACGAGCATCTCGAGCGCCCTGGCCGTGGCGAGGCGGGCCAGGAGCAGCATGAAGGCGGCCAAGAACAGGACGATGACGCCGATGCGCGCGGCCGTGCTGGCGAGCGCGCTGCAGATGACGAGCGGGGCCGCGAGCACGCCGACGAGGAGGAGCAGGACCGCCGTCTTGGCGATCCGCTTGACGGTCGCGTCGGAGAAGATGAATACGCGACGGTCTCTGGAAAGGTTGCGCTTGATTTCCTATCCGTCCCCCCATCCCCACCCCCTCTCTACATGGTTAAATCTGTTTCTATTCTGTCTGTCTATTTTGAATATCAACGTACCTTGTGTATGCCACCGAAATGGCGGATGAGCACGTCTTCGGCCCACGCCTCCAGCCGAGTGGCCGCCGAGTCGGGATTCGCCGGGGCCACGCCGACGAGGTCGTCGTGCTTTTGCAGGTACTCGCATTCCGCCCAGCTCAGGCAGGAGGTCCCGTTCAGCCAGTTCTGGAGGCTCTGGACGTCTCTCGGGTTCGGGCCCGGGAGGCCGAGGACGCGGTTGTTCCTGTGGAGGAACTCATCTGATGGGGAGGTCAGTCTTATGTGCCTAGGTAATACTGGGCAAAGAGAGAAAAACCCCGGAAACTGAGCTAGCCTCACCATAGTCAGCTAAAGCGCGATCGATATTGTGCAGTATCTCGCCTCGCTCGACGTTAGTGTCGTCCCGACGACTGCCCAGGAACAAGGGACATTCTTCTGCAGAGTCGATGCTTTCCAACTGCTCCTCCAACACGGCCAGTCGATCTTGCTTGACCAAGAGGAGCCGAGCACGAAGCTTGTTGAAGCGCCGGCAGATGAAAAAGGAGTTGTGGGCAGCGACCAGAGCAGAATATCGGGGGTAGCCGGGCCGGTAGTCCTCAACTCCAGTGTTGCCAAAGATATTAGCGAATCCTTCGGACGGGATCTAGGACCGCAAGCGCTTACTGTATTGTGCCGGCAAATCGGAGGGCTCGGGGACATCGCTAGATAGGAAATAAGTTATACATGATGTCGCTGATGATTTCACCACGCTCCCTACGCGGCTGGGGAGTGACCGGCAACCGCCCAGTGCTCTTCTCATGATATCCATCTTCAGAATTCCTCGGGACTTCTAAGCAGACATTTGGGTAGTAGCCTCATATCTAGGCATCATGACTCTATACTTTATACAAGGCTTTTAGGTATTGTGCCTATGCGCTTGGTGCTGTGCAATACCTAGCCCAAGACCACGGCCCCCCTTTTACCCTGCTCGTGCAAGTGATATTTACTACCTCTCGGAGATGTGTTGATGTCTAAATAATACCTGCAATTCGTCGCCCGGTAAGCCTGATGATTAGTTCATTAGACCTGATTGCTGCCTGATGGATTTGCCTGCATATTGCTGTCTGACAGCCTGCTTATTCTGCGCCTCTTCTACTCTTCCGCGCCCCTCCTTTTCCTTTCCCCCCCTCTCCTCTTTCCACCGAAGCAGAGTTGCGCGAATCACAACACAACCAGAAAATTTCCCGGGCGTCTAGTATATATTTTATGCATTTATATTCTTAGAGAGAAGAAAGTAGGTGAAGGAGGAAGGAGTTTAAAATGGCCGACGATTCTCGACGGTAAGAGACCGAAATTGAGATGAATAACGCAATAAAAAAACTAATTCCGCTTGGCAAACCCAGCTCCGTGAGCCCCGACTTTGAGTTTGAGGGAGACCGGCCTTGGATTGAAGACTTCGGATCGGTGAGTAGTACCGTACCGTCTTACACCATGTGCAGAAACGCGCAATATACCTAGGCAGGGCTAAAACCAAAAGGAAAAATGCTCCCAGACAGCGAAATACCGTCCTGGCACCGTCGTCTACCTTCAAATACCGGGCCAGCCAGGGCGAGATGGCCCATTTAAGGTCGAGAGCGTGTGCGGGCCGCAGAAGTACAAGCTCTGTGATATGAGGGGCCGAACGGCCAGGAATGGAGATGAGATCGATGAGAAATATCTAAGCCAGTAGTCCGTTACGTTAGGAAACCCGAGGAGCACTCGCAGGTCTGCACTAACCTAGCAGCCAATGCGCGGCCATGGATAGCTCGGGGGTAATCTGCACCAGGTACGGTTTACTTTACAGTCCGCACAGTGAACGTCCTCGTAGCCCAGTTTTCGTCGGGAGCACCTGGGGTATGCTTTCTGGTGGGCGTAGTTAGATGTGTCAGTAGATCTGATAATTCATGATACCGTTTGCTGCCACGTTCTTTGTCGTGTCTTGCCTCCTCTATATTGCTGAGCTCTGGAAGGCTCAGCGACTGGAAGGATGTAGGGACGCTAGTGATAAAGATTTTGAGAGTATCCTCGCACTCCTGAACACCTTGGTCATGAAGTTCCTTGGGAATGGACATTTCCAATGCTACATCTTGCGTGCCTGGATTGTTGGACACTTGCGGTTTAACTACTTTGAATTCCGCCCCGCCTTCTTCCGAGAGGACGTCGTCCACCTGCCACAGTGGGCCCATGTCGAGGATGTTGAGGTACAGCGGATTCGCCCCGAAGTTCTTGACCGCAACCGTGATGGAATCACCGTGCTTGACCTCAGCCACCTTTCCAGTGGGAAGGCGATTCCCCAACTGGTCTTCCAGGTACACAGTAAATGTCTGCTCGAAAGAGGGCTGAACGTCCTGGTTATAAATTCCCTCTACGTACTTGAACCTAGCGAGATGTTCGACAACGTCTAGAACATCGGCCTCCGCCGTCGGCCGATCGCGAGGGATGAGTGGTGTATACGGTATAGGGTTGCCGGCGCCATTCAAGATCTGATATTGATGACCATCCGTAAGATGTACATTGAACGCACAAGTCTGAGTACTGTCTGTTTCCACAACCTGCATAAATGACCGTTCTCGGAGTATCGGTGGTTTCCTTGGAGTAGATTCGGTCTTTACTACACTATTCAGATCGAATGGTAGCTTGACTAGGGCTCTCCAGGCGGGCAGACTCAGAGGCCTCGCTTTCCATCTCGTTTCTCCCCGAGTCGAGTCGGGCAACGGACCTATGGGTACGAGCACCGACTGGAGCGGCCCCGCGGTCTCAACTTGACCACAAAAGGAGGGGGCATCGCTGTCCGCAGCAGCCAGGGGGTATACGGCATATTCGTCACCCTTAACTACCCCCTGCGCAGTACCAGAGTCAAGATAGATGTGGCTGTCCCTGGGCTTACTCAGGCCTGTGATAAAGCCGGTGACGGTCTGCGTGGCCGGCATGTCGTTGAAAAAGAAACGTGCCGCCGACCCATACCATATCGGGGTCTGCTGCGGCCAGAAGGCACGGAACTTGAGTCGAAGGTGGTCGTATAGCATAGGGAGCGAAATCTGGGTGCCACGTAACGCCTTCAGCGTCCGTAGTAAAAAATGGGACAGGGCACCAGCATAGTGCGGTCCTTGCGGCGGGATCCGGAGTTCTTCAGCCACCTCGTGCGGAGCGCAGGCGCAAAGAATGACATGGAGGTCCGATTTAATCAGCAGCACCGGGACCTCACGAGCATTGCGTGGGCCGTCCCAAAGCAACTGGGAACCGGGGGTATCGTCATCGTCATCGTCATCTTCGGCTAACGGATGGGCAGCATCGATGGCAGGGTCATACTTGACATATCGTATGTAAGGATTCTCATCACCGCCTTTGCGAGCCACATCTCCGGAGAAGCAGCAGTCAAGAATGACGGTTACTAAAAGGCCCTTAGCTACCATGTCCTTCAACAGCAGCGTCAGCGTGACGCTATGAAAGTACCGGTATCCAGTGAGGCTGTCAAACAAGACGAGACTCAAACGGCCTACACCCGGCCGAGGGAGCTCTGGGTGCTTCTCCTCAGACTGCGTGCCATGTCCGGAGAAGTGGATATACACCAGATCGCCCTCTGATGCTTTTTGTGTGACGGCTTTCAGACTGCAGGTCACATTGTCATAGGTCGGCCAGGAATCTGGTTCCTCAGCTGGCGTATCGGACTCGGGATGGGACGGTTGGCTTGCTTTCAGTATCGTGATCTGCTCGGCAGGCATGCCGGTGCCCAAGAAATAGCTCTCCATGGCGAGAACATCAGAGACACAGCCACGTAGGGGCTTATGTTTCTTGCCGTAGAAATTCACACCTACAAGCACAGCCCAGCGCTTAGGCTTTGATTTTGTATTCGGCATGGTCGAAAATACAAGCCTCAGTAAGCTGAAGTGGTCGTAAGGAATCGTAACTGAATGTCATCCGTTGATGCATCAAGGTAGACTATGGAGAAAGAAGCTATCTCCGGCTTACATGTTCGATATAATGTAAATATAGCCGCCACGTGATGTACAGGCATCAATACGCTGGGGTCCTACTTATGTATGTATATAGGTCAGCTTACGACCCGATGTTATTGGTTCTTCGATGTGGTTAGACAGGTTGGTTTTAGACGATAGGATCCGCACTAATAAAGGGTTATACACTCATCGCGCTCCTCCTATTATGCTCTAAGAAATTGATGTAAGTGAAGCAGCATTGAACAACTGGAAGCTCCGGTAAACCATCCACTTCGTAAAGCACCTAGTGTCCAAAGAAAACAAAAGTTTCATTGAATTGATAAAACGCTCTCCCTAAATATAATTGATGTTTTCACATTTTCGTAGACTCGTGTCTTATATATATAGCAGCCGAGATACCGTGCTCATGAATTGTTAAACAGACGCGGTACCTTAGGCACTCAGCTTATCGTCATCCTGAGCCCGAATTTGGAGGGGGAAAGAGAAAAACTCCACGAGCATCACGAGTTCCACATCGGCAAAGTAGCAACCTTAGGTATGTAAGGTAGGTAATTGGTAATTCTCTCGAGGAAGAGGTGAATAGTTACCTACTTCACCGCCCCTTAAACTTAGGCTTCCGCTTCTCCCTGAACGCCGCCAGCGCCTCGTCCCGGTCCTCCGTGCGCACCACGCGCTCATACATGGCGTTCTCGACGTCCTCGCGCGCCCACGCGACCGCCTGCAGCGCCGCGCGCACGGCCACGGGCCCGCCCTCGCAGATCTCGGTGGCGAGCCTCACGGCCTCAGCGAGCACCATGCGGCGCGCCTTCCTCGGCAGCTTGTGGTTCTCGTCATCCTTCGCGTCGGGCAAGACCTCGACGAGGCGGTCTGCGATGCCGAGGAAGTAGGCCTCGGGGGCTGAGACCTGGCGGCCCGTCAGCACGAGGTCGCGCGCGCGCGGGAGCCCGATCAGGGCGGGCAGCCGGTAGGTGCCCCCCGCGCCGGGGATGATGCCGAGGCGCGTCTCGGGGAGGCCCACGGTGGCGGTCGAGGCCATCACGCGGAAGTGGGTGCACAGGGCCAGCTCGAGGCCGCCGCCCAGGGCGTAGGCGGAGATGGCGGAGATGGTGGGGATGGGGAGGGCGGCGAGGGCGGCGAAGGTGTCGCGCAGGTTGGCGAGGAAGTCGGCCGTTCTGTGGGACGTCCCGGCACGGGCGGGGAAAGCCGCCCAGTCGGAGTCAGTTCATGGGCGCTTCGTGTTATATGTGGTAGGTATGTGCTTGATAAACTCATGGCTTATGGTACTGACTCCTCGGGAGTGAAGCCGCGGCGCTCGCGCAGGTCGGCGCCGGCGCAGAAGCTGGTGTCGGAGCTGCTCGCCAGGATCAGGGCCCTCGTGGGGTTCGACTGCGAGACGCCGGCAAAGGCCTCTTCCCCCTCGGCCGTGTACTGGGCCTGGATGGAGTCGACCTCGGCACGCAGGTCAGCCAGCAGCTTCTTGGATATGGCATTGCGCGAGGCAGGGCGGTTGAGCTCGAGCAAGCGGATGTGACCCGTGCTCGTGGTGTCGATGTTAGTGACCCTGATGATAGGGCCTACTTGGTCGGTCGAGTATAGTCGCAGGCGGCGCAGGAGGAGGGCGGGGGAGGCAATTCGGCGGTTCAATCGAGGTGCCATGTTGTGCCGTAGGTACCTAGGGTTAGGTAGGTCGTCCTCCCTTTAAATACCTATTACCTAGTAGGTAGGTATGGGATGCAGCTGTTTTGGTGGTGGTGGTGGTGAGGGTAGTTGTTATTGTTATTGTTGTTGTTGTTGGTAATGTTAGTGTTCGTGGTAATGTTAGTGTTCGTGGTGGTGTTAGTGTTGGTGTTATGTTATAGTTACTAACAGTAACCTTATACAGTTCATAGCGAAAGAGGAGCGCTGTTGGAGTACCTACCTAGGTACATAATTGTGACGTTGAACAATAGGTAGGTAACGTCGGTTAATCCCGGCATTGTGTGGGGGTGCTCGGCTCATCCTTTTAAGGTTCATGCATCCATGAGAATGTCTTGAGTCTATTCCAGATAACCTTTTACACTACTAATTCTTGGGGTACCTGATAATTCATAGCACATACGTATTCTTCCATGTACACTGACTAATATAAGCCCCAGAGCCAATCAGAGCGATGGTAGCTCATCGAAGACAGGCTAGCCCCGATTCGGGTTGGTGATGACTTCATCTTTGTCATCCTCTCCTCCCGAGTCCCGACTTGCTAAGCCTAGGTAATCTATCTAAGGTTACATACCTAAGGATGCAGCACTGTTTTCTTCCAGTAACATCTATTCTGGTGCTTTTTACTTCCTATTGCTCAACCATTTAAGACTAAATAGTTAAAAGTTGCCCGAGGAAATACCCACGTACCCAATCTTACCTCAAGTATACCTATTTCTGTTCAAAAAAGATGGCAACCGACGAAGCCGCACCAGCAACCTCCCTCCCCCCAGAGGCCATCGAGTTCGCCACGCGCATGTACAACGCCGCGCGTGCCGGTGAGAAGGAAATATTCGAGCAGGCCTTGCCCGCCGGACTGCCGGCAAACCTGACGAACGACAAGGGTGACACGCTTGTATGCGCCCCTAACTACCACCATTCTCATTCCAAACCCGCCATCAAAACCCAAGAACCCCCCCTGCTTCTCACACATGAACTGACACGGTTACTCGCGCCGCTGCAGCTGATGCTCGCCGCGTACCACGGACACGCAGACTTGGTCAAGCTGCTCATCCAGCACGGGGCTGACCCGAACCGGTTGAACGACCGGGGCCAGAGTCCCCTGGCTGGCGCCATCTTTAAAAAGGAGGATGCCGTGGTCGATGTAGGTTTTTTTTTGCTTCTGAAATAGGGTTATTGTAAGATCATGAGGAGCTCACGTTGTATGTTTAGGTCCTGTTAGAAGGGGGGGCTGATCCTGAGTACGGGTCCCCGTCTGCGCTCGAGTGTCTGTCCATGTTTAAACAGCAAGATAAATGGGGAGCAAAGTTCGAGGCAGCGCCTGGGAAAGGCAAGGTTGTCAACCCGACTCCCTCATGAACTTCTGTTCCTACTTAGTCATGCTGTTCTTACCCCTTAGCAATGTCCAGTTTTTACGACGTCACGATGTTATGGATGGTCTAATTTCTCTATCTAAATGCTTCTTTTTGGTAGTATATCCCATGGGTTTCTATGGTAAATATCTAAAAAATAATACATTACTTCAATTGCTATTAAACCCTCGCACATGATATCTCTATCCCTTTACCTATCTCAAACCCAAGGCGAGTTATTCTAGCAAGTTAGCCCTATACGTTGAATCTCAAAGCTGTTTTCTATTCTTTCATCGTGTAAATTTGATAAGTGGCCTTCCAGAATGAGGATGGCCAAATAATTGCTACTTAATACCGCCTCGAAAACCTTAGGTACAATATGAATGATCGAAATCGATAATCAAACAGTAGCACATGTCCCCAGAGAAGTATGTATAAACCATCCGCGATGAAAACAGCTATTCTACAGCCACTAATGAAACCAGTGATTGTTCTAGATAGTCTCCCTTTTAATCTCTCACTCATCGTCGTCAGCGTCGTCAATAACTATCTCTTGACTCCCGAGCTCCTGCTCCTTCGCTTCTTGTTTCGTGACCGCAGTATGGAGCCGTAGACAACTCACTAACTCGCCTTCTCTCTCGTAGCGTTGATTTCAGCCGGGCCAGTGACAATCATGAGCATCGTCGGTATCTGGCCGTTTCCTGGTATAACCGGGACTCTTCGTCTTTTTGCATTGCACGTATTCGTATCGCATTGTGCTTGAGTAGTTCCGTATCGAGGTCTTTCTCTGTATCGCAAACGTTTTCACACCCTGGCCAGGGACATTTGAGGTCCAAATGAACCGCCCGTAGGTGTCGACCCAGCAGTTCTTGGGTGGCCCATACGATGCAGCACTTAGGGCAAGGGAAGTGTGGTCCTGACTCTGGGCGTGGCCTGTTTCCAGGTAGACCAAGTTGAGCTCGGATCTGTCTTCTTAGCGAGTCGGGGCGAACCCGGCCACACTCCCTAGCCTTTAACATCGTCAAGTATGACGAGAATAAGCACTCCAAAGCTCTTAGGGGTAAAGCCGGGCCACTGGTATTTTCTGGACCTAGTATGAGCAAATTGATAGAGGGTATATTAGTACTAAAAAGGATGTCGTAGTGGTGTAAGTAGGAACGGTTGTCTGACCTAGTGATGTAGAGGAGCGCGTACCACTGTTGCAGGCGGTTGGCAAGGCCATTCCCAATGTGTTGCTTTCGCTTCTCACCATGTAATCCCTCTCTATGTATGATGAACATGATTTCACAAATTCTAAATGTGATCTCGTGAGCTCCAGATATGCCTGGATGTGCCTTCGTCGACTATCGTTGTCCAGATTTGACGAGCGATCCATTTTGCAGAAAGTCTATAGGTGGAGTGACAGTGTACTGGTTCTATCTTTGAAAAAAAGAGTGTGTATCTACAGAAAAAGCAGAGCTACCTCCCAGTGATAGATGTGCTTGGTGATGCCAACTCTTTCGAAGTTGAGTTGAACGTTGATGATTGAAGAATGGGGAAGGGGGAGAGCTCGCTTTTATTGATCCATGGATATCCTCGAGTGAGACGAAGGAGCGGGGTTAACCTGAGATCCTGCTGTATAAGACCTTCTGGTGAAATGTCTAATATAGTCTAGCACGAGGCGATTTAGGCAAGGTAGTTACGTTACTTCCTTCGGGTATTTCTATCACTACGAACAGGTGTCTACCTACACAGGTGTTGCTAGATATAAGTTATTTCCACTTAGTCAAAGTATGGGATGGCGCCTATCTCTCAATATGCTCTAAAGGGTTGGAGCCATCAACTAGATAGTTGCCCCTTATTCTTTAGCCAAACACAATCATGATAAGATTATCCCTAATCGTGCTACCTCGGACATACTATAATGTTTGGTGACGTGGGCAAGCACACTACAATGAATGTATCGGTACTCGATGATAACAGGGAATTCTAACTTTCTCTTCACTTGCTCCTGGTTAAGCTAGTGCCAGACTGAGATGCTGAAATGGTACCTGTCAGGTACACGTATAACGCCTCCGCAGCTACATTCATCAATGTGAGGGACAGGTCCTTCGACCATACAGAGATAGAGATCCTACTGATCAAGCAACCTCATGGTCCCCTATATAAACACAAGACACCCTGACAGATTTTTCTTTTTTTTTTAAAAAAAGAAGGGGGTGTGGTTGGCTTCGAGTTCTAAGCCAATGAAGTCCTGGTATCAAAATAGGGGCAATGTCGTTTTGGAGGTAAACCACCCGGTGGCTGTACATTTGATTTTCAACGGGAGAGTATTTCCCCAGCATTCTCTAGTTTCCTCACGCCATACCGCGTCCTTTCCCCATAGAATACATTTTGTATTACTTCGCGACAGGTGTCGGCTAGGAGGTTATCGTGGAATACTAGTATTCCAAAGCCACTCATATCCACTTCGAAGCCAAAATCCTAGATAGACTTCCGTCATGCCCACTTAGACTGACTTAAACTAAACTACTCAAAAGCGCAAGCCATGGTTCTATGTTACTCATATCGCTGATTTTATGAAGCTGAAAGTCAGTAGCACATCGCGTCCTCATCCACTCCAGTCATTTATCTCAATGGAATGGTGTTTCTAGAATACCCCAAAACATAGGTGTTTACATACCCCCTGCACATTTGATAAAATGCATACTACCATGTCGCTCAATGATACTTTACTCATCAGATGCCTTAGTCTAAGCTAAGCAACTATGAATTCTGAAGTAACCCAGCTCTTGTAAATACATATGTCATATACCTAGCGGAACAGGCAACGGGCATCTCACCGCGCCACTGATGAAAAGGTCGGTCTCGCCTGGGAGGCCACGAGCCCGCCGTCCGCGCGCACCACGACTAACCCTTCCTCGTCGCGTTCGCGGAGCCCAAGCCAATCGACGTCGACCTCGCCGTCTACGACTGCCTGCAGATGGAGCGGAAGCTTGAGCGGCTGATCGACTGCGTCTTCTGGGTTAAGCCTATGTAACTTGGCGCCGTGGTGGTGGGGGATGCGCACGGCGCACTTCGAGGCGCCGCGCCGGCTGGAGGGCGAGCTTGCGGGGGGGGTTTGCGGGGGAAGGGCCGCGGCGTAGTAGTTGAGTGAATCCCCTAGGTTAGGTTAGTGCTATACATTCGAGCTAATGTCAACGCCATCTTTGGTAGACGAGGAGGAGGAATATGATTCGGTTGAACAACTCTGCGATGACTATTATAGGACGGTTCCTTGCGTCGACTGCGTGGGCTGCTTGCCCCGTCTCTACTCAGTGTGCGCCGACTATTCATCCGCGGCACCTCTGTTAGTGATTTAGGTAATTAGTACTACTTACCTAGCTGGCCCTATGAGAGAAACTTGGGGCTCATCTGGAAAGAATCATTGAGATGGCTAAGTTAAGCTATTCTTCCTATTGAAAAGGAAAGGCGTAGTTAAAAAGATAGGAGTGTGTGGATGAGCGTGATGTTATGCGGTATTGTTATCGTGAAGCTCTATTTCAGGGGGCGCGCGTTTACCTAGCGATTAGGATTCTCTCAAGCTATATAACAGCCTCGGCGAGTTTAAAAAGATTGATTTATCACTTTCGTAATTTTCAACTTTTCATCTCATATTACATGTATCGTGTTAGTTCTTGTCGACTGGCTTGAGTTTTGCCATGCCAGGGGCTATGAACGAAGTTAAGAACTACATGTTCCTTGCCTTCCTCCTCGTATAAGACCAGCAGCCAATTACGTTTAAGCACGGTTGCCAGTTTATCAAGCCATATGACATTGATGTTATGTTATGTCTCTATTAGAGCTCGAGAATGTTGCCGTCGTCTGTCACTGATGCACACTACTCCCCTCCTCCACCCCTTTCCACGAGAGACCATCAGAACTGATCATTTAAAAATAAGTTGTTTCTATTTCAAATTAAAGTCCGGTTATTACGATTATACTTCCATCTTGATGTCACTCGAGCTATCTCTAGATTAAAGAGCGAAGAAACAAGAACCGAGTCGGCAATTGTGTATAAGGATGTCGTATGTAACTTCACCTGCAACTACAATAATACTTTCACCAGTGTAAGTTGATATTCCATACATCCCTTTTTGACCTTCCTAGTCATCTTGATTCACCTTTCGTCATAGCCTTAACTGAGAAGCTGCGCTAGTTGTCTCAAGTGCTATCCCTCGTGTGTCTCTAATCTGTGGTTACCCGTCCAAGAGATCCTGTCCCTGAAGTCCTCTAGGTAGCCAGTAGATCGAATCCTCCATACCTCTCTTAAGTACCCGGCTTAATAGCCTAGTTACAACATCACAATACTTTCAGTTGATCTTGTAGGAGACTCGACCCAAATGACACATGGTTTGCAAACAATCGATCTTCTTGACTGCCTGAGCAACCAAACAAGCAGGAACTCGCGCCAGCAACGCGGGTTTACATCTACATATCCGTGTAGACGATATCGTCTCAATCTACAGACGAGGCATTCAGTCATCGACATGGTTTTACATTTTCCGAACAGTTGTCGGCCTTTGAGACCAGATCTAGAACGCCTACCTTGAGCCAGGTACCAGGTAAGCTCGTACGTTTCGGCTGCGATCATTATATCGACTAGATACCTATTTTGTACTTATATACTAGGTTAGGTGCTTCTTGCGTATTCAGGTAGGTATTGTCAAAAGATATTTGTGTAGGACCGAACAAACCGGATAGCCCCGGAACTCACGGGATAACTCACGGCACGGTTCCCTTCGTCGTGATCCAGATGCTTGGCGTCCTATCTAACACTCATTACGAGTTTCCTAAATGAGGAGGTAGCAATTGGAGGTATACAATCTCTAGCCTGCTTCGGGTGTTTACATGGGGAGACAATTCTTGGCTCTTGGCTGATCAACTCCTCGCCAGGGCATTCATTCGTCCGCCAGTAATAGCACCGGTTCAAGACAACGTGCATCGCGGCCTTGGAGCCGGTGCCTTGGTCTTATCTGCTAACAGCTAGCAGCATCGAGGACCTTATAATTGCTACAACCCCAACCATGTATAGGTGGATTCCATTCACGCGTCTTCAACCATCAGACCGCTGTGTCAAGTTTCGCTGTGTGTTGGTCGAGGTATATTGCCAACAACACTCTGGCTGCTTCACTGTTACGGCTGGTGGAAAATGAGACCCCAACATGAGGGCAGCTCCCGCCAGGCGGTCTCGCTCATCGCCTTGGCCGGGGCGTTCTTGGCGAGCCCTGCCGTCGCTGCGCCATTCATTCAGTTGAGTGATGATCCGTTCCAAGTGCTCGACCCGCAGAATTATGTGCTGCCGGATAACATGACTTGGTCCGAATACGTTGCCCCTCCGGGCACGAACTGGTCGGACCCGACCCAGAAGGGCTCGAATCGGAACTTCAATATCGCGCTCGTGGTAGTCGACTATCCGGACCACCCATTCGTCATCACGCAGGCGCCGGAGTCGACCGTGTTCAAGAACCCGCAGCCAATTGTTGCCGGGCTAAGCCGCGACGAGGTCCCGGCCTTCTATCGCGACCTTCTCAACACGCCAAGCGAGCTCAACCAAGGCCACACCTTACACGAATACTGGATGGAAGACTCGGGTGGCAGGTTTGGCGTCGATCTCACGGTGTTCGGCGCATACGAACTTCCCAGCAAGTCTTACCAGTACGGTGTAGACGACGAACAGGGCGGATTCAACGAGGGAGCTTGCCCAGCAGAAGGCCCCTGTTCGATTGACCTTCGGACTGACGCGCTGGGAGCCTGGCGTGCGGATGTAGGAAACGAAACTGCCGACGCATTCGAGCTGGTCTTCATTTTGTCCGCTGGACAAGACGAGTCCTCGACGTGGCAGGAATTCGGCGAGATGATGTTCCAAAACCCTGAGGATGTCCCGGATGAGTTCGGGCCGCCCAATGACGATGCCTTACCCAACTATGCGGCTACGAGATACGTCAACTGGACGTCGTGGGCAGCTGCGTCTGTAATTTGGCCCAACGCCGGGGGCGGCTCGTCAACGCAAGCTGAGAGCTCGGGGATGTCGACGTACGCCCACGAGCTAAGCCATCTTTTGGGAATTGGCGACAACTATAATAATCCATTTGGTGACCCGCCACGTCGCGCGTACACAGGTATATGGTCTATGATGTCCCGGGGAAGCTTCAACGGCCCTGGAGGACCACACACGCGCTGGCAGATCCCGGCCCTACAGGGTGGTTCTCTAGGGTCTCTGCATACCATGGGAGACAAGATGCGCCTTGGCCTAGTCGACAACTCAAGCATCCTGATGGTGTCTCGCGACGCGCTCGCCGAATCGGGTCTCGTCGTAGCCGAGATAACCGCTCGCGCAGTCAACCCGAGCGAGACCGAGCTGATGGGTTTGCACATCATCATGGGCGACGACCTCTCGCCCTCGTGCAACACCAGCGCGGACGCGCTCTGCGACGGTGGCGGGTACAACAACTACGACATGGAGGTGGTCGACCGCATGGGTGCCGACTCGTTCACGCCAGACTCGGGCGTCATGATCAGCAAGACGAAAGACGCGGACAGCAGCCCCTTCCAATGGACCATCGACGCGAACCCCCAGGACATCAACGTCATCGACTTCTACCACCCCGACGGCACCCCGCAGATGCTCACCATCGGCGACTACCGCCAGCTCGCCGACGCGCTCTTCCACGCGGGGACCCGCTCGGGCAGCGAGTTTGAGCACGTCGACGAGCCGAACCGCCTGCACCTATACGTCGTCGACGTGCGGCGCGACGACCCGGGCGTCCTGCACTACACCGTCGGCGCGCGCTCGCTCGACGGTAGCGGTGCGAGCACATACGGCGCTGCCCTGGGCGACGGCACCAGCGTGGCTGCTGCTGCTGCCGAGGGCACCTACTCGTGCGCCTTCGAGCTGACGAACACGGGCGCGTACGTCGAGGCTGGCGCGGCCCATCCGCAGGACCTGTCCGCGTACCTCGGCTCGGATATCTACCGGCTCGCTGCCGCGGTGACGGAGGGCGAGGGCTGGCGCGTCGAGCTGCCCAACGCGCTGGCTGCGGTCGCGTTCGGTGGAGCTGCGACGGCGAAGGTGGCCGTGGGCGCCGCCGCGACGAACGCGACGGATAGCGCGGTGGTGACGCTGACGGTTACGTCCGAGTCCGACGCGGAGGTGAGCGCGAGCGCGGAGTGCGTAGTGCGGAGGGTGTGAGAAATGTATATGGGAGATATTTAGAACAAAAGTAGCGATGTTTATTCGGTAATGTTTACCTTTATTATTGAATTCGAGACGATATACAGTAGTGAAAGTGATTTCGCGATAATCTTTAAGAGTGTGTAGAAGATAGGGGGGAATAGGGGCTACATACTAGGGCTAGGGAGAATCAAATACCCCTAACATAGCTTCTCGCCTTAGTGCTTCGCATGTTGCCGAGTCGCGTACTTATGTATAACACCGTCTTCAGAGATAGCAAGCTTGGTAGGTTAGATATAACATTTGTTAGGTAGTTTCGGAAAGTTAACCAGTTTATTATATTAAGGAATACCGACAATTAGACATCATTCATAGCACTATAGGCAGGTAACTGCAGTCGAGGTATATACTCTGGAAATATATTGTCTTGATGGCCTGAATAGCGTGGGTAGTGAGTCCTATATGATAATAGGGGGGGAAGAGGAAAGAAAGGAACCCCCCCTGAAATCCGAACAAGAGAATAATCTGAATCACGCGCCCGAGTGTATGTACTGCGCCCACAGATGGGGCTTCTCTACATGCTTCGCGCGTATCTCCCTCACAGCCTCATGTAGCGCCTCGGCAACAGCCCGATTATTGTCGTTATTGTTGTTGTTGTTGTTGTCGCTCCCCAGTGCCCCACCACCACCACCACCACCCCGCGACGACATAAGACGCCGGTAGAAGACGCTCGCGGCCTGCGCGCAGATGGCGTCGCTGGACGGCCACAAGGAGGCGACGACATGGCCGAAGCCCGCGACGTGGAACCCGCTGGCGAGGTGCAGCTGCTCGTCCGCCAGGTCGCGGGCGCTGTTCTCCGCCGTCGAGCAGGCCGAGAGGTAGGCGAGCCAGGCGCGGCCGAGGTCCGCGTCCATCATGTCCCTGACGGTCAGCTCCTCGGGCGCGCCTGGGCCTTGGAGCACGAGGCAGCTATGGGACGGGTTGGACGGGTCCGCGTGGCCGTGGCACGCGAAATGCACGACGCTGCAGCTCTCCAAGGCCCCGAGGACCTGCTCTCGGCTCGGGCGGTCCAGCTGCCGGACCGAATGCGGCGGCTGGACGGCGTCGTGGATCGCTTGCGCCTCCACCACGACGCCCGGAAGGCTGCTATGTGCCGGTGTTTCGGGCATCGTCACTAGTAGCACTGATTGGGCAGCCGAGAGGTGCCTCGCCTTGCCTCTAGCTTGGTGCAAGGTCCGGATCGACGGCGTGTATGACGAGATGGCCCGGCTCATTGTGTTCTCCGCGGAGCCGTCCGAATGTATCCCAGCCGCGTGGAAGGGTAGAGAGTGGGCGAGGCCGGTGCCTATCCACCATATCCGAGCAAGGCCCTTGTCGTGTGTCTGCTCGCGCAAGCCGAGCTCATCCACTATTGTCTTAACACAGCCCAACCAAAGTCTCTCCAGGAATTTGGAGAATTCGTAGGTTCTGGGCTTGGCCCCTTTGAGTTTGGCATTTCTCGGACCGTCTTCGCCAACGAGTGTACCTAAGGATGTCATCCGGAATTGCCGTAAGTGTCTCTCCAGATCTTTCATAGACCGGTTCTTCATGTCAAGCAGGTCTGGTAGCTGGGGCAGATTGACAGCCTTGATGCTCGAAGCAGTGATAATAATCGCATAATTTCGAAATTCGGTGAAATTAACAACTACAATATGCCCTCCTAGAGCGGTCTCTTGCATCTCGGTTATTGTCTGACCAAGCAAGAAGCGTTCGTGACCCTTGGCGGCCCTGATGTCTCTGATGCAAGCGTCTAGCTCGCCTACCAGCTCCTTGCGTCGGTTCCGCAACATAACCTCAGCCGGATCATGAGTAGGTTCCCGGAGCGGTGCGTTCAGCTCTGCGACCAG
Organism: Biscogniauxia sp. FL1348; assembly: GCA_022544895.1. Lineage (NCBI taxonomy): Eukaryota > Fungi > Ascomycota > Sordariomycetes > Xylariales > Xylariaceae > Biscogniauxia > Biscogniauxia sp. FL1348. The sequence goes on along the minus strand of JAJNNV010000046.1, from coordinate 84,809 downwards.
TGTCTGATACCGCTGTGCGAGAGCCGGGTGGGCCATCTGCAGTTCTGACACGTCCGCCCTGTTATCGAGAAGCTTGCCGATGATTATTGCACGGCCCCATTCGAGATATTGTAGAGCCTCCTCGACCTGGCCCTTTGCGAGTAGGATAGAGCACGCTTCCGCCGCCAGTCCATCCCATGTTGCTGCCGCAAACTGCTCGTCATTACGGTCTAGAACGGCAGTATACATAGTCGGAAGAAAGTCGATAGCCTCCTTAGCAAGGTTGGCTGCCGTGTCGAACTTATCTTGGGCGTCGAGCAGTCTTATACAACGCGAAGCAGCTTCGATGCGGTTAAACGGCGCTGCCAACTCAGCCTTCCAACTTTCGTAAAAGGCTTTCACCGCCGATTCTAAGTCAGCAGCATCGCTGGTCCGCCGGAACCGCTCCTCCAGGGCAGCCCCAAGACTCGAGAAACAGACTCCTCTGATGAGGTCATTCGTGCCGACGGCAGACGTGGCTCGTTTTGCGGCTTTCACAGCCTCGTCAAGATCAGACATATTGGAAGTTATATCGTAGCGAAACCCGAGTTGTCTCGCGAGGTTATCTAGCAGGGACGGGTACTCAGGGCTCGAAGATGAAGCGCTCTTAATTGCTTCTCTAGTCAACTCAATAGCCTCGTCTAAGACTGATGATGCCTCGGATACGTCCTCAGTCAATTTGACTGTTCTCTCGAGCTTGTTCGAGAGACTAGCCAGGAAGGATGCACTCATGGAATGACTCTCTGCAGCATCGTGTACCACCTGCTTGGCCACTCTTACGGCCTCCTGGAGGCTTGGGACGCTGCCTGTTCTTTCGAAGTAACTCTCCAGTCTGTTGCTGAGAATGTTCTGCCGGCTCAAATAATTGAGGTTTTTCTCTGGCGTCGCCTTAACCACCTCCCTGGCCACCTCGATGGCTTCCTCAAGCGTTGCCAACTCTCCTGTTCTCTCAAACTCCTTGCCAAGCGCATTACCGAGATTAGTTAAGCGGTACGCGCGCTCGGGGTGATCAGACGGGATTTTGGAAACAGAAAGCCTGGCTGTCCGAATGGATTCGGCGAGGTCTTGGGCACTCGCCGTGAAACAGTATCGCTGATATAGTCTACCGCTCAGATTACTTTCACAGTGGCTCTCCTCGCGGTGGCCGACTCTCGTCAGCCGTATTGCTTCCCTGGCAATCTCAATGGCTTCGTCAATGTCAGAAAGGTTCCCTCTCAGACTAAAACGTTGGCTCAAGACATGTCCCAGGCTGTTCATCCACGATACTCGATCCATGCTGCTCTCTGGAGTGAGTGCTACCGCTTTCCGAGATAGCTCAACAGCTTCCTCCAGAGCAGCAGCATCTCCTGTTGCGCTGTATTGTTTAGACATTTTATTTCCGAGGTTTCCTAGCAGACTTGCGCGCAGTTTCAAGTTTTCATCTGCCGAAGGTAGCTGCGCGAGGGCATCGCGTATCATCTGTCTGGCGTTCTTGAGATGTTCCAAGTCCCCTGTCTCCTCGAACAGGGATTCAAGCATGTTTCCAAGGTTATTCAGCCGGCTTGCATGGTCAATAGGATCCATTGAGACCGTGGAGGCGACACTCTGCTTTGAAATACGAATCGCTTCCTCTAAGTCACTGAGCGCACCCGTCCGTTCATACTGGCTTTCAAGCATAATGCTGAGCTCGTTTTGCCTCTCTGCCAAATCTGGGTCATCTGGTGGCGTCCTTTCCACCGCGGCTCGAGAAAGTCTCACGGCATCATTGATGGCTTGGAGGTCATGCGTCTCCTCGTATTCCTCCCATTTGTTAATGGCTAACGTAGAGAGCAGATCGGGTAGATCTTCCATACTGATTCCATACTGAGCGGCAACTGCTTCAAAGGACATGGTGAAAAGATGATGAGTTTTACTTTTCCACATAACTTGGCTTACGAAAATAACAATGCTGTGAAGGATAGTTTCCAAGGTTGCCTGGAGGCTGAAGGATTTCTGACATGATGATGCTCGGTCGAGACTATTGGGCCAGATCCTTGCTGATGCTGAGCAGTACTCAGCTTCCTAGCAGTGCGAACCCGTACGCCACGCCAGAACTCGATCACAACAGTCTACCAAGGTTACGGCCTGTATACTTATCTTTATACTGTGATGGTATTTTATCTTTGCCCTAAATCGCCTTGGAAGATTCGACGTAGCTACCTATCCTGTGTCGCATCCATAATGTGTTTTTCGCTTTCGTATGAATAGTAACCTTGAATTTCCTATTGCTACCTAGTATCTTATTATACCATAGTCAGTTCCTCCTCGTCATCTGACACCCTTGATTGGCGCCCCCTATCGCCTACGTGCATAACAGGGTCTGATCTCGAAGTTGTCTATGTGATTGCTAGACAGCCCATTGCCTATTGCCGTGCTAGCCTGTTCTATTCTACTATACACGGCACGATGGTCTGCACACACATGGCTAATGAAGGAAAAGTCGCCACGATGGTGATTCCATACAATAGGTCCAAAGCCACCGCTTGTAAACTCCCATTGCGCAGGGGCCCCGCTGTCGCCATCTACACGCAGCAGATCCGACGGCGCGTCGAAAACAACGAATAGGATTTCCAGACGATAGAAATTCCGAAACATTTCGTCCAATGAATCCACGTGTCTCTCGAGCAGCACCTCGGGCACAGCAAGCCGCGTGACATAGGGCACAACATCGAGGTGACGCTCGACGAGATCCGGCTCAAACGGGCGCTCCAGAGGCTCTACCAGGAAGTCGTCCCACTGCTCAGCCGCGACATACAGCGCGTCGCGCGTCAGGCCAAAGGGGCGCACGAACAGGGGATCTCTTCGTCCGTCCCCGCGGGCGCGTATCTCGATGCCTTGCTCGCGGGCCCAGGGCAGGGCCACGCTGCGGGCTTCGCGGTTGACCAGCGCCAGCGGGACGGCGAACTGGGTGCCGTCCAGCAGGTCGTAGCGGAACTCAAACAGCAGGTTGAGCTCGTCGTTTGAGGGGTCGTGGCCCTCGTCGGATGCGCCCAGTCGCCGGGGACGCCATAGCCCCCTTTTGTAGGGGCATAAGGTTGGCCCGACTCTGGCAGGCAGCGCATCGCGCCATATATGGTTGCGCAGCTCCGGGGGCAGGTTTGCGAAGAGAGGAAATGTTGATGACGTGATTGCTGCTGCACTTGGTGCTGTTGCTTCTACTTCCATGGCCTTCTTCAAAAGAGTATATCTCACTTATTCGGATGTGTGCAAAAGGACGTGGGGGGGGGGGGGGGGGGGGGCGGGGGGGGCTTTAGGAGGTGGAGTGAAAGATGATGAGGAGAGATCTGCGGCGGGGCATGGAGAGATATTTGCTTATTTTTGTACTATGTAATCTTGAGTGCTGTACCACTCAAACAGCCCGCAAGCTGATGGCCCCCGACTAACGTTCAGATTCAAGGAAAGGACTTGATTGTAATGGACTTAGAAACTTTGGGGTTGATGAATATAGGGGATCGGGCAACGGAATAAGTGTGGTGGTGCCCCCCTTTCTCCACCGGTTCGTTCCCAGTAAAGTCTCATAAAAACAAACGCATGATTATGATTCAAATAATATTCGCAGGTTACCTATACTAGAGCTATAGATATCCGTAGGAAATCTATTCCTTCCCTTGACTCCGTGTCCGAGAGCTGACCCTGTCATCTTCCTCACGAGGTGGTGTGGTGCCTTTTCTCTGCTTCTCTGAATCTTTCCGTTTAGGACTTCTACGGTTGGAAGTGTCATTTGAATCCGATAGTTCGTCAGCTTTGTGGTGGCTTCCTTTAGCTCTTCTGGAAGATCCTTGCTTCTTCTCTTGTTTTCCATCATCCTCTTCTTCATCACTAGTCTCGCTCTCTTCGTCTTCATCTGTCATTTTCTCTTCATTCTCCTCTTCACGCTCCCCTCCACTATCAGTCTCAGTCAGAGAATCTTCTTCCTGTTCCACCTTTTGCTTCTTATTTGCCTTCTTCCCATCCTTCTTCACCTCTTTTCCGTCTTGATTTAAGGTGTGGGAATCGCTTTTTTCCTCTTCAGAAGGCTCTTTGGACCTTTCAGTCGCGGGCTTTCGTTTCTTATTACCCTTAGTTTCTGTATTCTTCTCTTCCACTGTTAACTCAGTTGATTTCTTGACCACGTCGTTTCCGGAGCGCGCAATGTGCACAGCTGGATTATGCGGCTCGGCGTTCCTCTTTATGGTGTTACCCCTTTTTGATTTTATGGCGACCTGACCCTCGGTCTTCTTCTCGACTACGGTTCCTCCTGGAGCGCCGCCTCCCCAGTTCCATGAAACTAGAAAACTTAGTTAGAAGTTAAATCAAGGGATTGGGGGACGAAGACGGCATGAATATACCTTTATCTCCCTCTTCAGGCTGATTGTGCGTCATGTTTTGCTCATGTTTTATTAAGATTTTATAAAAATAAGTGGTAGACTGACACCGTTAAACGAATATAGAGATACTGTGAATGATGAAGGGTGCTAAATGAGTCACATTCAAAATTGACGGTGACGAGCCAGCTGTAATATAATATTGTGACAGGGGATTTATAGGATGAAGTATGCTTTGTTCTTCGTCCCATAACACCCAAATTGCATCATATCGATGATTCATTATAGCATTAGTGTCCATTCCCCAGAGCTTTGATTCCGATCTTGTAGTGTCGAGCTAACCTCAGTGCATTGCTGTCTTGGGTGAAACAAATCGGGAACTTACAATATTGAACTAACTTGTCGTCTAAATAACGGTCCACCACGCAGCTATTTTTAGAGATCAGATGTTCCTCAATTTCACGATCGTGTATGTATTTTTGAATACGCTAGATCATAGTATACATTGCTGCACGGAAAAGAAAATTCTGGGAAATTTTAATAGAGCCTGTTGGGTGGCTTGGGAACTGTCAGTTGGTCCTAGCCTAGTATTAAAGCTGCAACTAATAGGTTATGTACCTGTATTATACGCCGTCTGAAGATTTCACTGTTGTGTACTTCTCTCATATTTACCTGACTACCTAGGTACCCAATTAAGTAAATTGTACTATATTTCTAAAAAGAAAATAGGGGAGAAGGTAGAGATGCAGCAGTTTCTCTCTAGTAACTATGTCACGAGTTTAATATCGTGGCAACTTAAAGGTATGACCTTAAGTTGACCAATGTCTAGAAAAGGACTCAACACTTAAGTAGGAAATCGATAGAAAACGGCTACAAGATCTCTTTTAACCTGATAATCACACACACACACACACACACACACACACACCCAAATTTAAAAGAAAAATAAACCTCCCAATTTTCTCACGATGACCCTCATAGGAGTTTGTCTTGCCCATGGTACGCGAAGCTCGTGGCCGTGGGAAATCATGTGGGTAAAAAGAGTGTAGATTTATATCCGTCAAGCTCAAAAGAGTGTCTGATCTAACTATATAATATGTGTCCAAAATATAATACCACCGTCAACTAAAGTGTAGCTCCTAGCTATCGAGGGTTTGCAAATGCCATTTCTCATGAATCCAAATACAACTTCGCGACCTGTGGTTCTTTTAGGTTCCGGCTCAGTCTTCAACAGAGCTCTTCGCGACAAACATCGTGACCTTTTCCTTCACCATTTGCCCCTGTCCCAAATTTGACGGGGGGGGGGCGCCTTGCGTAATCAGTCTTGTTCCTTCATGGGGTGTCGTTAGAGTCGTCCTGGTCAGTTCCGTCCGAGCCTGTCTCTCTCGGGGTGGAATCGACGGCATCCGACTCGGGGTCATCGGAGTCTGTTTCCCGTTAGAACTAGTGGCCAACAGTCTTTTTCAAAGATACCTAGGTTAGAGGATTGGTCTTACGATCAGCGCAGAATTGCGAATCTGGCAAGGCCTTCCGACAGCATCCATATACCTGGCACCAATAGGGAGTCCTGTTATCTGACATTTTGGTAATGTAAGAAGTAAGTGGGATATGTCAAAATGAAAATGTTCGTTCTTTGATAGTAGTGGTTCATACAAGTAAACAGTAGTGTGTTGGGATGTGGGAGAGATCAAATCGATGGTGTTCGACGGGCTTTATATATTGTATGTCATGAAGAGTAGTAACATTGCTTCTGTAAGCGTTTTCAACATAAATCTCGAGAATGGCATATGATTCAACAGTTATCACGCAGTAACTAGTACAGCCTTATTTGGTAACGCAGTTGGAACTAGGTCGATATCTACTTCTGACCCCCTGGTGTAAGCACCTCGTGATACCATGATACCATATATCCCAGTTCATGGTCTAAAAATAACTTCTGGCGGCTACTAACAGGCGCAAACCCGATTCACATATATGGTGTTGATGAGTTGGCCACCAATGTGATATCATATGTCAGTTAAACAAAACCTCCATTGACCGTAACGGAACTATCGTCAAGGTACTTACACAGTATATACTTCAAAAGCGTGTGAAAGTGTTTTGGTTGTAAAGAGCATCTTATATTAGAATCACATGCCCATCTGCAACTAATTAACGTAGTTTCGCAACATAATCTAAGGTAGCAAACGTAGCGGCACCTCACGTCGGTCTAGTTATTTCTGCAAACAAAGCTCGTACACCAGTGAATATGGATGATGTCACCTTATGAGGGTCGACAATCGAGCTTTTTTCGGTTGTGATGGGCTTCTCGCCGGGCTAAACATGAGACGATGGTTGGAAGCAACTAGAGCGCCCATAGGGAAGGCTTTCTCTCTACCTGGTTGCGAGAATCGTAGGATCGGAACTCTCCATCTGTTTAACAGTTACCGTATGCAATGCTGTGATGAATGTCACCACCATGACCGCCACGGCATCTTCAATTTGTTGTTAGAAGAACCCCCGGTTGTCATACTCGAGCCCCTTTTACCGGAACCCGGAAAGTCGATAACAGCGCAGATTGCTAGGAAAGCGGATAGGCAGTGTCGGGAGCGTTGTGATAGATCTTGGAGCATGTGATAACACGTAACCCTCTAGGGAACAAAGGAATTGTCTCAGGAATCCATGACGGCATCATAAATGGTTGTAATTCTATATTTGATTTCCCGCGCAAAAGCATAGTATATAAATCCTCGCCAGGTATCCCCTGATAGACAGAGAAAGCTTGCTAACACAGGTTAGGTTAACTGACTGAGGAGCAAACTCCTGACGAGAAGACTAATGATGGACTCAGCATGAGCCTCTAGGAGAAATAAGTTAACTCGTAAGCAATGCTACACGAACCATACCACTATATCGGAAATCCTGCCTGTGACTTTATTAAATGCAGCAAGCCGCTGGGTACACGCCATGACCAAACAATCTATCTTCACAGTAACAGTAAGGTTAGTCAACTGAAACCCAAAAAATACACAGCTTGCTTATGTATAAGCATGAAGGTCATAGATCCCGCCTGGCAGTTATCTAATGGCATGAAATATAAACCTCTCTCGAGACAACAGCAAGGTAGCTAGATAGAAAAAAAAGAGCCAGCGAGTTCACGAGAGCAATCATAGATCACATGCCTGACTTAGTAAAAGTTCGAACCGAACTATGTATAGTACAGTATACTCTTAGCTGCCTAGAATCCCCCCATCTCTCCTTTCCCCATCCCCTGCCCCTTCCCCCCCCTATCCCCCCCTTTTCACAAGCACACTGTCCTAGACTTCATATGTCAAGGGGCTCACGACTTATTGCTTGCGTTGCGTCCTACACGCCAACCACTCCCCCATCCCTCTTCCCTTCCCTTCCTTTCCCTATCCCAACATCACATCACATTACACACAACCAAGCAAAACCAAGGCCAGCCAGTTAATGTCAAAAAGCCAGTTAATCACCTAATCAATCAGTGAGTCATTCACCCTTGTCATAATATATTGAGATTTGCCCTATAATAAACGGGGAGGTGATGAGGTGGGCATATCTATCAGGTCCCACCAACTTCTCCCTTTTCCCCTATCTTTTTTTTTCTTCACTCAGGTAGATACATCCGTTCCTAAGACTCTCAAGATAACCATCGGCCCTCTCTCACTCCAACCTCCCTGAAATCCTCCCCCCCTTTCCTCCTATTCTCGTCCCTTTTTCTCTTCCTCTTCCTTTCCTCCGTCCTTCCATACCTTCCCGTACAGATAGTCCACGCCAGCCGCCACTATATGCAAATTCGTCGTGCCAAGTATCATTACTTAAGGAAAAAAAGAGTAGTGATGGGGAAAAAGGGGAAGAGAACTAAGGGAACTTCCAACGCATCCATCACAATGACAACTAGGCCATATCGTCATGTTTTTTTTCTGTTCTGTGTTTTTTCTTTCCTAGTGGGTGGTAAAATATAATATCCTTAATCGTTCGTTTGCCCCCCTAAGGGAAAAAAAACCCTGCCGCAACGCCCTTCCCTTCCCCTTCACTGCATCGCACTGTCCTAGCATGCCGTTTTCGTCCGTGACCCCCAAAAATTGTCCCTCAAATCCGTATCTCTAATTTAAACAAAGTCTCTCGTCGAATGGGGGTATAATGAAGAATTCAAACATATAAAGAACTACCCGCCATGAATCTGAAGTAGATAAGGCCAAGAAAAATACGAGGAATATTTAAATACCCTCGATACAATCGTAGAGGTGTGAACGTTAACGCAACGAACATGGAAAAGGGCTAGGAGCATTGTGACTAAGCGGATGAAGTAGGGTATTCATTAGCGCTCCATACTTTCGGGACTCCTCATGCCAGTATCATCCTTATCCGTTGGACTGTTATTTCCCTGGCTCTGCATACTTCCCATGCGTTCCATAGGGGGCGGTACTACCGGCAGTGAACCCGAATTGGCAGAACCAGCTCCGTTGGGCGCCGATACGCTCTTCTTTTTCGCACCGGCCTTGTCCGTATTGTTCTCGCCATTCTTCTTAGCCTCGGCTGCCTGCGCCTCTAGCTTCTTCTTTTTCTTGTTGATGGCGTTCTGTTCCTTTGGTGGGCGCTTCTGTGGCGACACGATCTTGCCTGTCGCGCCGAGACGGGGCTGGGGTCGTCGCTGTTTAACAGGCAAGTCTTTATCTTCCACCAACGGTGAATCGCCATTAGCGTGCAGCTTCGCGAGGAAGAAATTCTTGACGAGACCAATTTGCCCCTGGATGTTGTCTTTAGTGACCGGCTCGGGGGGTGGAAGGTCTTCGAACAAGACAACGTCTGTCGGGTCTTGAGTCGGGTTCTGAACCTGGTACTGGCTGCGGACTCTTGACTGCAGGAGATGAAGAGGAACAGACAACATGCCACCCATCTCTCCGGCAAGACCAAGCTCTCTGAATCCGAAGAAATCCTCACCAAGCTCCTCCGCAAAGTCACCGCCGATAAACTGTTCACTGCCATCGTTAAAGGCGGCCGCCCCGTCTTGTCCTGAATCGGTAACCGCGGGCCGGAGAAGATCACTGAGATGCGCCTTCATGCGTTCGTGGATACCACTCAGCCTGTTGCCAAGCCTATCCACTTCATCCTTAGCGTAACTCTCCAACGCCTCGATAGAATAGCCGCATTCCGCAAGAGTGTGAAGGAGGGCTTCTTCATCGTTGTAGCGGGGCTGAGCCGATGCGCCCCGTTGTAGGTAGAGGCCAGTGGCATCTTTCATCTCAATTTCCGTATAGGAATTGAACGTCTGAACGACCTTGCCGAAATAGTCAGCGGCAATATCGGTTATCGCATCCATGGCAGACGGTTGGAATTCTTCGAAACCGGCGTGGTAGAATATCTTCGCCACAGATCGTTGCAGAGCTGCCCGGCAGAGGTTCGGCGCCATGACGAGGTCGTCGCCACAGGTAACATGCGGCTCGATGTCAGCCTCCCGGAAAGGCTCCGGGTTGTACTTAGGAAACTGGTTCGCATAAACCTAAGAAAGTATTAGATAAATTAGACCAACAAAGGGATTGGGCGTGTATAGCCCGTTGGATTAGTACCTGAGTTTGAAGCTGCATCTGTTTGATGACCCCTATCTTTGAGCACACCTTCCTCGTTTCTTGCATCTGGCGGAGGTTGGCGTCGAACCTCTGCGCAAGCTGGCCTCGAGGCGCAGTGAAATACCCGGGAGGCAGAGTACGGAGAAATTCCTCGTGCTGATTAATGACTTGTCCTTCACTATCTTCTATCCACTGTAGCTTGGGTGGTATGTCGGGGATTATAATTTGGGGCTCGTAGTAATCCGGGAGGGCCTTCTCCTCGTCTTGTTCCATGCCCTCCGCCAAAGTCTCGGTAGCTTTAGAGTCCTTGGCAGCAGCGACAGCCGACGTGTCGATCTGCGAGTGACCTGTGACGCCCAAAGCCTCTGCCTGCTGCTGACCCCGGAGAAAACGACGCATGCCTGCCTTCGTCCGGATCAATGCAGGCTCGTCAGGATTTAATTTGCGCCCATTGAAGAGTTGGAAGCGCTGTTTGGCTATAAGAGCGCGGTCCTTCTTGGTAACCTGCTTCCAGATCTTGTACTCTTCGTCCTCGTAAGCTTGCTGAGCGGCCTCGTTGAGGGCCTGGCCCAATGCCATGCCATTCAGGGATGGCCCATCAATGTCCATGGCATCGGCATTACTGGAATGGCCATTTAAACCGCTGGGAGTCATGGATCCGCCGACAGGAGGTGTCCCGAAGCCGTTGCTCCCGTCAAGTTCCGATCCTTCCCGCTGAGTCTTGGCCAGGAGCCCATTTAGCTGTATGACCGGCTTCTGGTCGCCGTTGGGCGTCCCCTCCTTCTGGTCTGTATGCGCTTTTCTCGACTTGGCTCCCTTCACCCCACCGGCAGTGCGGCCGCGAGACGACATTATCGGCTCGTCGTCCGAATCATCACCGTTATCGTCATCGCCACCATTTTGCTTCCGCCGTTCTTCGGCTTCGACTTCGGCGCGGGGTCGGATAACGAGGTTGGGGATCAAGGGGATCAGCTTCTCGGCCTCCTTGCGCATTCCGTTTGCCATTCTCCTCAGAGGGTGATTCATGTCCTGGTTATACCGCAGGCAGTTATCCCAGATCAGATTAAGGTCCGTGACAAAATCTGCCTTGGATTTATAGGTCAATGACTTCAGCTTCTTGGTCATAGTGCCGAGGTCCATTGGTTGCTTGATGACTGGAATGGCGAGGTTAGCGGACGTAAAACTGCAGCGCGCTCGTGCATTTACTCACAATTATAGTAGTCAGGGGCATCCCGCTTGTTCACCCTCTGAAGGAACGGCGTAGAGTACTCGGTGTGCGCCTTAAGCTCGGTCAAGACCTTCTCCAGGGCCTCGTATAGCTCCTCCTGGTTCACGTTCTCCTCGCTGGCCCACTTGCTCCTGTTCTTGCGAACTTCGTTCATGAGCGAGCGCAACTCGGCATCCGAGGCGCGCACCATATCACGCTTCATATCTATGCGCGCGATAAGGTGCTTGAGGGTCAAGCTGGACGCGCCAAGGTTCGCGCTGCTAAGCGAACCGTGGTTCTCGCCAGTCGCACCCCCGGTCGAATGGGCATTGTTGTTCTTGTCCATCTCAGCTTGGAGCTGCTTCTCGGACTCCTCGAGCTGCTGCTGCTCAAGCATGGCGGCATGGTCGTTCTCGAGGGTGTAGATGATAGTGTGGAAACTGCGCTTGGCGGCAATCTCAGTGTCTTTGCGGGCCTCCTCGAGCTGCTTGCGCGCGTCTTCGGAGTTGCTGGCCTGGGCCTGAGACGCGTGGGAGGCCTGCGATGCATCCTCCTTGGGCTTGTCGAACGACTTGCCGGGCGAGGTGACAGAGGGCACGGGGGAGCTCCCGGACTTGGAGGGGGACAGGAGACCCTTCGACGCGGCAGCGGTCTTGGACTTCAGAGGGGAGACGGCAACGGGGCCGTGGGGGGATCGGCGATCATCGTCGTCGTCCTCCTCATCTTCGTCATCGTCGCCGTAGTCGTCCTCGTCGATGACCCTCTTGGCCCTCTTGGCAGGGCGCTCCTCGATAGGGGCGTGGTCGGTGGCAGGGGGGAGGTGGGGATCGAGGTCGAGAGGACGCTTCCACGAGTTGATCGCGTCGAAATTGTAGGAGCCATCCTCGGCAAAGAGATGCGCAATGCGAGCCTCACTCCGGCGATACAATTCGGCGAAGTGGGAGCGCTGGCGGTCGTCGTCGATATCTGGTGCCTCAGGCATCAAGGCGACGGGATTATCAACGGAAAGGCGACGGGGGGCGGGGGTATCATCAGAAAAATGAAAGGACCTGTTCCCGTTGAGGTGATGCTGCTGCGAAGGAAGCCAGGAGTGCTGGCCGTTCATGATGGACATGATAGCCTCCGTGGCGTGTTAGAGAGGCAGGCGTCTGTCGGTCGCCATGCGGGTTGCCAAAAGAGGGTCGTGTCGCGACGGGAGGGAGAGGGATGGGGCGTCTAAAGTGACACGAGCAGAACGAGCGACATCGAAATAGATGGCAGAGGAGAGATGGGACGGAGATGGATAAGAATGGTGAAGTGGCGATGGACTGAAGAGGCTTTGGTTTCGCAGCGTGGGAAAGACTGAAGTCAGGCGGATGGAGGTTTTGAGTGGATTCTGCGATTCTGCCGTATAGAGTGTCTGGTAGGTAGTAGGTACTAGGTAATCAGTCAAGTCAGTCAATCAATCAATCAATCACCAGTTATTTTAGCGTACATTACTTACTTAACCTAGGTACATTATGTATGTACCTACATAGTATCTAAGGTAGTACATTTCGGGATGGGGAGAGATACTTCAGCACCTATTTACTGCACAGCACATAAAAACACCAGCGCATTCTTTTTGGGTAAATAAAATAAATAAATATGTTCGCAAGTATCCAATGTATCTTTTGCTACTATTGCGCCTTCATTCAACTCCTAAACTGCATCGTGCATCTTTGACGACAGCTTCGCGCCTCCAAGTATATATCCCACCGTCCCAAGTCCAAGAGGGCCCCATCATCGCCGGAAACAGTGCAGTCCCGTCCGACCATAGCAGGTTAAGTAATGTACGTTTTCCCTGTTTAAGTACCAACATAGGTAAGTTCCAATTCCATGCGCCATAGGTTTACACTACCTAGTATGTACCTACAACTACCTATGTACCTAGGTAAGTACTTACTCTTTTCATGATCACGTAATCTAGAATACTACGTAGTATACACCACGGAATATAGGTACAAAAAAGTTGGAAAAACAAGGTGCAGCACACTCCCCAATCATATTCACCAGCCACACTTTATACCTATAATGTACCTCGGGCAGTCGGGTAACCTCATTGATATATGTTTACGCCACACCAGAAAAAACAACTACTCCATACCTACCTATGTACTAATATATACAGCTAGAGGTACATAGGCAGGTCTCTCTACCTAGTAGGTAGTCAACATCAAATGATGGTCCGGGTAAAGATGCCTCTCTAACAGACATTTAAAAGTCAACGGGTTGGAAGCAAAGTAGAACAATAACTTTATGTTGTACCAGTTTATCTAGCCTACTACATAGGTTAATAGTATTTGATGGATATCAATCAATAGCACTGCATGTGGTACATCAAATAGTTGAAAATAATTGAGGTAGACTTTACTATAGGAAATAAGAAATGCATACCAAGGTGTGCATCAAATCTGCATCAATATTGGTCTACTGGAATATTTGATCTAGGTACTCATGGTAACTCCAATAGCCCTAGGTATTGAAGGTACCAGTTGACCTATGTAATAGTTAAAGCTGGAGTGGGGCAATATCAATGTAGGAAAAGAGAAAAGTTGCAAAATGTCTTGTTATGGGCGGGTGGTTGGCTAGTACAGTTACGTTCCAAAAAGGATTGTGCACGACCCACTTATATGAAAAAGCATTTATACTATTTTCTTTATTTAATAACTTAATAAATAAAAATCGGAAAAATATGCAATTAAATTTTTATTATTATTTATTTATTTAAGTTTTTTAATAAATTAAAAATAAATTTTAACTTTTATTAACTAGCTTTAAAAACTTTATTTTATTAATAAGTATATTTTTTATATAATTTATATTATATATATACGCGGTTATTACTATATATAAAATTAATAAAATTAGTAAAAATTATAAAATAAAATATTTTAATAAACTTTTATTTAAATCAGGTTATTTTTTATTTTTCCGATTTTTTATTATTTTGTTATAAAAAAGGCAAAATAATGCGTTTTAGTGTAAAAGTGGGTCATGCACAATCCTTTTTGGAACGTAATTTTTACTAAAAACCTAGGTAACAGCTCTGGGCCTGAAACTTAGCTGCCCAGGTCCAGACCTACCAGCTCCTTTGTAGTTGACATCCATACACTGGAGCTCTTCTACATCCCGCTACCTGGGTAAGTACTTACCTACCTACTTACTTCTTTCCTTCTACTTGACATAGTACCTAACCTACATCAATCTTACATAAGTCTGTTTGCTTGTTACCAAGTAGTAGCAACGATTAGGTATTGCATCTACTAAGTAGTAGCTTATTGTTATCGTTCTTCTTTTTCTTCCTCTTCTCCTCTTTATTCTACCAAACACCAGACTTCCCTCGAATAACACCACCTAAACCACCACAGCCTCTCCTCCCAAGGCAACACCTTTTTATTTATTTATTCCGAGTCTCTGCAAAGCGATGAGCGAATACAAATAATATTACTTACCAGTCGCAATCATCACCATGTGTCGTTAAGATTCTCGAGAGCCCAACCGAGTCAACTCAAGTCAAGTCGAGTCGAATATGCGCATTCGATTACCTTTCGCAGGTTTGTGCCAAGCCTTTTTTTTTCTTCGTCATCGTCATTTTATTTCTTGTCTGGGTCTATTCCTTGTCTTTTTTTTTTTTGAAAGCTCACCCCGTGGGGATCTTCGGCTTCATGGGACAGGATGTGGTCTGAGCTGCGTCAGGGTCGGGCAGTAAGAGTATCGTACGAGAAGGCTGACAACTAACTGTCTAAACCCAACCCGAATAGGCGTCTTCTTCCTGCTCTGCCTTCTCGCAGGCTATGCCGGCCTATCCTCGTTACAGGTCGATGCCGTCGTCAACGACAAGGTCCTACATGTCGTGACCTTCTTCCTGCTAACCGTCGTCTTCTACTGGATCGTCGACACAAACCGCCGCCGAACCCTCAACCTGACCCTCGTCGTGTGTACCGCCCTTCTCGGCGTCGGTTCCGAGTTCCTACAAGGCTTCCTACCCAACGGCCGCAACTTCGACTTCTACGACATCGTCGCCAATGTGGTCGGCAGTCTGGCCGGCCTGGCCTTATGCTCTTGGTACCACACGAGGATGCTGGAACGTAAGCGGCAACGCAGACAATACAACGCAGTGCCCGGTGAAGACGACGCCGATCTAGAGCTAGGCGAAAATATAGAGGTCGGTCAGGAGGAGGGTGTCACGTCGGCAGCTGGAAACGAGAGAAATACGACTCTAGAGCAGGAAGTCGATAACTGGGACGAGAACGCCGTAGATGCTTGGGACGAGGACGACGATCTTGATGGAGACCTAGGAACGGCTACAGGGAAGGCTCACGAGCAGAATGGGATCGGTGAGGATGGCAAGAAGCGGGTTGACTGACGACGTTTCTCCAAAACTGCCTTTGGGCTACAAGACGAATTCGTGGTTGGACGGCCAAAAAAAAAAAGATCTATGATACCTTGGTTTGTTTTCTATCGGGCGTATGGGAGAATTGCTGCGGCGTCATCTCGAACTGATTGCAGCCATTTGACGAGAGCAAGGAACAATACAATGGACGCGGGTCACCACATCATACTATGTGTACGAATTAAGATGAGGTTTTATGACATTACGGACAGACACAAACGGCTGCTGCAACTGCCTCTTCTCTAGGTAGTTACCTATCACAGAAGAGGAAAAGGAAAAGGAAAGGGGAGGGTAAGGACAGGAAAAAAAAGACGTTTCTCCAGTTCCCTACCTTAGTAGGTAAAGAGTGCTTTAACCCAAGGTTAGCGGGATGCGGCATATGCCATCCGTCCCGATTGCGCTCTATTGTGTGCGAATTGCGTGTAGCTGCAGCCGAGGGGTCCCTGCATGGTGATTCGACGGGTTGCATTGGCACTTAACACTTAACAATGCCATTGATAGGAGCCGGAAAAGAACCTGTCGTTGTATTTACATAGTCGTAGTACTTGCTCACTTTACTAGCCCTGACGGGCAAGATAGGAGGTCAACTCGTAGTGCTCCAAACTCAACTTCTCCGTCTAAACGAGTAAGTGACATCAAGTTAAGGGGGGTCTAAAATATAGGAAAGAAAAATAATATAAAAAATACCTCTGATAAATCACGATCTCGGTGGAGTCTTGGATTTTAGCGTCTTTTTTTTTCTGTCTCCCTACGTACGGAGCTGACTACTTATATAACACGGAATACAAATAAAAAGTACATTGTCTCATATACTATAGGTAGGGAACAATTCCAGTTCAAGTCTTTTTTTCTCTCTTTCCCCTTTCCCCATTCCCCCCTTCTTTTCTTCGATCTTGGGGATTTACCTCAACCAGGTCACATTTACAGAATTACTAAATATGACTTCGAAGAGTGAGACGAATGGACATGGACAAAATGGTGTTCCGAAGACTACTTTGAACAGAGCCGATGAGGTCGAAGATGTAAGTCGAGCGAAGACGTAGTCGGTTTAATACCTACCTATGTAAAGGGGAAATAACACTGGGATGCGCACACTCACTCACTCACTCACTCACTCACTCACACTACTCCCACATATATGAAAACACCTTTCTTCAAACTCAAGCCCTCACTAACACCAATCCCAATACCAAAGTTAATAAATGCCGTCAAATCACTCATCGTGCCCTTCATCCGCGATGCTGACCAAGCTGCCGCTCTCAGGGCGACGGGGCAGTCAGCAAGCTCCGCGTCCTCCTCGTCCGGGGAGACGCCGGGCCGGAACGTCCTCGTGGATTACCACCCTCCGGAGGAGCTAGTGGAGCGCCTAAAGTTCTCCCTACCTGAGGGAGATGGCAGGGGAAAGGAAGGGCTGCTAGATATCATCCAAGACGTTCTGCGGTATAGCGTCAACACATGGGACCAGGGCTTCCTGGATAAGCTTTATTCAAGCAACAATGCTGTTAGTCTGGGATCCTCTTCCTCTTTCCTCTTCCTCCTGGCTTTCCTAAGAAGTCCATTGGTGAAGACAAGGATGTCGTAGCTAATTATCTTGTAGGTCGGCGTCGCATCCGAACTGCTGATCTCCGCTCTCAACACAAATGTATGAATCCCCCTCCCCCCTTTTTTTCCCCTTCCCCAAATACCACCCACCAAACCAAACTCAGACCCTAACCAACTCCCGGCTCCCCTTCCCCCTCTAGGTCCACGTCTACAACACCTCTCCCGCCCTGACCATCATCGAGAAAACCACAGCCCGCGCGCTCGCCTCCCTTTTCGGCCTGACCGGCCCGCGCGCCGGCGGCATAACCTGCGCGGGCGGCAGCGCCTCCAACCTAACCTCGCTCATCATCGCGCGCAACCGGCTGTACCCATCCACGAAGAAGGACGGCAACGGTACGCGGCGGTTCGCCGTGTTCACGAGCGCGCACGGGCACTACTCGGTGGAGAAGGCGGCGATGGCGGCGGGGTTCGGGTCGTCGAGCGTGGTCAGCGTGGCGGTGGACGGGGCGGGGCGGATGGACGTGGCGGCGCTGCGGGCGGCGGTGGCGGCGGCGCGGGCGGCGGGGCGCACGCCGCTGTACGTCAACGCCACGGCCGGCACGACGGTGCTGGGGTCGTTCGACCCGCTGGAGGAGATCGCGCGCGCGTGCGCCGACGAGGCCCTGTGGATGCACGTCGACGCGTCGTGGGGCGGCGCCGCCGCCTTCGACCCGTCCCTGCGCCGCCGCTGCCTCGCCGGCGCCCACCGCGCCGACAGCATCACCGTCAACCCCCACAAGATGCTCAACGTGCCCGTCACCTGCTCGTTCCTGCTCACGCGCGACGTGTCCGTCTTCCACGCCGCGAACACCCTGCGCGCCGGGTACTTGTTCCACTCTACTGCTGCTGAGGAGGAGGACGACGAAGAGGTCTGGGACCTCGCGGACCTGACGCTGCAGTGCGGCCGCCGCGCCGACGCGCTCAAGCTCGCGCTCGCGTGGGTGTACCACGGGGCCGGGGGGCTGGCGGCCCAGGTGCGCGGGGCGTTCGCGGCCGCGGCGCGGCTGGCGGCGCGGCTCGCCGCCGAGCCGGACCGCTTCGCGCTCGTGTCCGAGAGCCCGCCGCCCTGCCTGCAGGTGTGCTTCTACTACGCGCCCGGCGGGCGGGTGGCGCCCGAGCCGGCCGAGAACACGCGCCGCACGCGCGAGATGGCGCGGCGCCTCGTGGCCAGGGGGTTCATGGTCGACTATGCGCCCGGCGACCAGGGATGCTTCTTCCGCGCCGTCGTCAACTGCCAGACCCTCCCCGCTACCCTGGATGGGCTCGTGATCGCGCTGAAGGAGGTCGGGAGGGAGGTTGTGCCGGAGTGAGGAAGGAGTCAGGGGTCAAGAGACGGGTGGGCTGCGGAAGGGAGGCTGGAGATGGGTTATCGGATATAGAGGTCCCGTGTGGACCAAGCTGTTATTTCTCTTTAGATATTACTCTCGGTATTGCTTATTTTTTATCAAGATACTTGTGCTAGAGTGGGGAGAGGGAAGGGAATATCGTGGGTGTTGTTGGTGGTAAGAAGTTGGGTATAAAGGGATGGATATCTCGATCTGTATAATGAAAGGGGGAGAGGAGGAGGAAGAGAAGGTATAGCATTGCTGAAGTACTTTTGTGTTTACGTAGGTATAAACAGGTTGTATATATACCTATGTTCACTTATAGGTCTACGGTTTAGATCTAGGATACCTACATAACATGATAGTGTCAGGATCATATGAGTCAACGCCTATGTATATGCAAGTGCACAGGTTTGGTAATTCCATCCCTAGGATCACCCTTGTCTGTGTTCAGTACTGCAGAAGTTCGAAAAAGATTCATCTTAGGACGTTCTCTCAGCCGGAGGGGAAGAGTGACTCAGGGAAAGTTACATATATATTGCCATTACCAGCCTGTTATTCTCCCTTCCTGGTATCTAGAGGTCATGTCCTTTATCCGGAGGACTCTTAAAAGGGGTTGGATGTCCTATTTCCTATTTACTCCTTTCCCTCATAAATATAGCTGTCAATGGTTAGTGTACTCAACTTTCAATATATCGTTATCGAAATTCATTTTTCCGGCGTTGGGTTCATCTTCTTTCCCTGGCCTGACTTCTCATTGAACCTCGGATAAAACATCCATCCCTCAGGATCTCTCGTGCTTCGGCGTCGAGAATGGCAATGGCCAATGAGAATAGAATAGCCATATGTCTACCTGGCCCTATCCTTACCCTCTTCTTGTTCATCCCGATCTAGGTTAGATTAGTGCCATTATTCTTTCGATATTCTATAAGTGTTATGGCATGGAAATTGTGAGAGGTAATGCAGATGTCTGGATTTAGACTTACCTAGGTTAGGTATGTAAAGAGATATCTTAGTAACAATTTATATAACTCAAGTGATAATTGGCTATGAGAACTCGGTTCTCTCTTTGCCTCTCTAAGTACACTGCTAACACACATATCGCTTTTTTCCCCCAGAAATGACACCTTTGTATGTAAAGGCCAACCAACCAACCAACCGACCATACATACATACATACATACATACATGATGCATAACATATTGCCCTTCCCAAAGCACGACCCATCGATTCACTCCTCGTCCCCACGTACGTGTGCTCCGCAGTGCCCGTTTTCAGATAGGGCTGCAGGGGGGTTTTCTATCCCAGATCTCTGCCTTGCCTGGAGAACCGATCGAGTTCAGATCTTGTCATCTAACAGAACCGAAGATAACCTTTTTTGAAGCATGGTTTTGTAAATTCTATGTCTAGGTACGTACTTACTTACGTCCCCATCTCTATAAACTCTCCACTCGTAGCTATGTTTTTCATATTTTTCACTTCAAGCACAAAAACCTCATTCTACAAGAGAGAAAGGGTAAAAGGAGATCGTGATCCTCTTGCCTTTTAAAAAAAAACTCCTTCGTTGGTACAGATCGCATGTGATCCGTCGCCAAGCTGGTGGGTGCTCCTATCCAAGACTGGTCCATCCACACAATACTCCGTATGCCCCCATCTCCATCCCGTAAAAAGTGACGATGATTGGCCAAGCACACGCGTTTGCGTCGCGCTACTGCGAAGAGAAAAGAAAGCCTCTTTCTTGGCCCTCCTTTAGTGTAGTCTGATGTATGTACATACTACGTCGAATCCCAAAAAATCCCCCCCCAAAATCTTCCATCCTCCACTTTCACCCCACCCATCATCCCACCAAAGTAAAAAATTCTGTAAGCGGGAAAACACAGGTAGCGGGTAGCCCGTAGTATAGTGTAGTAGAAGAAGAAGAATAAAAAGAGGGTTTCTACAGGGAATTATCACGCAAAACAGAGATACGGTACGTACTACCTACCTACTCCCTATATCTGCTATGATAAGAGGGTAGGTTTTCACCCATGAATCCCCAACATGGCGCCTGCCCGGTTAGCTCAATCGGTAGAGCGTGAGACTCTTAATCTCAAGGTTGCGGGTTCGACCCCCGCATCGGGCTCAATTCCCGATGCCTCACTGAATACAGTGGGAGCCTCGTTTTTTTTCTCTTATTTTTTTTCTTCCCCTTCCTATATCTATTTTATTTTTATGGTGTCAGATTCCACCCTCGTTTTCTCTCGTTTTAGTATTTTGTTGTTTTTTCCCCTCTGACGTATAACTCTATTTACATATATCCCATTTTCAATATATTTGTCCCCCCCCCCCTTTTTAGAAACCCCCAAATCACGACATAGTATGGACGAATGCCTGTGTAGTTAATTAGTATACATGTATGTAAAGTTCTTCTGTAGTAAGGAATCTGTTTCTTGTTAATGAGGCCGCGTACTTTTTTAAACTATTATTAGTCAATGAGGGTAGCAAGTGGTTACAAGAGGTAGCTAGTTAAGAGGCAGTGTCACGCCGGCAGCTCCCAGCCTACGCAGGTATTTCTATTTTCTTCCTTTTCCCCTTTTTTTGTCTTGATGTTTTTGGTGTGTTTCGCTACAGCCCCCTCGCTGAAAGTACGAACTTGACGATAGCCCACTAAAACAAGGCGCACTGAGGGGGAGGGGGGAGTGTGTGGTAAACCGGAGGAGAGGCATAATATGACCTTGACACTCATTGGTATGACGATATACCTATGATTACCTATTCATGGAGTTTGTCTCTTAAAAAAGAATTCGTTTCTTAATTTTTCTTTTGATATTTCAAAGGACAAAAACAATACGAAATTCCTAGGAACACGACATTTTGCGCAATTGTTTTACATATGAAAGTAACCATCATCGCCCGTCATCATCATCATCAGTAGTTGGGGGTCAGGTGGGATGGATGGCCAGTACGTCTACAGCTCTCCCCCCCTCTCTCTCTATCTTGTTACCCACCAACTCGCAACATAACCACCAGAATAGGAAACGTGCGAGAGGACAGGTGAGTGAGAACAGGGTTGGTTGCTTCTACCTAAACTACTGCTACCATGGAACACTCACGTATGTCACCTACCTACCTACCTACCTGCCTGCCCCCCTCCCCCATCCATAACCCCCCCCCCCCCCAAATCGCGGCGTCCGCCCACGTTTTTTATCCTCCGCCCCAACTCCGCTTTGCTGCCTGGGCGGGCACCCATATGCAGGCCAAGCCATCCATCCACAGCAGCAGAGGGGAAGGAGAAGAATAAAAAAGGGAAGGGGGAAGAAACAAACAATGAACACACGCAAAGGTGGAGGTGAAAACAGCTCAGGAAGCCTCGGCGTCTCCGTCAATCTCGATGTAACTTTTTGGCATAGCCGAAGGGGAGGGCAGGGTAGGGGAGGAGACGTAGAGTCATATATGGAATTTATTATGGAAGAAGAGAAAGTGGGAAAGGTGCGAAGAGGTTTTTTCTTCTTTTCTCTGCAGCGGTTTTTTGTGGCTTTTGGTGTAGCGGAGTGGAAAAAGAAGGAGAGAAGAAAGTTTGGTAGCGAGGCTTTACATGCATATGTACATACACGCCATACATAAATACACAGACGCACACACTCCTCACTCGCAGAATGTGATAAACAATAGGGGGCGTGTCATCATCAGGCTTACCTAGGCAGGTAGGTAGTAAGTAGGTAGGCAAGTAGGTACGCCAGTGGGCGTGCTTGATCAGAGAGGTCACGTCTACCTACGTGCCCGCGAGTACCTACCTTGTCCTGGCACAGGTGAGCCCCCCGATACTGCTAGGTATTACCTAACCAGGTATGTTCCTACCTACATGCCTGCCGGGGTATGTTAATATGCATGAACGAGAACCGAAGGGGGGACAAGAATAGGTAGGTAGGTAGCAGAGACGATGCAAGTGAGCCCAGATGGGCAGTATAGTGGCATTATAGGTAGTGGATGCGTACCTACCTGCGTAGGGTGCTGGTGTAGGTATGTAGTAGGTATACCGGGTGGGTGTGTGTATGATGGGCGCTTCAGTTTGGCCGTATGGGAGTTCCATTGGCCCGCCCGCTTCGATGACAAATATCTAAGAGGACGGGCTGACCCGGGGAATTTCAGTGACAGGGGAGTTGGGGAGGGGAAGAGGGGAGGGGGGAAGAAATCCCACGGTCTTGATATCTAGGTTAACCTAGGTAGGGTTCTCTTAGCAGGGTACGATCGACCCGTCTCTGCCCCTTCTATTTTCCTTCCCGTCATCCAGGGCATTCTTCGTTGGTTAACCTAGAAATTCTTGGTTAACCAAGACATGCCCCGGGGGGGAGAGGAGGCCACCCTCTCCCCTTGCCGCCCTGAGAGGCTGCAGACTGACAGACAGGGGATGGTTGGTCGGGACTGGGTACCTAGGTAGGTAGCTTAGGACATGGGAGCCAAGGGCGGAGAGTGGCCAGGTCATTTGGGCCCCCGCGTGCGAGATAGGGATTCACAGGCCAGGGTCTTGGTGTAAAAGACGAGGGCCAAACCTATCTACACTACAGTATGCCGCCAGGAGCACCGCGCGCGCGTGGGACTGAGACATATTGCATGTATGTATGCGTTGGATGTCTAGGTATGTTTGTCCTCGAGTAGTGCGTGCGTACGTACGTGTGTAGGTAGGGTATAGCTACCAGTCAGTAATATATAGGGGTATTATAACTACTGCTATTATTACTAGGGAGTTGATCTATCTATCTATCTAGGTTAGGTAGGTAGGTATACATCTACCTACCTACCTACCTCGTAATAGTCTGGTTTCCGCCCTGATCTTCTCCCTCCGAATAGGTCTATTCTTAGGTACATCGAGGTTACCCCACGGTATGTGTAAGGCATATATATACTACATGGATACACATGGGGAGCGTTGTATCGTCGGGGCGGTTGAGACATCGTTCGTGGTTAGTAAAAATTTCAAGGCCATTGGTCCATGAAGGAGGATGGATGTAAGCTAGATAGATCCGAGTCCGGAATCCGACGCTGAGATACCCGAATCTGGTCTCTGGTAGATGAACATGTGTGTGGCGCTCCATCGTTCTGATGCCGCCGTGTCGCAACACGATGTGAACACGAAGGATACTTGTGTACCTTACCTACCTACACACCTGCGTACACACCACACGGACACACCGCACTACTGCCAGCAAGCATGTGTGTATGCATATGCATGTAGCATGGATATTCGTTCGCATAAGTCATGCCTATCAACTTGCTCGACGAAAGCAAAGAACCGAGGTGGTGTAAAGAAAAACACCTAACCTAGATAGATAGATAGATGGACTGTACATACATATCCAAGGTATTGCCTGCAGGTACATTCTTGTTCCTACCTACTAACCACAATCATGATCTCCTTCTTTGCCGCGGGGCTAACCCACGCAGCTGTCCCTAAGTTCTGTCTGTATTACCTATTACCCAGATTCGGCAGTCTACACGGAGGTTCTCTACGTACGCCGCAGCACGACATGGCACGACGTTTACCCATATGCACTGGAGGGCTTTTCTATATATATAAGTGTTAGGTTCTCCTGGGGCCCTAAGGAGAACGAGACTCGATGAAGAAAAAAAAACGGCCCCCGCGGAGATGCCAAAAAGATATCATAGGCGGCTAGATAGGCGTGTAACGCGCTACAGGAAAGAAAAGAAAACAAAAAAGACAATTGGTTTCGGGTAGGATCGGGTCGGCCAGCTGACTTTACGTAGGGGCTATCTTGTCATCGCAGGTAAGAAGCGGTTGGAGGGATGGGGCAGAGAGAGAAAAGGGGGAGGAGGGGGCTTCGTTAAGGAGAGAACAAACGGATATAGGTAGTAAAACCTGCCCCATATCAATGATACAGATATATAACAACACTTTTTGTTACACACCCCTATTTCCCTACAATCAGTATAATAAGTATTTTTTTTTATAATATACCTACCTAGGTACCTACATACAAACACAGAGATATATCATAACTACCTGAAATAAGTATATACCGACCTAGGTAGGTACACACTAGTTATATATGGTACACCTACCCAACGTATAAATCCACTGCTATATCACATACAAGAGCGAGCAAGTGTGTAGGTAGGTAGGTAGTAGTGAGTACACATGCGTGTCTACATAACCACCTACCACATACCTACCTATCTACTACCTACCTAACCTAACACAACTACCTACCTACATACATCCCGGCCCACAGCTGCAATGCACGCATTAGCAAGTCCGTATCCCCCCCATATAAACGAGTCGAGGGCTGGGTTACATCAGAATTTTTGCGGCGTTCATCAGGGCCCCTCGAACGGGTTTAAGCGAATGAATGCCGTTGATCCATCCATCCATCCCCCCCCCATCTCATCTCATCTATCCTATCCCCATGCTCGTCGCATGGCCTCCACGTGGTTTTTGTTTTTGTTCTTCCTTGTTCCCTCCTCCTCCTCCCCCTTCTTTTCCTGTCTCTTGTTACTTTTCCCCTTCCCCCCAAGGTTCTTTTTTTCCCCTTCCTGGCTTGTGACCTAGGTACCTAAGGTAGTTAGTTACAACAACACCAGTGTCACCGCGGGCGCATTGAAATCCGGGCATGGGGATCTTGCGTGTGTGTATGTAGTAGGTATATATGTCTACCTATATACTTACTTACCTACCTGCCTAATCCACTGCACCATCTATCATGGGTTGGGAAACAGAAAAGTCCTTCTACCAGCATCTCATCTCTCTCTTACTGTGTGTGTGTAGGTGTGTGTACATGGTGGTGTAGTGTAGCGACCCGGAATCTATACCGCGGCGTAAAACGCCGCCCACGAGGTAGCAGGGTTTTGTGGGTTACTTTCTTATTCCCGTCTCGGGTTTGGAAACGCCCTTATCCTCTTTCCCCCCCCCCCCCCCCCCCCCCTTTTGCACCCCACCCCACCCTCCTCCTCCTCCTCCTTTCTACATCATATGCATGGCACTTCTGGCCTGGTAAGTTGCCTACCACCTACCTACCTACTTACTCATCTATCTCTGCGTCCAAGGGGGCCGGGGGTGGTGGTGGTGGTGAGAAGGGAGGGGGTGTGGATGAGGTGAGCCCAGCCCCGGGCCGTGATGTGCCTGGGAAGTGTGGTCTACCTCAAACGTGGCACTTGGCCAATGAAGAGATTAAGCCCCCCCATCATCGACAAGAGGCAGGTACAGAGAGAGAGACAGAGAGAGCCTGCGCTGCGCTGCGTCTTTTATTCTCACCGCAGACGGGACCGAGGATCTGACATGGTGGGCTGCCACAGACAGACAAAAAAAAAAAGTCGGGCCCTGGGTACATACATATGTCAAATACCTTACCTACATATACCCAAGCTAGATTGAGTGGCACAGATGATGTGATGCAGGTGCACATAGCACAGCACAGCACAGCACAGCACGACAGAGTTGTAGCACGGAACGCACGCTGCAAAAGGGGCGAACAGAGAGAAACGATAACCTACCTATTTAAGGTATGAAAACATTGGGATTGGTTGGTTAGATTCCGCTTTGGGGCGGAGGGGGGGGGGGGGGGGGGGGGGGGGGGATGGGATGTCTCCCAGCATGGATTACCTGCTTGTCCTAGGTATTACCACACGAGGGCACACCTTCGTATGTAGTGTAAGAGATTCCGTGTGCATTTTGCAGAGCCGAAGCCGACCGGCACAGGCACCCCTACCTACCTACCTACCTGCCTAGTGTAGATAACCCTATGTACGTACGCATGCGTATGTATGTACCTTGGAAAGTGTAAAAAGCAGGACCGAGCTCGTTCCTTACGATCAAGAAGGGGAAAGGGGGGTGTGAGTGAGATGAGATGGGGGGATGGCAAAGGAAGGGGGTTTCATAGACCTTTCCATGTGAGTAGACTCCGCTTAGAAAGGCTTGGCTTTGGCTCAGCGAGACCTTGTCTACATACAGTACGTTGGTTGTGTATGTAGTGTATACGATGAGGTAGGTAGGTAGATACTACCTTAGGCAGGTAAGGTAGATAGGTAGGTACACTGCGTAACTCTACTTCACGCCCCAGAAACAACGCGATCACCTTGGGAAGAAGAAAGAAGCTTAACATTACACCCTGTCCTGTCCTGTCCTGTCCTGTCCTGTCCTGTCCTGTCCTGCGTTGTGCGTGCCCGATTACCTACCTAGGCCAGGAATCCGGTTGCGCTAACGAACTCGAGAAGCTCATCATCGGCTCTCCCGAATATATTGTCAATGTGGAATTGACCAGGGTAGGTCAAAATGACGCCATGTTATTTTTGTTATTTTTTTCTTTCAATTCAGCGGAGGGGAGTGGGAGTGGCAGTGGAAGTGGGCGGGCGGGGGGTCCTGGTTCATGGCTTGCTACTATGTGTAGTAGGTAGTACTAGGAAGCCATGTATGTAGTGTGGTAAAAGCACGGAAAGATTTCACGAGATTCCTTGTTCTGTTGCACGTGGTGGTCAGGGATTGTCCTGGGCTTAGTGTAGGTAGATAGAAGGGAAGGGGTACACATTGCGGTGGTGGTAGGACTTTTATTTCCCTCCTTTACCAGAGCTGCGGGACGACCTAGTTAATATAGGGAATGGGCAATTCTGCATTCATGCGGGGAGAGAGAAGCAAAGTAAAATGAAGGCAAAGCGGTGTGATGCGGTTGATGATCTACCTGCCGATATTTCCTAGGCACATGGGACGAGGAGGCTGTGCCATGTTGCACTCGTAGGGCGAATGGGACTGGATTCACATATATACATACATGCATATATGCACTGACTTAGGAGCTTTATGGGAGGTTTGACATGATTGGATCATTCATTCATGCGTTGTATTATACTTGTAAATTCTTTTCCTGTGTGAGATTTTGGTGTTAAGTACCTAGATATGTTGGAAACTGTAATAGAGAAAAGGCCGTGTATTTGTGCCCCTAGACTGCAACTCAAATAAGGGTGCCTATTGCCCCAATCCTGCCGTCATGATAGTGTACAATATCACCCTCGGCGTAGAAGTAGACGTATGAGGTCATTTATCGAAAAGCTCTGGTCCTCAGCCGAAGAGCGAGAGCCAGCTCGTCCTGGGCTACTGCCAGGCCCAAGACAAATTGATCTCTGTCGACGAGCACGTCTAGTATCATGGCGCCGTTCATACTCCTGGCGGATCCATCCTGTTCCGTCTTGATAAACACTTCGATTGACATCTCCCGTGCTCATTTGGCTGAGGTCATCGACATAATATAGTTGTTACTAAAGAGTAGAATATTTCCCATGTCATGCCGTTTAGTTCCCGGCGTTGGAATTGTTAGGACCGGTGGTATTGAACCGAGTTGAGAACGTGGCAAGCCGTGCCACCATTCTTGCCTGGTGATCGTAAGGTCGTCCATCAAGAAGACGGTCGGTGAAGTCCTCATTGTTTGGTCTCAGTGGAGATAAGCGTTCAGCCTGCATAGAGTTATAACCAGTCTGCGAGCAGTTTGAGCCATGCCTATATATCCCAAGTTTAGCTTCAATTTTGTGAAATGTGAATATAAGATATGATTCAGGTGACTTACGGATCTGAGGGACAACCCCCTAGGTTGACTCCAACCGATGACGATGGTCCGGCCATTGTCCTGTTATAACCTTGTCTGACGTGCAGAGGAGCGGCACGAGCTTGAAGCGAGAGTAAGACGGGAAGAGAGAGCAAGAAAAAGATGGAAGGATTCTCTTGTGTCCGGAAATTTTTGTTGAATACCTAGGTGTACAAAATGATTTCGAGGTGCAAGGGACAAGAAGAGTCAAGTTGATATTCGATGATGAGTTGAATATCTGGGATGGAATGGGCCGAGAAGGAGACGATGGCCCCTTTATACGAAGAAAATTGGACCAACTCTGGAGAAGACCTTATTACCTGCTACCTGTCGTCGAATGGGGCCCACAACGGCGCGGTCCCGTGTCTCGCTATACACATAACCGTACACATGACTGGTCTTGGGTGCCGCCCATGGGTATGGAAGTTCCTGGTAGGTACCAGGAACCACCAAAGCCAAGTACACCTAGTCCATGTCGAAGGACAGAACGACCATAGTACTGCGGCGCGGCGAGGAGGGTTACCAAAGCAGGGGAAGTCCCAGGTTGCTGGACCAAGTAAAAAAAAAAGTGCTTATGCCATTGGGATCACCCAGCAGACATCTTTGGCCCCTGGGCTAAGTTACTAAGGTCGCGGCATTGTCTTCAGGAGAGTAAAGCGAATGGATGGGTGGGCTGACAGCTGTGAAGTAACATAAAGGTGACTCGGGGCCTGAATGCCTGCAGCTAAGACGGCACCAGTGTCAAGGGGAGCAATTCGGGATGTTAAAATCACTGCCGTCTAAAGCGTTGCTTGGCCCTGTACAGGAGGTCGGGGCAAGAGACTGGCTGGCATTTCCCATTGTAAAGGTGGCAGCTAAAAATAAGGTTAGCCGAAATCCAAGGGGAATAAACAAGACTTGTCCACATGGATAAGGTGGGTGAACGAGGCATACATGTAGCAGAGACATTGGAAAGAGAAGGAAGACAAAGTCAGCGAAGCCAGGTGGTCGGTAGCCTGAACTGGTGGGCGGACTAGTCCGCCGAGGCGACGATGTCGTGCTCCATCCCAGCCTTGTATTTATCGGCGAGAGCTTTGAGTAATCCATCATGGTCTAGCCTTTCGAGAGTAGTGATGATCAGCCCCCTATTGGAATAAACACTTGCATGATTGATGAACTTGGGATCACTCTCTAAATGCTCAAAAACGCAGGCCACTACTCATTGTTAGAGTACGTTTGTGCGTACGCTCGTGTTCAGGTGCACTGTGGGAAACCCAAGAGACGGATTTAGATTCAATGAG
The DNA here is from genome assembly GCA_022544895.1 of Biscogniauxia sp. FL1348. Classification (NCBI taxonomy): domain Eukaryota; kingdom Fungi; phylum Ascomycota; class Sordariomycetes; order Xylariales; family Xylariaceae; genus Biscogniauxia; species Biscogniauxia sp. FL1348. The sequence continues at coordinate 55,528 of JAJNNV010000046.1, read as the reverse complement.
AAGGGAAAGCAAAACGGCCCGCACCTAGATTCGTTAACGGGCAAAAATAGCTCTGAAGCTGAAACCCAAGCCAGCATCATAGTCAAGACCAGATTCGGCCCCCAACTCTCCTACCTGCGACAGCTTGATAACCGGCAGAAGCACGGCAGATGATAGACATACTGCATCTGTAAATCGAATAAAATGAAACGTTTTGAAACGTTGGTAGGATGAGAATTCGACAGCACATGACGGCGGACGCCTATGGTGGCGTTCTCTTACGTAGCATTGGGGAAACGCAGTTGGTTCGATACTCGGTGGCGGCCGTCGTAGCGGTTAGCTTGTGCAGATTGTTTAATGAACCTGCATATTATCCCTGCAGCAATTCACTTAAAAAAAGGCGTCGTAGGTCCTTCAACAAATACTAGAATAGTACGGGGAGAACTTTATACATCAAATACGGTACATATGATGTAAAGGGCATTGCCGAACGGTGCCAATGGTCATGCTTTATAGGTAGGACATGGAAACGGGTATTTGTAAAGGGTCTAATACCCAAGACTTTGAAACGAGTCCTTACAGGAGCCAATCTTGTGGACCGACTGGCAAGGTTGAAAGATTGGCGTACCTTGAAGAGCCTTATGGTGTAGGACCATAGTAGGCTTTCGTTCAACCTGTCTTCATTTTATTACCGGGGGGCGGTGCTAGCTGGCTTGTACGCAACGTTTCTCTTCACCGCTAAGAAGCCTAGACTCCAAAGTTGTCTAATATCACTTTCTGCGATTTTGTCAGCTTTTTATGCGTAAAGAAGATCAGATGTTGACGTACCGATAGGGCTATGCCCAGCTGGAGGCGGAAGAGCTCCTATAGATATGTATTGGATATCTCTGCCCTTAAGAGTCCAGCTCCAAACCTCGCTGCTAAGATACTCGCGATTTTGGTCGATGAGGTCCCACAGATGATTGTATGCTTTGACTACACGCCCGTGCAGCTCTTGATCAGCACAGAACGCTAGCTGTTCGTCATGACACCTTCCCAACTGTCTCTCAAGTCCTGCAGCCACCATGGCAAGCTGCCAACTCCAAACTACCGTTCCGTGATATGAACTCGTAGTGAAGTCTCTTGTGTCTGCCGAGTCGCCAGCATATGCAGGATTTGCAACAAGCAGTCCGACTGGTGTCGAAAGGCCAAGAGGAAAGGGTCGCAAAATATTGGTGGCAGCTTGGGAAAGAAATGACGAGTGCTGAGTCTGGTTAGTGGTGTTTAATAGGAAGAGTCGAAAACAATCGTCGGTGTTCATCACTTTCACGATAGGCTGGTTATTTTCCCCTTCGAGTGCTAGCCCATAGAATGTGACCGGCGAAGTGATTTCTGTCTCATTAGTTATTTTTGATAAGTTGGTTTTTTCCGCATAGCTCTTCACTAGATTCCGGGCTTCTTCTGAAGGGATAGTAACCTCAAAGAGTGGAAGTGTGTGCTCTTCCCAAAATGTTGCTCTCTTGCTTGCAGTTTCGGCCCAGTCTACATGGGAAGCAAAGAAACCATTACTAGACAGCGATGCGATGGCATTGAGTGCTGCAGGCACTAAGGCTGTGTTTACATCATACGGGATGCGACCACCACCTAGACCTCGGCCGCTATCGCGCCACTGACCAACTTCTTGGCCGTGCTTCAGGGCAATCAGATTCTGCTTCACAGGGGACTCTTCGAAGGCCGAAGTGAGCCGCATAATCTTTTCTGCCGTAGTCGAAGCTAGGTCGTCGTATGTAAGACCCTCGTTAGCCTGGAGAATCGACGCATGTTTCGCCATAAACGCATTGCGTCTACTGCGACCAGTTGCCGACTTGACAAGATACCTGTCCATGGCAATGGGAAGAAAGAAGTCGGTGTCCACCATCTTGTAGTCGCATAGTGGATCTGTGCCGTGTTTCCCCTGTTGTTCGTTCAGATAGGTTGCGAAGTCCCCAATTACTTCTTCGTGGCATACACTCCCGTCATTTGCGTCAATTCGTTCAATGGCCGCACCGACGATGGCCTCGATAGCTCCGTCTTCGCCCTCGCTAAGAATTGGCTCTAGAAGAAGGAATGTGATCAAACTATCACGCCCAAAATATGTGAGAAATTTCCAGCCTCCCGCCAACATTTTTGTAGTATAGGAGAAGAACGAGAGCGACTCTGTTTCATCTTTATTCGTTGTGATCAGATCCTGGGAGGAAGGGTTGAGTACTTCCGCGGCGCTTAACTGGTCAAGCTGTGGATAATTGTACCAGGCATTGAATATGTAGTCCCCCTTTTCGAAAAGAGGGCGGCGATTTTGAAATGAGATTTTCTTCCCGCTGACACTTTGAAAAGTGAGAAACATTTCCGTGGTTTCGTCTAGCCATAGACGAGTAATTTGGATACCGCCACCGTCTACTTGTTGCGTTTTGATGGCGTCTTGAATCTTCGGTACGAGTGTACCTGGCCCTTCAACATATTGGCGGATGGTTCGAATGCTCCCCAGAATTTCCAGTTCAAGCACTGCAGACGTATTGAGAGATAGGGTTCCCGTGACGCCACTCACAAGCGTGTCCAACGTTCGGTTGGTTTCGGACGAGTTCCTGAGTGAGATAGCAAGACTTCCATTGACGCCATTTTTAGGAGCGAAATAGGCGACAATGCCGCTATTTCCGGATGGCCACGCAATCTTACAGAGTTCAATACGTTAGCTGAAACAATTTAGTATAGATATAATGGGATGGGCTACGATGGGAATTCTCACAAGAAGTCTTGGACTAATGAGCTTTAGATCACTGTCGGCCGTTGGACTAGTAACAACGACTTGACTTGCACCACTACAGTCGGAAATGAAGTAGTTCTCATACGGCGGATCACTAAGATGAAGGTAACTTGAAGGACAAGTTATGTTGTCGCTGCCTTCCGACGGGACATCTATAACAGAGTCTGAACTGTCAACTTCCTGAAGTGCGCCGTCGTTGCAACTATATCCCATCAGTAAATGTAGACCATATTCCCCTGAGCACCCAGCCTTACGAGTATTTCCGTGGTAGATAACAGCTGTTACCACACCTGAGGGTGCGTCGCCTGTCAACCACGGGACATAAAAAGTTGCCATTATAGCACGTATGCTACCAAAGTTAGAAATGGGTAAAGTTGATCAGCGACAGAGCCAATGGCTTACAGTATTGATCGAGTACCTTGAGCTGCCGCAAGGAAGAAGTCCTTCGTAGACTAAGGAGAGGTCTGGTCTAGTCCACAGATACACGGCTAGCAATATCGCAGCCACGACTACTGTGATCTGGCAAGGGATATTTCGCCTAAAGCCAACGAAGAGTAGGCTCTTCATATGTGCCCAAATCTTCTTTTCGTTTCGGATAGGCCTTTGTGCACCGTAATTGCGTCCTGGCTGCCCGTGATCTTCTAGTGGGATGCTCAAAGGATCATCCTCCAGCAGGCCTTGGCCATCGTCGGGCGTTTGTCGATCCTCGTCACTCCATCGGATAATTTGACCAAGAAGGGGTATCTTGGAGAGGGCGGAGGGCTTCCTTGTAAAAGACATGGCGCTCGCGTGCCCGACGCCGTTGAGTTTAGATATGTATCTAACCTTAGGTACTTATACCATTTGCTTGAACATCAGGTTTGGGGTTCAACGCGTAAGTCGGTGGCTTGGCTTTAGGCACAACGATTTCTAGCAAGATGATAGGTGCTTCTGCCCGATTCCATTCAACCAAGAAACAGCACACGAGGTGGTTCGGGACATGTGTTCTATGAAAATGCGGTTGTAAGTGAAGGATAAAAGAGAGTTGAACAGTTGAAGAGACCTGGTCGAAATGGATAGCTGGAGACGGGCGATGTCATCACTAAGGGTGGTACAACTAGGCATTTGCTAGTTACCTATACACTTACCTAAAGGTTACCTAGGGGGTCGCGAATGGTCCCACTAAAATCAGCCACAGGCACAGTACTTTCAGGGGGGATGCCGCCAACTTGCTTTTACCCCTGAAAAGTCCCTGAACTAATTAATCGTGTCAGGTTAAAGAAAACCGCGCGAGTCGGTTCGAGTTGCGATCAACGCATATGGAAATGCTATAACGTGCATCGGTTTCAGAGATACTTTACCCACGGCCGCATTATATTGCTAGTTGTCCATCCAGCAGCAGCGCGGACTACGAAAGCGAAGCCACTACGTGGGTCGTCGACCTGCCGGATGAGAAGAAGTATAGCCCCAAATACCTCTCCCGTTCTGTTTTCGAGATGTTCGAGTCGTATACTCCGGAGAGTTAATCATATAAAGGGTGTGCGGGATATTTTTGTTCGCTCTCGTGCGGTGATCGATCCCCTCCTTGGTGCACTAGTTGTGACTGGACACCCTTGACCTGTAGCCATTAATTGGGTTTGCTCTTTTAACACCTGATTCTGGCCATCATTGTAACAGTAGGGAGTAGTGGGTATGTCCGCATTGCCATAAGTTCCGCACGGCTTACGTTGTGAGCCGTTGGCAATTTGGTCATCTCACCCTCCGACATAATCTCGATGAAACCCCATGGTTCGACCAGAGAGACCGGTAGAACTGGGACCCCCTAGGTAGACATCTGCATCTCTGTCACAGTGATTAGCCAGATCATAGGCATGGCTCTGCTGAACAATAACCGGTAAAGAAGCGCTAGCTCAGGCCTCAACTGCGATTGTCCGCACCGACAGCTTCTCGCAACCTTGCTAGACGCCCCTCCATCCAGGCTTTATTCCAGGCCTCGACCTTCCCACCCAGGACAACGCAGGTCGCAGGTTCGAGCAGGACCGTACCTCGGGCCACCGTGGCGCCTCGCTTGAGCAGCAGCTTCTCGCCGATGTTGAGCGTGCCGATGCCTATTCGCTCGATACGCCTGAGCTCAAGCCCGTAGGCCTTCTGGCCTGTGCAATCCTGCAGCACCAGGCGGTGGGTGGAGGACTTCGACGCGCTAGCGGCCTGGGCTGCGGCAGCACTGCCTCCTCCTCTCCCAGACGTGGTGGTGGCCGGCCTTTCGCTAGCAGTGACTGACTGAGTATCGCCGAACCCTTCGTTCTCCTCGGTCCCAGTTGGGAGACGGATAATCTCCCTCCCTCTAGTCTGTTCTCCTCGCGCAATGGCCTCGAGCTCCTCCACCTGCTCCCATTTGCTCTTGGACAGATTGTCGATGTCCAGGACCTGGACTAGAACATCCTGGGATAAGTGTGTCTCTTTCACCTCGGGGTTGGCGAGGTTAGGCGGAAATGCAGGGGCTCGTGCCTCTAGAAGGCCCGGATGTGTTAGATCAGTGGCTAGGAAGCGTGTCTTCACCGTTGCTACCAGAGCTGGCAAAGGGGGTAATGGGTTCCGAGTCGGCATGGCACTTTGAATCCACGATAGCGAAAGGGTAGGGAGACCCTGATTCTGAAGACCAGAGCGGATTTGTCTGGTCACGTCCATCGTTGGACGAGAAGTTCGCGATGGCGTTGGTGGTGGTCGTCGTAGTGTAGTGCAGCGTAGTGTAGTTGTAGTGTTGTTGGTACGTTACGTAGGTTACTACTACAAAGGCACTAACCTTACCAGAGACCCAATGCTACATGTATGTTTGAACCTGAAGAAGAGTGAAAAATACATGAGGAAGTTTTAAAGTTTGGCCTTCGTCGCTGCAACATTTGAACCCCTTTACCCAAAGCTCCAGTCGGCATGAGACAGACGTCCATGCCGCCCTTTATAGTCCGTACCGAAGCTGCGTGCCAAGAGCGATGCCAAGCTCGCTAACTTAGAGATGACATGCTTGGCAGCCATGCACCTAGGTACCTAAACCTAGGAAGTTAGCTCACGCCACGGTGGCTTGAAGCCGAGCATTAAGGTTAGGTTAGGGAGGTTAGGTATTACGGTGGCCCATAGCGAACACTGTTGCAAGCTCCAAAACCCACTACACACACACCATACTCTTATTTTTTCCAACACCTGCACACCTTAAGCCCTACTTTTTCTAACACCTGCACCTACTTTTTCTAATATCTGCACCTACTTTTTTTAATGCCTACTTTTTTTAACACTTACTTTAAATAATGCATTAATAAGTTATGTAATAATGTAAGTAAGTGTTAAAAGGAGTAAGTGTTAGAGAGAGTAAGTGTTAAAGGAAGTAAGTGTTAGAGGGAGTAGAGGGAGTAGGTGTTAGAGGGTGGCTTTATTTCGATATGGTGTATATGTAGTGGGGTTTTAATGTATTTGTGTAGTGGGTTTTGGTGTATGTGTGTTAGTTTTTGAGGTTTGCAACAGTGTTCGCTATGGGCCACCGTAGCTATGGGCCACCGTAGGTATGTAGGTCCGGTACATACATATCAACTACCTACCTACATTAAGTACATACCTTACCTAGCTGCGTCAGCACCTCCAGCTGCAGCTTGACTTCTACCAACATAATAACCTTCTTCCACCAATCTTCATCCACCTTCAATATTCCAACTTACACACTTCAATGTTGTACCAGACATACCATACTCTTTGTACATTATCTTAACCTCAACTAGTAGTCTCATACATATCAATATATATATCCCACACCACTCTCCCGAACCATGTCAACTATAGCCTCTCCCCGCGACCCAGGGGCGCCCTTCCCGCGGCGCCTCAACTCCCAAGCAACACCCACGTCCTCGACCCGGCCGAGCCTCGAAAGCACCCGATCCCCCGTGTCCCCCAACGCATCCACCACGCCCACGTCCACGTCCACGCCCACATCCGCAGCCGCAGCCGCCAACCCGAACCCCAACCCGAAGCGCAACCGCGCCGCGCTGCGGGAGTACTACAACCTGCGCAAGGCCGCCGCCACGCCGCCGCCGCCCTCGGTCGAGGTGACGGACGAGACGGGGGCACAGCACCACGAGCACTCGGAGGTGCCGCCCAGCGAGATGGACAAGCCCGGCTTCGACGCCGAGGCCTTTGTGCGGCGCGCGCTGGCCGAGCACGGCCTGGAGGAGCTGCTGCGGCTGTACACGCGCGTGCTGGGCGAGACGCGCGCCCTCGACGCCGAGAAGAAGGCCCTCGTCTACGACAACTACAGCAAGCTGATCACCGCCACCGAGACCATACGGAAGGTTAGTTAGTCTTTCTCCTTTCCTTTTAAGGTGCGTGTAAGAGACGGCCGTTGACTTTCTTTTTGGATGTTAGATGCGGACGAACATGGACCCGTTGAACCCCATGGCTTCCACCCTCGATCCGGCCATCGCCCAGATATACTCCCAGGCCTCGGCCATCCGCGATTCGCTGCGGAAAGTCGTGCCGCCGCCCGATCCGGCCAAGAAGGCGGCGGATGAGGCTGCCCACAGGAGGATGCAGACGAAGCGACTGGCGCTCGAGGTCCTCGACACACCGGATAAGATACGGGCACTTGTAAGCGAGGGGCGGTTAGAAGACGCGAGGCAGGTCTGGTCGATGCCGCGGAAGCTTCTCCTAGTCTGGAAGGAGCAGGGTCTGGGCGGGACCGATGTGGACGCCTGCATAGAAGATGGTGATGCGGCACTGCGTGGAGAGCCGAGCAAGGGCAATTGGCGCCATGTCGACAATGGGAATGACGCAGACGCAGACACAGACGCAGACTAGTTGTGTTCATTGAAGCTTTTATTAGGGGGAACTGGCCTGGTAGTCAGGGTTCGATGCACTATTAACTTGAAATACAGCGTCCTAGCTATGTACCTTCTCGACATCTCGATCAAATTCCCCCCTACGGCAGTTCCTGGACGTCAACTATCTCGAAAGGATCACGGTCCGCTTTACTAACTAGCACACGGGCATTGCCGTATTTTGTTGTCTCCAACTCCACCTCCAGCATCGGCTTCAATCTCTGTTCCAGGTACTTCCGCTCCGAGTTGCTGTGGAAGACGGTGACGACGGTCTGGCCGAGTTGGGTGTGCCGAAGCGCGTAGTGGTGGGCCATCTCACCCGTTACCAGCACGTGGGCATCCGTGTTCTTGAGGATATCGGCGCCAGAGCCGGCGCAGACGGCAACCTTGGTGATGTTCTGATTCTCGACGTAGTCCTTCACCGAGGGGGGGCTAGCCACCATGATGTGGCGCTGGTCTCCGATGCCGGCGGAAAGTCGCTTCAGCAGGGTGTTCAATGTGATGCCGTTGCTCAGCTCGACTGTGCGTCCGTATCCGGTACCTTGGTGTCCGTTAGGCAGGGGTCGCGAAATCGGCTGCACGACCGTCCGCTGCACTTGGGCCTCGCCAGCTAAGAGGATGTCGCAAAGCCAGTCATTCAATCCACCGCTAGCAGCATCCATGGCTGTGTGGGGGCAGTAGACAGAAATCCCCGCGGCTATGAGTCTGAGGAGCTGCGTCTGCATGGGGTCCTTCGTAGTCAGGGACTTCAGGGGTCTAAAAATGACCGGATCTACATCATTGAGTCGTTAGAGCGAACTCCCCCTTTTGGGGAGTGCATCGGGAGATGAGAGGGTGGCGGAGGGAACATACGGTAGCAAACGATCATCTTGGCCCCCTCCTCGAGGGCTTCTCCGACCACGTCTGCCGTCAGATCGTTCGTGAGAAGAACGGTAGGCGGTAGTCCGCTCTCGGGCTTTGATGCAAAGGACGGTGCTTCTTCAAGCAGTACTAGAAGCACGCGCGCGCGTGTGTCAGGGGCACATTCTCACAAACAATAAATCAAAAAAAAAAAATAGTTTCAACCCCTCACTTACATCCCGTGTTGTCCCATGAACTATCAGCAAGCTCCTCTGGGAACCTGGTTGTAAGGGCTGTATCAGTAATTCGTGATTTATGTAAAACTTGGGTATTCTTAAGATAAATAGATATATCGGAGATGGGGATCTGCTCACAGAGTTCGCATGGCCTTCACCACCGCGTCGGTGAACGAAACAGGTCCTGCCGCCATGGCGCTGAGACTTTTTCTCCTCCTGTCTGCGATGCTGTGCCGTCGAAATAGGTTCGGGGTTGCGGTTCGAGCACCGCTGTTGCTGGACGGTAAAAGCGGGAGTGGTGCAAGACGACTGACACAGGAGATATGGCGCCTTCGAACCCCCGATATGTCTACCGTATAACGGCAGATACCACCACTACTAGTAGTAGTAGTAGTACGGCTAGAGTGAAGCTTCGGTGATGTTCTGAGGAAGCTGGACAGTCGAGACTTGAACATTGCCTTGCGGGGTGGGATACAAGACAAGAATCTCTCGTTCGCCAGACCCTTCTTCTCCCTAGTGGTGAAATGAGGTCTCGCCAAGAGGGTTCAGTGGACTGACATGACAGTTGATGGAAGCTATATAGTATGTACCTACCTAGTACTAGCTCTGTAGATAAGTAGGTAATTAGTAGGTAGGTAGGTAAGTACTTACATAATGAGAGGGATGTACATACTTATGTATGTTAGCTATCAACAGTTTGGAACCTTATCGATAATGCCTCGGTACATTGACCCCACTCCACTCACCTTACATCAGCGATTTGCCCAAGGTATGCCATCATCGGCGAACGCGGGGCAATTTTGCGCCCTGTCTAACACCTGCGGACCTACCTACCTCTATCTAAGTGAGCACCTAACCTTAAGACCTACCTACCTTACCTAACCTTAGGTACTTCAACAGTTTGCCCTGAAACCTCTTACCTCATCTCATAACGAACGACCCAACCACATAACACCGAAGCAACACCTGATCCCTCCTCGCACCTATCAATACTAAATACCTACCTACCTACACCGGTTCTATCCGAAGTCACTGGAGTACTTAATCTTCTCTCGTTTATGAACAGAGAAATAAAGCCATATACCAAAGACCGAGAAAAAGAAAAAGAAAAAGAAACCAAAATTTGAACCTTACCTACTTACTTACTTATTCCCTCCATCACTCACTCATTCACTCACTCACTCCCACCCACCAAACCAAGTTCCCTCCCTACCTACCAGGGAGTGTGAGTCCCATCCATCTTCCACCTATGGCCTCAGCAGCTCCTCCCCCTCCTCCCCCTTCCACAACCAACAGCATAAGCGAAGCCTCTCTAAAGGCCGCTCTCACCGAGCGTCTAAACGCGATACACGTGGAAGTAACCGACATGTCCGGTACGTAATCCCCCCCTTATCCCCCTATCCCCCATCCCCCCGTTTTCCAAATCCTAACCCCCCCATAGGCGGCTGCGGGCAATCCTTCACAGCACTAATCGTGTCCCCCCTGTTCGCGGGGCAGGGCAGCCTGAAGCGGCACCGGGCGGTCAACGCGGCGCTGCGGGGCGAGATCGCGGCGATCCACGCGTGGAGCGCGCGGTGCCAGACCCCCGAGGAGTGGGCGCGCGACCGCGAGAAGCAGGAAACGGGAGGTCCGCCCATGGATGGCACGGTGGGGGGCAGGGTGCAGGGTGTTGATGCTTAGGTGTTTAGGGGGAAGGGAGGGGGGGGATAGGATGCAAGTGAGAGAGAAACAAAAAGAAAGAAAGAAATGGAAAGGGAAAGGCGAGGGAAGGGGATGTAGAGAGGTAATCAAGCGAGCCTTTAGTATATAATGGATGCATGGATGGATGGATTCATGCTGTAGTGAAGAAAAACGAACAAAAACCCGACATACTTAGGTACCTACTTAAAGAGGAATGAAGTTATATATACCTAAGGTATTTTTTTTTTTTTACATACCTACCTACCTAACCAACTTATTCACCCATCTAACCTACTTAGTTACTTACTACTACCTCTACCACTCTACATCGTAGCTAAGTCCTAAGAGAGAGGGGGGAGGGGGGGCAAAGTAGAGGGACAGCAGGAAAAAAGAAGGGAGACGAAGAGACAGGAAAAAGGTGTAGTACTTAACTTTACGGAAACCGCGGCGCTTTCCAATTTTAATATGTCGAAAGTCAGGGAGTGTGTACCTAGTGCACCCATCTCCATCAGGTTTATGTCAGACCCCCCCTTTTAACCAGCCCAGCTCCGGACAACAGCTTAAATATTCATTACCAGAGTTGCTTTTAACGACCGACCGTCATCGTCATCATCATCGTCGTCGTCATCATATAGCTCTTCTTATCCTCTACTTTCATTTCTTTCTTTGCTTCTAATAGTTATAAATAGATATTTTCGTCTCTTTTCTTCCTTGCCCCTTGTTCCTCTCCCTCCCCCTTTTCCCCTATCTTCAATCGTCGTTGAGTTTCTCAGCCTCACATATAACCCACCATTGTCCTCATTCCCCTATCCTCGTTCCCATCCTAATCCCTAGGCCATCTAGAAAAGCCCCAACAGATCCTCATTAGCGTTCTTCTTCGGCTCACCACCTCCCGCTGCACTTCCGCTAGTCTGCCCGAGCCCCAGCTGCACCGACGCTGGCGGCGGCTGACTCGACCCGCCGAGGTCCAGCCCCGCGAATCCGTTCATAATGTCATTCGCCCCGCTTCCACTAGCCTGTGCCGGAGCCGGCGGTGCGTCAAACAAGCCCATCATATCTGCCATTCCGCCCGAGGGTTGATTGGCGCTCATCGGGCTTGCGACGCGGTCCGGCGTAGCTGTCGCCGAGTTCTGCTCGTGCGAGGCGGGTGCGGCGCCATCGAAGTCGATATCTAGCAGATTTTCGATGTTGTTCTGCTGCGCCCCGCCATTCTGCCCACCAGCGGCAACCGAGGCGGCGATGGGGTTTTCGGCCGCGTTCTGGCGCTGCTCTTGGATGGCCGCCCGCTGGATCTCGTCGGCGCCGAAGCGGCCCTTGCCCACGAACGACTCAGGCGGCTTGTGGTAGACGGATGCTAGGGTGGATAGCTCGCCGAGCAGCTGCTCTAGCAAGGTTGCCGGTAGGCTAGTCATCGTCGTGGTGATGGCTGGCTTTTGTGATAAGACAATATTCTGAAAATACGATTAGTCTTGATATTCAGGAAGAGAATATGTGGGAGTATATAGATATATATATTTACCTTGGCAATATCCAAGTCCCCAGACAAGAGACGCCAGTAGACGTAGGCCCGATCCCGAATATCCGGGTTGTCGTTCTCAGCTGTCGCTGACTGTAAGACCTTTTGAACGAGCCCTTGATTGCTACCTGGCTTCTTCAGGAATAGCTTCACCACTGCAGTTAAAATCTGGAGTTGCGTCTGTGTGAATTCGCCCATGAACCCTTCTACAAAAGTTGCCAAGATCTCGTCTGCATTGCTAATCTTCTCGGCGTACTCTCCAACGATCCATATTAATGAACCCCTGGCGTTGGGCTCATCCAGTTCGTCAATATGGTCGCACAGGGTAGGGATGACTCCTTCGTAGCCCGGATACTTTCGTAGGATGTCTTTCACTACGACGACGACTTCTTGGACGACGTAATTGACCTTGGTGGCAATGAGGTCCAGTAACGCATTGACACACTTTTCACTGGCACCCTCGATCTTGATGGCAACTTGGCCGATGGCCTTGACGGCCCTCCGGACGAAATCCATATCCACTTCTAGAGCATACTCCTTCAACTCGGCTAACAGTTGTTCGTAATTCTTCTCGTTGGCTATTCTGACCATGATTTCGAGCTTTTGGAGCTTCACGTATGGGGGGTCGTTGTATTTGCAGAAGAAAACTCTCAGTTCCTTGCTAAGGATGTCGGGTTTGGCCTGTAAGAGCAGGTCTATATTCCGCAGCGCAACGTACTGGACTTCGGGGGCTGACGCAATCAGGGTGACTACCGTAGTTAGCATAGGTTTGTCTTGCTACGCCGGACTAACCAACCTAGGGGGGGAGCCATCTTCTTCAGGTACTGCCGCACCAGATCTGGGTTGATGACTTTCATATGGATAAAGACCACCTTGACGGCGGCGAGCACCACACTCGGGTTGACGTGCTGGAACTGGGGCGCGACTCTTTCGCAGATATGTTCTGACTCCTTGACATCCTGAGGGGGGTAGTCGGCTAATGTGGAGAGGATGGTCACTCTGCCCCATTCGGTGCATTCGTTCAGTGCCATCATGAGCTTCTTGAGCGTAGCCGATGTTATCACCAGGGCTCTTGTCTCGGGCGCGGTCTCGGATATTTCTGACAGGGCCTGTACCGAGTTGGCGACGACCATGGGATTGGGATCGCCGATCATCTCCTGCAGTGTTTCCAAGAAGCCGTTCTCGATGCACATGGAGGGGTTCAGGTCGAAGAGCTTGGCCACACATATAGCAGCAGTTTTCCGCACGTAGGGCGACTCGTCCCGCAGAGTCTTGCGTAAGGGTTCTTCCATGTAGTCCACCATCTTGTCGACACGAATACAGCCCATGGTCCTGATGGCGAGCGCACGTATAAGGGGGTTCGGGTCTTCCGAGTCTTGTACGAAGGTATTGACGGCGAGAATGCAGAGATCGGGGTGGGACTTTGCGTAGTTCCTGAGCTTCCCGTGAGCCCGGTGCAGAGGATGGGGGAGGCAGCAGAGAATCGGTCGGTGAACTCACATCAAGTATAGGTATACCAGTTTCTTCTGGTCCAGGTCGCCAGTGGCAATGTTCTTCAGGACATCGGGGAACAGCTGCGACACATCCTTGCCCAAGGTCATGGCCATAATAGTCTTCTGGATCGACTCCTTCCGCTCCCAGGCATACTGGGACACCAAACCAGCTCGCAACTCGAATGTCTCGCCCTTCCTAGGCACGGCGAAGGCGCCACGAATGCGATTCACCGCCATGATGTTGGGTGTGGGTGTGGGTGTGGGTGTAATTGGAGTTTGCAAAGAGGCGCGATCATAACCTTAGCTCAAGGTTGGCTGGTCGGTGGGTTGGCGGTTGGGATATTGGGAAAAAGAGTGAAAGAGAGTGAAGAGCAAGAAGATTAGGGGCCCTTGCAGGGCTGTAGTAGGCGCATCCGATCCAATCACCCTCTCTCTAGTCGGATTGCGTGGCCCCTAGATATGATTAGACTCTCGAATTGGTGGTAAGTGGTAAATGGTAAATGGTAACTAATAATTACAATGTGAAGATGACGATGTCTTGGCTTTGGAATCGTTGCCGTGATTCGGGGGACAAGTTGTGGACTTGGAAAGTATAGGTAGGTTAGGTCCGTAGGTAGTATGTAGGTAGACGAAATTCAATAAAGCCACAGTTGAGGCTGATGTGTCACGAGATACTATATGCAGGTGAGGTAGGTAGGTAAGTATCTTGTACCTTCTCTACCCGCTTTCATGTAAGGTTAAAATAGGTAATACTATGTAGGTAGTGGGTTCCACATACCTATCAAGCTTCAGCTAAGGTTAAGTATGTACCTCCACTTGGTCTGAGCTTTTCAAGCTCCAGGACATCTCCCTTTTATATGTGGCATACCACTCCTAGGTACCTATATATAATCATCTTACTACAACTTCGATTCGAGAGGGTAAATAAAAGAAAGAAAAATAAATAAAGCAAAACAAGTGAAAGGAGGAAAATCGTCCAAGGTTGCCTGCAAACCGAGCTTCAAACTCGCAGGCCCACACTACAACCCCCCCCCCCCCCCCCCCCCAAAATCCATAAACCTGACAAATGGTAAGAAACCATCATCCATTTCTCTCTTACCTACCTAGGCACTTACTTGCATGTATTATCAATAAGGGGGGGCCAATACCATACCTATTTTACTGAACACCCTCACTCACCTAATCTCTCTCTTTCTCTACACAGGCTAGTTTCCCCAACCTGAGACGTCTCTTCATCGAGGCCCGGTCCGACGACGAGGAGAGGGCGGTATCACGGAGAGCCGTAAGTGAAAAAAAAAAAAAAAACCCTTCCCCTATAATAACCCATATACATTGATATATATCCATTGCATTAATTTTTTTACGACTCTCCTCCTTTCCCTTTCCAACCTATCAACCAAACTAATAAAACGTTATAGTTTTACAATGCCGTATTATTCATGGGCTCGGTCGCCGTCTTCAGTCTCATAGCGCAGAGGATGAACGCCCCCAGGTAATTAGGTGAAGCCCGGGTTTGCCTCAAAACCCTCATTGAAAGCAATATACACGAGTTCATCACATGCACACATAATGTGATGGACAAAAAAAGAGGGGGGGAAACCTAGGTTATAGGGCCCCTTAGCTAGAACAAAACCAGCAACAAGCCTCCAAGGTTTTCCATTTCCATGCCACTCAGGGGAAAATAAAATATTAAACAAACCCCGTCGTCACACTCTGAGAATACACATAATACTTCCTTCAAATGATGATTCTTGACCTTGAAAAAAAGAATCTGGCTGGCTGGCTTTAGGCTTTAATCAGACTCGCTCTCGCTTCCCAGGAACGCCAGATCGGCCATCCGCTTAGACACTCGTGAATTTGCTTTGGTGACGGGTTTCTCCTCATCATCATTGCCTTTGCCACCATCACCATCTTGTTCTGCATTATCCTCCTCGTCCTCCTCGTCCGAAGGCTCCTTCATAGACTTCTTGACCATCGCCTTGCTCCGCGACGCGCGGCTGCCGCGACCCCCGGTGCCCCAGAGCCCATTCATCTCGGTAACAGCCTCGAGGTCGGCCATGAGCTCTCTTCGCTCCTTGATCTCCTTCGCCTTCGCCTCCGAAAACCTGCCCTCGATGCCGATATCTCGCAATATTCCCTTGAGATGCCGGATCTTGGCCCGGGTATCGTCACCGTACTTCTTGAGCTCGATGCCCCAGATCTTTCGTATGCCACATTTGACCAGTTGTTGTTGCAATTTCTTGATCTCAGCTTCGTCCCCTGTCGGCTCCTTGGCACCTGACGCGGCGGGCTTTGCGGACTTGGCACCCCCTTTTTTCTCTCCCTTAGCATTGCGCTTCCTCTTGGGAGGTGGCTCGTCGAGAACGGATGACAATTCCGACCCGGAGTCGTCTACTACGGCCGGCTTGGCCTCTTCGATTTCGGGTTTGCTAGTCCCCTTCTCGTCTGAATCCTCGTCCTTATCTGCCTTTATCTCTTCAGCCTTGGCTTCCACTGTAGACGTAGTTTCCTTCGCATCATCTTCAACCTTCTCGTCTTCTTCCGCTGTTGGTTTCTTCACCTCATCCTCGCTTTCCGACTCTACCTTTTCGTTTTTCTTCGTAGCCCGTTTCTTGGCAGGCGTAGCGCGCTTGCGCTTGCGGCCGGAGGATTCGTCGGAATCGTCTGCTTTCTCCTCGTCTGAGTCCACAGCTTTGTGGGTCTTGCGTCGAGGTGCGGCCTTCTTTGGAGCCTTCTTCTGGGTCTTCTGCGGGGCCTTCTGCTTTTTCTTGGGCTTGACTTCTTCCTCGGAGTCCTCTAGTTCGCTCAATTCAGACTCGCTATCTTCCGTCTTGGCTTTGCGACCCGCCGCCTTTTTTGTCTTGTCCTCTTTCGTGTCTTCCTCAGACATGTCCAAGTCACTCAGTTCCGAATCCGAGTCTTCTTTCTTGGCAGAACCCCGCTTGGCTGTCTGCTTCTTCCCTTTCGGCGCTGGTCCTTCGGATTCGCTCAGGTCACTGAGAGGCGAGTCGGATTCCTCCTTCTTCGCCTTGGATTTCTTTGTCGCGCGGGCATTGGCTCCCTTCTTCTGGCGTTTAGGCGCAGGGGAGGGCTCTTCGCTAGACTGTCTCTTGACGCCATTTTTGGAGTCATCCTCGGCCTTGGCAGTTGGGTTCGACGAAGTTGGTTCTGGCTCTTCGGACAGCAGCTTGTCCTAGTTATGGATACTATTAGCGATGGTCGCCAGACATTGGGACAATCCCAAGTAAACGCGTACCGCTAGCTCCTTAATGATGGTCCGACTGCGTGACTTCCACTTGGGACCTGCGAAGAAACCATCCTCGAGCCCGTTCTTCTCCTCAACACGTTGTCGAACGATATTTACAGTCAGGTCTTCGAGGTTCTGGCTGCGGACGATGGCGCGGACTTCGTCGCTGAGGGCCTTCTCCAGGACTTCTGCGGAGGGAGCCATCGCGTCGAGGTTGTGCGCGACAGTGCGGGTGCCAAAGTGGCTTAGGTAATTCTCGAAAGGGTGTTTTGTAGAAACATATACAATAGGTATGGTCTCGCACTAATGGTTAATCGTTGGGCACGAATTGGTTGTTACGGGCGCGTCGGCAGTTCAGAGATCGCGTGGGGAAGATGGTTGAGATGCGGCAGATCAAACGAGAATGAAAGCGGATTGACAATTGACAACCTGGAGTCGGGACGGAGCTAGGAAGTACATTATGTACTAGTGTTGTGCACGGACCATTACCTACATGGTAGTGTGGTTGTACGTACCCCACATTTGGGTGCACCCCACTCTTTCATGTCCCGCGGTGAGGTTTCCTGATGCTGTTCGAGTTGTCGGGATAGATGCATGAGGTCTATGTACCTACTTAGTAGTTCTTATATCCCATACTGCTCTCTATTACAGCACGAAATTCATACCACTTATGCTAACTTGTTAGTGTAGGTAAGTCCACTCATTAGTACGGCCTACAATCTAGCTAGGTAGGTAGGTTAGCACCATCTTCGCGCAAGCACATCATCCCTATCGAACGTGGCATCCTGGAACGCGCGCGCCGTCTCCGACTCCTCCACCTGCGCCTTGATACTTGCCAGCAGCTCGCGGCACTGGCACTCGAGCACCGACTCTTTCAACGAGCTGCCATGACGCTCGCCATGGCGCTCGTACCACCGGATAGCCGTTTTGAGACTAAACGTGCTGATCATCGTGCCGAAACTCTGCCACAGGTTCTGGCAGCAGAACCCGGCGTAGAGCGAGATGTTGTTCGCGAGTACGTGAGCCTCCTTTTCTATGACTGTCTCTGTTGGAGACGGGCTACCTCCCCCAGATTCATCGCATCCTACGTCGTCACCGCCTTCAAAAAGCGAGTTACGTATGTCGTTGTCCTCGAGGCGGGAACGGAGGCCCGGCTTATCTAGGAGGGTCATATAGACCGTCAGCAAGACAGTCCAGTAGATATGCATCAGCCGGGCTCCCTGGAGATTGTCGAATGTAGCCACGGTCTGGCACGGCAATTTACTGGGGTATCCACGTAGTGTTGCGCGCCGAGATGCGTTGTCATCACTGCCGGGGTCACTACTCCGTAACGGGATGTTAAGTAGCGGCACCCGGGTGTTTTCCCCCCATCTTCTTAGTCTCTGAACGAGCTCAACCGCTTGTTCAAGGACTTTCTCCGGCCGTCCTAAATCCCCATCTGCAGAAGTATGGCCGGTGATATCTTTCTCTAACAAATCTGCTTTTTCTAGCCACTCAGCTACCTCACCCGCTATATCAAAGAAGACGTGAAACTCGTTCTTCGTGCGGTACCTGAACGGCACGTGCGTCCACATGGGCGCCGCTGCGCAGACGCGCCGACGACGGTTCAAGCCATGAATTATCTAGGGGATGTTAGTCGGTTTCACGTGATATATATAGGTATATTGTCATTCCGTGCGACAAAGGGGATGTACTTACGAATATCATTCGACAGAACGAAAAGACCTGCAAGTACGGCTCCGTAGACACCATCTCAGGGCCCAGCGCTACCAAGGATGCAGCAATACCCGCCATATGATAAATCCACCCGGGGTTTGTCTCGCAGCCAAACTCGCACAGCTCATAGAACGTAAATATAGCTGTGGTAGCGAGCACCTGCAGCGGCGAATGCACGTGGATTTCGCTGCGCAGCTGCCGAACCGCAGCGCTATATAGCTGCAGGCCCTTGTCGACGAGCTGCGGGCGGCCGTCGACGTGACCCGCCCACCCGAAGGCTAGTGCAGACATGGCCAATGGCAGCGCATCGACCTCCTTCTCGACAGACACCAGGTTCCGAATCCATGACAGGGGGACTTCCTGGGACGCCGAGAGGGGAAGACAGTTGTCGAGGAACTCGCCGAGGATCTGGTCCACGGACCAAGACCAAGTCTGAGAAGGTAAGCAGCGAGGGGGCGGTATGGCCTTCTGGACGCTCCAAGCATTCCTATAAGGAGTCTTCTTCTCCAAGTACGGGGTTTTGGATATTGGCTTATCTTTACCATGGAGTGAAGGTGCTCCGTTCTTGTAGTCCTCGCCTGAGCTGTTGAGGAAGATGGTAGGCTGGTGGTAACCCTCGCAGACCCTCACGCCCTTGCGGCATTGTCCACACCTCGGCTTCTGCTCATCGCACTACGGGCTAATGTGTGAGTACATGATAAGGAGGTAACCTAGGGTGCTTAAGGCACGGCTGCCGCACACATTATGACCAACCTTGATCTTTTTCTTACGACAGGTATTACAACCTTTGGATCGGCGCACACCAACCATTACTTCTCCTCCTCTTCCTTGCCTCTGTTACGCTACGTTAGCTTCTCTCGCTCGGGGACTGATCCGAACTTGAAAAGAGGGGGGCGAGTCGTGTCTGTGATTTGTGCCTCGGTGTAAGTGAGAACTTGGAGCTCAAAACGTCCCAGCGAAATTGAGATTGCAGGTTTCGAGAGAAGGACCGGCAGAAGAGGAGTCATTCGTGTGTGATATGAAAAGGAGAATGTTACTGGATTAGGCCATGAAGGGATGATAACAGCATATATATCTACCTACCTAGGTATGTATATATACATAAGTAGGTAGGTAAGCAACCTACTAGTACCTATTACTTACCTACCTACATTAGTACATATGCACACATTCGAGCAGCACGTCGATTAAGCTTCGAGCTGAATAATCAAATCCAATGGCACGCTTGACCCTTTCCAGCAGCAAACAGCGAGAGTTGCAGATCGATCGTCTGTAGACAGGAGGGACCCCTGCAAGACCGCCCTAAACGGTATGTATGTAGTGGGGCATACCTAGACTTTATGACATAGGTACCCCTCCAATCCCGGCCATCCTCCCCTGCCCCTCACCATACGGAGGCGGGAGTCGAGTGCTAACCTTAGGTTACTTAGTACCTTATGTATTAGTGTACCTACTTACTTCTTTTCCCTTCCCTTCTTCGAGTAGACCTTATGTAGGTAAAGTTAGACATGTTCGCATTCTCGTGATAACGTCCGTCATGTCCGGTGAATGCGTGTAGGTAATGATATAGTAGGATATCCTGTTCTTGACCACCGTAACATTATCTCCATAGTCCGAAGCCGAGCAACGATAGACCTCTAAACTGAACATTACCTAAGTAGCTGTCTACATACCTACCTATCTCCTATATTTGCTTCTCTTCCCTCGACCCCTACCTAGATCGCTCGACCAGACACTAACACTTCCACACCCTCTTCCTATCTCCCTCCCTCTTCCCCCCCCCAATCTTATACAATGGCACCCCTCTACAAAAAGGCCCTCATAACCGGCGCCACGTCCGGCATCGGCGCCGCCCTCGCCGCCAAGCTCCTCGCAACAGGCACATCCGTGACCGTAACAGGGCGGCGGCAACCGCTCCTCGACGCGCAGCACTCCCCCTCCGCCTCCCCCTCTACCACCGTGACCGCCCTCCCCTCGACATAACCGACCTCACGTCCCTACCCAGCTTCGCCACCTCCGTGGTGGCCGCGCACCCAGACCTCGTGCTCAACGCCGGGATCCAGCGCGCCCTGGACTTCTCGCGGCCCTCGGCCGTCGCGGGCTAACGACCAAGTACGTAGCGCCGGTGCACCTGGCGACGGCGTTCCTGCCGCCCAGAGCATCCCCCCTACCACCACCAATCTCGTCGTCGTAGGCGCTTGCCCGGGTACAACGCCAGCAAGCACAGCTGCGCGCGTCGTCGAGGTTCTTCCCGCCCGCCGAGGCACCAGCCCCGACCTCGTCGGCGGCGAAGAACATCGGCCATGCCGCTGGCTGGCCCGCCTTCACGGAGCGCATGTACGAGGGCCTCGCGCGCGGCGACGACGACGACGACGACGAGTTCGCCGTCGGTCATGCCGAGGCCTGGCTCGCTGACGGTGGGTTCGAGGCCCAGCGCCGCAGGATCTTCGAGGAGCAGCACGTGGTGCTGAAAGATGCGCTGACCAAGTACGTGAGGAAGGTGGAGGAGGAGGAGAGGGGGTCGTGAAAGGGGTTCGTCCGGGGGGGGGGGGTTTGATGTTGGAAGAAATGAGTTACATCAACTATCAATATATATATATACCTACATATACAATACAAATCAGGAAAAAAGGAGTTTTTAAGGGGGGCGCAATGTTAGGTCTTGATTCGGATTTATCATATTTATCTTCTCATTTTTCCATCGCAATCGCAATAAAGGACAATGTCCCCTTGCCCCTTCTTTTCCCCTCTCGACCAGCCCATCCTTCTATATCATAGTACCTACCTAGGTACCTATATGAGAAAACATATATCCAGAAATTTCGCAGTATCTATAGTAAAAAAAGAAAAAATTCCAGGATAGGAAATATGAAAGCAAATAACGCACTCTAACATCGACCATCAAAAAAGAGGGAAAAGGGGGAAAGAAAGAAAAAACCGGATACCTTCTAGGTTAGAGTAAATGTAATGTAAGTAGTCCATCTCTCATCTCATTTGATGTCCACAGGAAAACAAAACCTAAAAAGGGGTGGGGGGTTTGACACACGGCATATTTTATATAACACTCTCACTCTCCATTCTCACCCTCTTCCTCTATATGTCAAGAGAAGCGGGTAATAAAAAATCCCCAAAACAGAAACCCCCAAAAAACCATCTGTGGTGAAAGCAAATTTCGCCCCTCTCTGTGTGTGTGGTATTCATAATCATTCAACAACAGCAGCAGCAGCAGCAGTAACAACATATAACGTCCACCTCACCTCAACAACCCCTCTTCTCCCTTCTTCCTGCTTTCCTCCTTCTGTCATTTCTTCCTACTACACTTTCTTATCGCCCTCTTCTTCCATCTGAAAAGAAAATGCTTGCGGAGATGTAGAAAAAAAAAGAAAAAAAAAGTCCATGGGTACTATATTTATATTCATAGCATAGTACGATATGTATATTTTATAATGCATATGATATAAAACCGTCCCCTCCTACTAGGTTGAGCAGGTAGGTAGGTAGCTTGAGGTAGGTTAGGAGGGAGAGGGAACTAGTCTCGTCTCCGCCTCCTTAGTAGTCCGGCTCGTCTAGCCAGTCTGCTGCAGCGGCGATCTTGTGGGTGATGTCTCTGATCTATACGGAAGGATTCCATTTGATTAGCGCATTGTCTTCCGTAATTAATGTGTTCCTTTATTAGGGAGAGAGGGAGGGGGGAGGTATGAGACTGAATATACTTGAATGCAGCAGGAGGGGGTGGGATGAGCGGTAGGTGCGTAGGAAAGAAAAAAAAAACATACATATTTTTCGTGGAAGATGGAAAAGTGGTGACCGTCGATGTCGACAACCTTCTGGATGAACTTGCCGCCAGTAGTGCCGTACTCGTCCCAGCCGAGCATCCTAAACTCGCGCGTGTAGTCGACGAAGCTGCGGGGCTTGCTGTTAGCCGTGACGTCAACGGTGTGGGCCTCGCGGCCGCGCTCATTCTCGTCCTGCTCCTCGTTCTCGCCGTCGCTGTGGTTATTGTTGTTGCTGTCCTCAGCACGGGTGGAGACGAACTCTTTGGCGCGCAGCAGCACGGTGGGGGGGATGAGGTGCTCGCGACCGGTCCAGTCGGGCATGTCCCAGCGAGCGACCATGAGGCGCGCGTGCGTCATGTTGAGATCGACTTTCTCACGCAGGCTCATGGCGCGCAACTCCTCGGGCGTTTTGATTATGGGCTGCGCCTCCGCCGCGGGCATGTCGCGCACAAGCTCCAGACGCCTCGGGTAGATGCTGTCGATGAAGATCATGCCTAGCACGTTAAAGCACGGGCGCGTCGACGTTGAGGGGCGCGCCGCCAGCTGCGACACCATCTCGATGGATAGGAGACCGCCGAGCGACCAGCCTGGGGGTGTTTGATGAGGTGTTAGACCGGAATCGGATTGGACAAGAAGCAAGAGAACGGGAAAAGAAGTAAACGTACCTCCTAGCAAGATATCTCCGCCCTGGGGCAGGACCTTTTCAATCAATTTGATATAGTGCCGGACCATACCGGGAATGCCACCTTCCCAGTATCCGCCCTCATCGAGACGGGCGTTCTGGATGCCGTACACAGTGCGGCCGATCGGGTACAGGCAATGGTAACTGAACGTCGTACCACCTCCATCGTCTATATCGTGGGGGAGGCAGAGAGGGGGAAGGGGGGGACAAGTCAGCATAACTACTACGCTAACGTCATGACGGGATGATATAGGGAGGATGGGATTAAAAAAAAGAAAATATGGGGGGGGGATATGGGATCGAAGACTAGGTAAGTCGGATTCTCTTCATCGGATCCGTGCCCCCACGGCACAGGCCTCTCGGAATCAGAGCAGAAGGATCTCATCCTGGGAGGCCACCCGACCACCGGAGATTGGGTGGGACCTTGGGCTCGGGTGGGGGGAAGAGAGTGGGATGGGAGGTTCCCGGAAGTGAGGCCGCTGCGACTCGGTCCTCACTCCTTGGGGCATTTCCATCCCATTAGTGGACAGGAGAGGGGGGAGAAGTAGAAATAGACAGGACTTACGAAGCAGAATTAGCGGTGCTGGTGGCTTGGTGTCGTTACGATGATCAGGAGGACTCTCGTACTCGTAGATTAGGGCCGGGTTCTCCATAGTGGTGACGGGTACGGAAACGGAGACGGAGACGGAGAAGATGACGGTGATGGTGACCGGACAGGGCGGGATCTTGCTGCTTGCGCTTGCTCAGGTAGTTCGTGTAGAAACGCGGTCTAGGACAGACAGTTGCCTGCTTTTCCCTTGCCTTTTTTTGTTTTTTATTATTATTAGTTCCTGCTTTTGTTTAGTTATGCGTATGCGTATGTGTATGTGTGGGTGTGTGTATTGTGCCTGATGTACTCCCAATGTCTAATGGGAATGGATTTAATTTCATTGCCAAGTGAATGTTGAGGAGGGTCCTGGGTCTTGGCTGTGAGAGAGACTGATGGATGTATTGATCATGGACTTACCAATTGATTGGATTGGTTCAGATCAGGGATCAGGTCGGGGATCAGCCTTAGGTAAAAGGATGATTGGTGATGTATAAAAAGAAAGCAGCTACTCAGCACAGTTGAAGTGTGGGTGTGTCCGATGTCTGGTGTGTTCAAGTAGAGGGAAAAGAAATAGGTATGTAGTTAGTGAAGTATCGGATGGATCCAATAAGTACTTATTAAAAGCAGAATTCCTCGGCGGGGACATCCATTTAAACCGAGTTATATAAGTGGGCAACTTCTTCTTCTTATACCTTTAAAGGTATTCGATACCTGAGATTCTAGATTCTGTACATGTAACTCAGTATTGAATGCGCGAGGTAAAATACCTACATTCCATCTATAATATTGATACTAAGTTAGGTAGTATATTTTTTTCAGGGGAAGGAAGGGGATGGGGATGGGGATGGGGAGGGGAAGAGGATTGTCAAACTTCATTCCATGTTTTTCTCTTTTCTCTGGTGCCACGGTGATGGGTTACTTAGTATGGTATTGGTATACTAAGTAGTAGTGTACAATACACTACACTACAAACAAGGAGGGACCCTTAAAGTAGTACTACCGAGTCTTATCTGCCCACTTATATATGTATGTAGGTACTTACGCACTTTTATTCCGTGGAACCATTTAGAATGCACTTCCCCTTCTGGAAATGGCGTCAGTACGGAGTACCACATGCAATACATTTGATACAAAAGCATTCAACTGTTAGCATGTAGTAGGTTAGTTTCACACTCTGTCCTACCATTGATAGTATCAGATAAGTACGTACGTAGTTACCTTAAACATTTGGTGGTCTCTTAACTTTATACAATGGATCGTGAAGTGGAACACCAGCCATTAACTTTAGTAGTATACCTGATACTTATTAAACTACCTAATACCAGACACTTACTTAATAACTTAGAACCACTTCACTTTCTCTAGGTCAATTGATATTTCTTACCACCTATCATTTGATGTTACATCAAATACACCATTGACTTAATCTGACCCATTCCCATTTACACCTAGACCCACAAGTCTCCCAAAGTCTTAATGAGAAGGTTGGAAACAGCGAATGACAACAAGCTCGTGAAATGATACCGACAGAAAACAAAAAGGGGGGTCTCTTCCTAAAAGACGACCTCTTAATAATGAGGTTGGATTCTGAACCCCTCCCGAGGTTAGCATCTAATGATAACTCCCGTCTGGACTGAATAACCTAAGGTTAGGTTAGTACTATTGGTTGTTAGTTAATGTCTTGCACTTGGTATACATTTCACTTTGAAGAGTGGGATTAACTCCTGTCTGGTAACTAGGGGCTGGCATAAATCAGTATCAATGGATACGTACCAGCACACGCGTTAGCAGTGTCCAGCCCATCAGATACTACAGGATTATAACGGGTTAAGTTCCCCGAGATCCTTGAGTGAAAGAGTTCTCTAAACCTAGTGGCTGCTCTCAGTCTAAAACCAACACCTTGCTTACTTCTTCCATTTTTCTCTCTCCATCCCGTTGTGCACTGCACCCTCCTTACCCACTGGACAGATCAATAAACAGGAGTGTCAGGAAACTAAGATGAAGAACCACCTTGAGCTTCAACAGTCTAAAAGTATAGCATCATCCGTCTTCTCTTCGACTCAGAGACTCTCCGTACACGGATATCAACATAGTTATATCTGACATACAGTTGTTTCCACGCCCTCACTCACAATGCCTACGTATTACATGCGGCCAGTCACCTAATAACAGTAAATTTCATCATGCCCCTCTCGGTTTTCTCTCTATAATTTTTATTTTATTTTATATACATTACCCCTTTCTTTATTACAATCGCCGAGTTTTAGTTATTTTTTTCGTTATCGAAGCAATAACGCTCGTACATCACCTACCTGTAGGTATATACACTCACGCATACATAAACACAGCATAGCACACATCACCTCACCTCAGTCCCCCCCCCCCTTTGGTAACTCACTCACCCACTCACCCCAACCAAACCCAGCCCAGCCCAGCTCAGCACAACACCCGTCCACTCCTAAGCGGCCACTCCGCCTCCGCCTCCACCCCCACCGTCCGCGACCGCCGGCGCGCCGGTGTCCTAACATCTACACCCACACCCACATCCACATCCACATCCCCAAGCACCGTATTCCGACGTCGCGGCGTCCCGCCGCCACCCGCGCTATCCACCACGCGCGCGCGCGCCGGCGTCTGGACGATGAGCACGGCCTGCGCGGTAGCGATGCGGGCCTGGGATATTTCTCCGTCGTCGTCGTCTTCTGAGATGATGAGGCTCCCCCGCTTGACCTCGCTCCGCTGCAGCAGTAGCAGCACCGCCAGGTCCGCCGAGTTCCACGACGCGATCGAGGGCGGGAGGTGGTGCAGCTGTGGCGTGGGGGTGGGGGTCAGGGGCGATGAGGAGGAGGAGGAGGGGGAGGAGGAGGAAGGGGGGGAAGGGGAGGGGGCGATGCTGCGGAGCGCCGCCTCTAGGTCGTTGTCTATTATACTGGTACTGCTGGCCCGGACCTTTGTCGTTATTGTTGTTGTTGTTGTTCTTGTGCGCGCGGGGGGAGAGCGTACAGTAGAGGACGAGGGGTAAGGGGAGGCGAGGTGCCGGTGCCGGCGCCGACGGTAGAGTAGGAACCCGCCTACGCTCAGGACAACGAGGAGAAGGACGCAGGAGACGGTTACGATGGGGATGAGGATGGTGCTTCGGGGGACATTGTGATGTCCAGAAGCGCCTTCGCTGTTACTGTTGTTGTGTGGCTCTAAGGTTTCGTTGCGTATGCTGCTACTCCCATCTTCCCGCGGCACTAGTCTCCTCATGTGAAGCTCTCCTGCCGTCTTCGTCGTCGTCGTCGTTGTAGTTGTGTATGTTAGCATACTATCCTAACTTATATCACCCAGGATATAGGAACAGGTGTTTTCCTTTTCTATGTTTGTAGAGAATGGGAATATGCTCCTCTAAGGCTGTTCTGTCAGTTTTTCAATGTGGGATTCGATTCACAAACACGTACCGCATGTACACATGGCTTCTTCACGTATTTAAAATAGCAGGGAAACATTCTTTAGTTATTAGGTAGGGGGCATATTAAATACCTAGGTACCTAGGTGTATCAATATCTATTTCGGAGTCATCTGGCCAAGCCATCCTTGTTCCTGGGCGTATGTTGGAGCTTTTTCAAACAATCCAGGGGACGGAGTCCTTTGTCCGGGGGAGGCTATTCGCAACAAACGCCACAATGAATGTCAAGGCCCAACAACTCATAGATCTTCCTTTGTCTTGGAGGCGAAGACTACAAGCCTATTGTTCTTCTTCCTTCTTTCTCTTGATACGCACGTGGTCTTGTCTCGTAAAACAAGGACCAAGGACTCGGCTCAAACTCCCTCCTCTTTTCTACACAGGGTAGCAGCACCTATACCGATACACCAGCCAGATCGTGATAACCATAGTTACCGCGAAGAACGTCATAATTATGGCAATAGTTGCTTCTACGGGTACGTCTCTGCGCTCGTATGTGTGTTCCATCATGTCGAAAAGTCGGTAGGGACCTATTTTTTTTGTCCTAGTAGTATCGGGTTGTCGTCGTTGGAAGGCTATTGAGAAAACATGGTACTAGTAACCACAAAGGGCAGCATAAGGGGGGCCTTTTTATAAATAAAAAAGATAACCGCATAACAATCACATTGTTTCGCTTCAATTCAATAGAACTTGTTCACATTCACGCGACCGGCTGTTTCGAGTCAGCATGTTTCTCTGTGACAGCGCACGTTGTCACGGATCCGGGAATATGTTGTAACCACATGAAATCAGCAATCAACCGGCTAATTATTAAAGGTAGAAAGTGAATTTTGCTATCCCCCATTCAACTGCTGAAAAGGTCCCTAGGTATCGTAGTTTATGTGCGCAAGTCGGTTTCCCACTTCTGGATCTATGTCTAGATATAAGCGCAGGGAGGTGTCTACTTCGTCACAAAAAAAGACGTATCATTCGTACCGACAGCTATACTAACTAGGTAGTGAGAGGAGATTAATCGATTAGCATTGGTACATCATCGTAGAGTTCTTTAGCATCCCGGCTGACAAAGCCTCACTGACGCTGTCTAGCCCCGGTCCCGTCCGGTCACCGGTCACCGGTCACCGGGCATGGTGTGCGGTGTGCGGTGTCTGCATCGGGAAATCAGGTAAGGCAAGGCGAGTATACAGCACAGGTGAGAGATTCGCCTTCAGATTCTCTCTCGATCTTATCCCATACATATGTGAGTGTGGGTGGGCTTCTCTCCCATTCCTCTCCCAGTCTGCACAACATATACACATATGCCGCGCGAACCGGGGGGGCTTTTCGACTTTTCCCCTTCCCCTTCCCCTCCCCTCCTCCTCCCTCCCGTCTTTGCATTACCCAGTCATCACCATTGCTCTCTACTCCGGGTTATAGAACCCGTCCTATACGTTAGGCTCGAGCACGTGAGTCGTCAATGCCCCCTTCCCCTTTCTCTCACTCTTTCATTCACCCACTCACCCCTCTTTCGTGCGCGCATGTTTAGCGGCATATTTTCGCGTGCTGAAGCATGGCTTCGTCACTTAAGAGAGCGGGAAGAAACTGAAGTAAGAAGAACGGGGAAAAGGGGGAGGATGGTAATTAGACCATATTAGGTAACCTACCTAAGGTATATGCATACTATTCTTGAGAATATTCAAGGTCGCATGCCTACTTCATAATTGCGTGCTATGCGCTTTAAGGGGTTCTATGTGGCTGCTATGTTCCCCTCGTCTGATCTTTTTTAGCCCCCAGGACCGCGATCCTGGGTCTTGCCGCGATCACCGCGACGGCTGACGGTTAGGTTCTTTACCTACCTACCTAACTTAATCTAACTGGTTGAATCTTAAAGCCGCGTGAGGATGAGAAGAGTAGAAGAACATGCAAGTTAGTGCTGTAGAATAATAATAATAATAATAATTTGCGCGATTGTCACGGTCAGTCTCTGATCGCAATAAATCCCATAAGGAAAAAATAACTAGACAAGGCCTGCGAGCGAATTTTTATGTAGTAAGCGCCTCTTTATTACCCCTGGTTGACAGCTGCAGCGGTAGTGGTAGTATACCATGAAAACCGAAGCTAGATGTCGTGTCGCAGACTGATTTGCTGAAAAAGAGAGAGAGAGAAAAGGGGGGTTGAGCTGAAGAATATCATGTTTTCTCTTTCAGGATGGCCAAAACTTGCAAAGGACCGGACCACTTCTAGCTTGATCTCCCTTTTCCCCTCTGCTTTTTTTTTTACCGGTCTCGTATTGCGCTCTCGTGCGCGGAACAGTCCTTAACTCACTTATTATCACGTCACGGCGTCATATTTCTTGCATTAGGTAGGTAGGTAGATTGACTACCTCACTCTATAGTGATTAATTGATCGATCGATCAAGTTATACTCGCTAGATTCAGCATAGGTAGTCCGTCAGGCATTGCAAATATGCTCGTGATTTTTCTCCCTCTTCTGTTCTTCACTTTCTCTTTCTTACTTACTTCATCATACTTATCTGCGCTTTCATCAAATGGCAGGGCCCAGGGGTTGGGTCGTGGAAGAAGTGACCTGACTAAGGCAGGTAGGTATGCAGCTCATCATGTCGTACATGTTAAGTACTTACATACACACCTACGTGACTTAAGCTAAATAGTGAGTCTGTACCTACTGTACTCTCGTATATTAAGCGCCATCCTCTCCAGCAGGAAATGGGCTGAAGAGAAATAAGCACCCATTTTGCTGGAACAGGATATCGGCGTCGCATGTGATGAGGGGCGTCACGAATTTACGTATGGCCCCGGCGTTTTAAGAAAGTCGATGTGTCGGCCAGCCAAATATTCATCGCTAGTTAACCTCACTAAGGTTATGCTGGTTCCTTGCTTTTGAAGCAAGGGAGGGCGGAGGTGGAGGCAGGTAAGGCGTTGCTGTATCGACGAGTTCTCCAAGCCCGGGGTCAACATTAAACCAAGCCTATACTGTCCTAGTTCCTCAGGTGGGGATTTAGTAGTAAGTAGGTAGTGGTATGTCCTTATCTCTTCATAACGAATTTAAGATACCCCTCTCTTCTTATCCTGATCACTGGGTTTTTTGTCTGAACATGTTGTCTCATGTTCCCCTTACAATACCTAGGTAGGCCACTCTACAGCTTTTCTTATCGACTACCTATTTAGTATACATCTGAGTGTGGAAATCATGAGAACGGGCCGTCAGACCAGATTGGCGATCCCTTTGTTCGGCGGCCGGACGGGACCATCTACCTATTAAGTGGTGTACATAGGTAGGTAGTGGAAGGAGGGGAAGGGGATATCCTATCCACAGTCGACGGAGGAAGAAACCAAGCTCTCCGTGGGAGTGGTTGCGCTAAGGCATTTGCAAATCCCATGCGGGTTTTTGTTGGGCTGTGAGGGAAAATGTCATACATATTGAACGGGCCTATCAAAGTGGTCACGCCCGTTCCCGTACTCGGCATATGAATGTGATCTAGGTGTCCTTTTTCTTGAGTCGTATGATGATTTCTAGAGTTTAGTTATATGATCATATGGAATGCCAACTGTTCTATACGATTCTTTGGCAGCATACGATGCACGTATCACCTCGGGGAAACCCATTGGTTTGGATTAGGTAGTAACCATTTCTGTATTCCAAAAGTCTTTAATGCGACTGTTCTGTTGGCCACGAGGGATCAGTCCCCAGGTTCGTGGCGAGCCATCTGGTATATGTATGGAAATAGGTATAGAGTCTATCATCATGTAGTGTCTTCAGCCTTTGATATCATTGTAATCGTAAATCCCATCAACAGTTGTACATAAGCGGGTATGTTGTTGAACTCGTTCCCATGGAGTCCGTATTCCCCGTTTCGTCCCTCATTATATTTCTATTTTCCTCTTTTTTTCTTTTCTTTTTCTCTTTCTGTTTTTTTCTTCGTTATAAAGCCATGATCCGAGTAGATGGCGGTGGTCAGTTTCCGACTGTTCGTTTCATTATCCGTTCATTTCAACCCAGCCAATGCAACGTTCGTCATGGACACATTAGGCGTACTTCGTCTCTCGTAGCTGCTAGTATTCCCGGCACTTCTTGTTCTCAGAACTTGAGATCTGCGCTTGCTGTCTGTTCTCACAGGGGGGCTAGGGTCTCGTCTTTCTTCTCTCCTGGGCATCTCTATGACGGTGCTCAGTTCCGTAGGAGCTTCGATAAGTGAATGTACCGTATCTACGTGATCGTAATCTTGTGGACTGTACTCGGCGGCAACGGTCTCATCGTCTCCGCCCATATCGGAGCCTTCAATGCTTCCATCCCTGTGAGCCTCTCCAGCCTTGCCGGCACGGTATTCCTCCAGTGCCCTTCTAAGGATCTGGCGCATGTATGCCTTGTTGACGTTCCTTCGGACTCGATCGAAGTATCGCACGACATCGCCGACAACCATAACCTGCGCATCGTGATCAACCTCGATGATGTCGGCATAATTGGCCCGCGAGTCTTCCTTCACACGAAGCTTGCCGGCTCGAAGTTCGATCCCCACAGGCGAGTAGGGTAAGCGTGGTCCACCGCCGGGCTGTTCATAACCTGGATTCGGCTCGCCATTGGCAAAGACAAACCCTTGCTGGAAGCTGTCAATGCCTGGCTTTGCAAACTCGTGTTTCCCGCCCGTGGAAATCGGTCTAAGTTGGCACCGGTTAGTGATGCCAACAACGAGTGACGATCGCGTGCCCCCAGGACAGGAATCGCCCCTTGACCGGCCGACCAGCAAGCCTATATAAATGACTGAATTGCTTTACTTACATGCAAACGCAATGGTGGGGGAAGGTATCGCTATGGCGCAGGACAATGAATCGAGTGTAGCCCAGACATTTCCATTCCCATTCAAACTCGGGTACATCAGCCCAGAGAAATTCGAACACCTGTAGCACCACACATACATTTAGCCCCTCCCGATATTTCCTCCCGTGGCCGTTCGAAAACAGAGAATAACGAATCGACTTACTTCGCCTACGTTTAGTTTCGAGGCAGGTCGAATGTCATACCCCTTCTGAGCTAGACAATAGTCAGTACGGTACGGCCAGGTAGATCTTGGCCTCACAGAGGCAGTCAAGTCTCGACTCACTCAGCGGGTGGGCGTCGGAGCTCCCAGGAGTCGTCTCGGACACATCGTCCCCAAATCCAGAATCACTCTTCACTGTTGCTACTTGATCGCGCTGGCCCATCTCTGATGCAAGAGAAGGGAGAAAAGGGATCGAAAGAGGAGGAGAATGCAAATGGGCGGGGTTTATTTTTACTTGGACAGTTGCTCTCAGTAAGGCTTTTTGCTAGAACAAGGGCGGGATAACTGGCAGAATGGCTGTGCCATTTTTGGAGGCGGGAGATGGCTCCAGATGACTACGGCAGACCCCATGTCGAGCAGGTGGATGTATGAGCGAGGCAGGCAAGGCGGATGCACAACTGCAGCTGTGGTTGGGAGGAATGAGACGATGTGCCACTTGGTGACGGTGCCCAACTCCGCTTCCCCACTGAGGTGCATCGCGAGGGCTGTCAATGGTCACGACGCGGTAGAGGCTCCACCGCGTAGAGGGCGTGGGAATTCTCGCGGTGTGTTGTCAGCGAGGGTCACAAGCCAGAATGCGGCCCCGGTGAGTCGACAGGGTGGATCTTGGCTGGTCGAGTAAACCAGCAATAATGAACCACATTGTCACCGCCATTTGTTATCGAGAGGCCAAAGTGCCTTAATAAGAAGGACAGTCCTGGCAAGCAAGCCAGCCCTGGTGCTGGACAGGACATGCTAGTAGCCAGTACGCAACCGAGGACAATAAGTCATTTCAGACCCTTTATGCGTGGCGCGATCCAGATACATAAGATGGTTCAAATGCATCTCACATGCACCTCCTGACATGAAGCCAAGCCGTTTTCCCACCAAGACCGAGACACCACTCACTAGAGCGATATAGATGAAGCCACCGAAAATACTACTACTATATTAGTAGTGACAATGCCACATGGCAGCATCAAAAAACAAACGAAAATAAAGAAGATCCCCCCGGAAGGAAACGTCCTCTACCTACCTCAGATAAAAACGATGGTGTCGCCGATCAGCATTCATATCCCGACAGCCTCTTCGCCCTATCCTTCTACCTATACTTAGGTATTCGTAGAGGGGTTTTTTTTCTGTCGACACCCCACTGTTGCGATACCCGCGTGTTTAGGAAGACGAACGAAGTGCTGGCGCATTGGACAAAGAGAATGGAAACCGAGTGGTTGCTGGACTTATATCAATGCCATGGGTGATTCTGCCGGCCGGCCACCGATCTGTCGCGCTACCTTGAGCCACGATGCGTATATCGTCGACAGTCGAATACTCAATTACTTCTTTTACTTCTAAGCGTGCGCATGAGCATGAGCATGAGAATGGACATGAGCATGCTGCCCCGCGAGACAGCAGATTTGCGGACATGGGGACTTCCCCTTCGCCATCTACATCAAGCACGACAACATGTAAGTAATCGTATATGTATGTAACCTCCTGTCTCGGTTAGGAGACTGGTGGTATGCTGATTTAGGGGGTTCGTTCTTCATCAGTATTGAATTGATTGGACCGAACATGCCGGGACAAGAATCTCTGTCTTTCGGGCTGTTCCCGTTTCAATCATCTACCTAGGAGCGACCTCATGCAGATTACATACATACCTAGTGATTGTCTTTCTAATACAGTCGTCGGTGCAACGTTCCTCGCTTCTTGGTGGATTACTGGCCGACCCCTGACAGGACGATCATTTATCAAGAAGAGAGAGAGAAAAGGAAAGGGAAAAGAAAAATGTTGGAATTGTTGAGTCAAGTGGGCGGACAGACGGTCAAGATGATATGATGCTGGATATTATCCTGGGGACAATCTTCCCTGGCTTTACTGTGTTCGATGGGCGTCCTGATATATAGTCCGTCCGAAACTGGTATTGATATCTATCTTACTAGGGAGTCAATTGAGGAATTCTATGCAGGTCGGCAGCTGCTAAGGTTATACGTAAGTGAGTACGAAGCCATCAAGAACTATGAAGAGGGGTAGGGAAGAAGAAATATGGGTGCAATCGAAGATTAGGTGTGTGTGGATATGTATGAAAGAGGAAGAGGGGGAATGGGAAAGGAGGAGTCGAGTGTGTGTGGAATTCAGTCGATAAGTTTTTTAGCGCTAACCTCGCCTGTACTATGTGAGTGGGTGAGTGCATGTGACTGCGTAGGTACCTAGGTACATCAATACTTCTAAGTTACACCTGCTCGATGGACTTGACCTAAGGTAAAGCATCGGAGCAGATAACCTCAGGGATCTAACCTAAACAAGAACAGAAATGGATCCTGATTGGAACCTGCAGAGAAAGCTCGGATCTTATTTTTGCGGGATTAGGTAATCGCGCTGGTGTCGCAACAAGGCCAATTTCTGACGTAACAGTTCCAGGTCGAAGCTCTTGGCCCCTCCAAAATCCCATTCCATTTCATCCCATCCCATCACATCTCCTTGCAAGACGGCGTCTCGCATTGTGCGGACCCTGAGGCATTTCAGCTCTGCCGCAGACAAGAGGCCAACAGTCCTACATATAACAATTGTCGATCACCTATTGCCTATACCCTACTAGTACCTACCTATTTCACGAGTACCCCTTACCTACATCCTACCACCACTTACTACCTCAAGTCACCATGACCGCTTTCACGTCGACATTGACATGGTAATTAGAAGTCTCACGCGGGCTTCGCCCACCAGTCTGGCCTATGTCGGAGTAAACAATTCGAAAATAAACCCATGGTGCTCCCGTCCTATTCCCTCGTCTCGCCTGCTCGCGACCTCGACATGTCTTCTCCGACGACCGACTCAGCCGCGCTTCCCAGGCGCTTCAGCCTCGATACATGGCCCCAAGGCGACGGCGCGCTTCGGATCCTACGCCGGGAGCAACAAGCCGGGCCCGAAACAACCAACAAAGCAGAAAGATCCCCTCGCCCCCGTCGATAAGAGCGCGCAGGAGCAGCGCAAGGCAGACTGGGCCATAATGAGAGAGATGGCGCACTATCTCTGGCCCAAGGATAGCTTGAATACCAAATTGCGTGTGTCCCTAGCCGTCGCCCTCCTCATTGGCGCTAAAGTCTTGAACGTACAGGTTCCATTTTACTTCAAGAGTATTGTGGATGCCATGAACATCGACTTTGGGACAACCGGGGGCACCGCTGCCACCATTGCTGGGAGCATGATTCTAGCCTACGGTGCCACGAGGATAGGCGCCACCATCTTCCAAGAAGTGCGCAATGCTGTCTTTGCCTCTGTTGCGCAGAAGGCCATCCGGAGGGTGGCTTGCAATGTCTTCGACCATCTCCTGCGACTAGACTTGAATTTCCATCTGACCAAGCAGACCGGTGGCCTTACCAGGGCCATAGATCGAGGTACCAAGGGCATTAGCTTCTTGCTGACAAGCATGGTCTTCCATATTGTCCCTACTGCACTGGAGATTGGCATGGTTTGTGGTATTCTAACTTGGCAATACGGTCTGAACTTTGCTGCTATCACCATTCTTACCAT
Organism: Biscogniauxia sp. FL1348; assembly: GCA_022544895.1. Taxonomy (NCBI): domain Eukaryota; kingdom Fungi; phylum Ascomycota; class Sordariomycetes; order Xylariales; family Xylariaceae; genus Biscogniauxia; species Biscogniauxia sp. FL1348. Next base: position 20,170 of record JAJNNV010000046.1, on the reverse strand, counting down.
GACCGGTTATACCGCCTTTACCATCTGGACAACGGCCTGGAGAACAAAGTTTCGCCGGCAGGCCAACGCTGCTGATAACAAGGCCTCGACGGTTGCCGTAGACTCTTTGATTAATTACGAGGCTGTGAAGTACTTCAACAATGAGAAGTTTGAAGTGGCCCGGTACGACAAGGCCCTGAAGGATTACGAGAGAAGCTCCATCAAGGTTGCTACCTCCTTGGCCTTGCTCAACAGTGGCCAGAATATCATCTTCTCCAGCGCGTTGACAGCCATGATGTACCTGGCTGCAAATGGCGTGGCAGCCGGGTCCCTGACGGTTGGCGATCTAGTCATGGTCAACCAGCTGGTGTTCCAGTTGTCTGTGCCACTGAACTTCTTAGGATCCGTCTACCGAGAGCTGAGACAGTCTCTTTTAGATATGGAGACACTTTTTAATCTCCAGAAGGTCAACGTATCCGTCAAAGAACTGCCTGATGCCAAGGCGCTCCAACTCACCCATGGCGGTCAGATCAAGTTCGACGATGTTACGTTTGGGTATATCAAGGAGCGCCCTATACTTCGTAATCTGAGCTTGACCATTCCCGCAGGCAAGAAAGTCGCCATTGTAGGGCCAAGTGGTTGTGGCAAGTCTACGCTGCTGCGACTCCTTTTCCGTTATTACGATGTCACATCTGGTCGCATTCTTATTGATGACCAGGACGTCCGTCATGTCACGCTGGAATCCCTACGGAAGTCGATTGGCGTCGTTCCACAAGACACACCCCTATTCAACGATACTGTTGGACACAACATTAAATACGGTGACATGTCAGCATCGGAATCGCAGATCATTGCGGCAGCACAACGTGCCCGGATACACGACATAATATCAAGCTGGCCTTCCGGATACGAAACCAAGGTTGGCGAAAGGGGCATGATGATCAGCGGGGGAGAGAAGCAGCGCCTAGCCGTTTCCCGGCTGCTGCTCAAGGACCCGCCCCTGCTCTTCTTCGACGAGGCGACGAGCGCGCTGGACACTCACACCGAGCAGGCACTCATGCAGAACATCAATAGCATTTTGCGCGAGAAGGCACGGACTAGCGTCTTTGTAGCGCACCGTCTGCGGACAATCTATGATGCCGACTTGATCATCGTGCTGAGGGAGGGACGAGTAGCGGAACAGGGTACGCACAAGGAGCTGATCGATCAAGGTGGGCTGTACTCGGAGCTTTGGAGTGGTGAGTCTTGCTTGAATCCCCATACCATCCTAAAAGGAACTATGTTTTACTAACACAATACCTTTTTTTCTTCTTCTCAGCCCAAGAAACCTTGTTCGGCGCGGACGGATCGGCAAAGGAGACAGTGACTAATGGTAAGGCGGGCAACAACGAGGTTCAAGGAGGTCCAAATGAACAGCGACCGCGTGCTTAACATGAAGTACATAACAGTACTGTAGTTCATGCCGCAAGTTTTCTTTTACTGTTGGATACCTAACCTACCTATGTAATATACCCCCTTTTTGCAGCACCGATCAAGAGTCAGGACCAGAACGAGGACTGAAGGGTCGATGGTAAATACCTACATAGGTAGCCGCTTAGAAACCCGAAATATGGGCATTTCACATTTCTGGATCGTCGGTAGTGGTCGATGGCCGACAGCCGATGGTAAGTCTGTTGGTCTATTTATTTATAAGCCAATTCATGCCGAACGAGCACAGGCCTGGATATATATATTAGGTACTTACCTATATATATACCTATATATAGGTATATGTATAGAGACAGAGAGAGGGGGGGATGGGGATTTCCCACGTGGTGATTATCGCCTATGATGTGTTCGCATTGTTATAGTAAATATGCGCACATGGACCCGGGAAACCCGGGGATCTGGGTCCGCAATTATTGAATACCTACCTAGATTTCATGCATTCCTACGTCCATCTCCGTTCATGCATATCAAATGTACCTACATTATCAGACGCATGGACAGAGCTCCTAGAATTGCCAAGAACAACAGACGCTACTTACCTACATACTACCCAGGTACACTACTACGTAAGTATATACAGAATTAGGTAGTGTAGATACTACCTATAGGTATTCAAGTAGTAACTAATGAGGGGGGAAGAAAGGTAGGTATCTAGTAGTAGTAATAATAATCATAAGTCGATCTTGTTTCGCGGATCTCGCGTCGACGATCATTTTTATCTTCAGCAACACACGCACCAGCAATCAGGTACCTATGATACACTGCCTACCACGCCTCTCCCCTTGTCCATGTGCTCACTGGGCAGTCCCCACCACGATTGCATCGCGCAAGGCCGTTAATTACAAATACATAGGCACGGTTCACGACGCGTTGGACCGGGTCAGAGGTCGGGCTCCTCCCTAGCGGGGGTTACTATATCGAAAGAAGGAAATAGGCCCGAGAGAAGGGAAAAAATACCCCATACCTAGGTAGGCATGTAGGTAGATAGGTGATAGAGGAAAGGTTACCATAGGGAAGCAAGTAGGGCACTTAGGTAATAATAGTATAAGTCTTCTCTCGATATAGCTTCAAAACAAACTGCACCTCTTTTTCAGCTCTTGTCTCTCTTATACTCGGGAACTTGGAGATCGTAAAGTACCTGTCTATCATATCACATATCGTCAGTACACTAAGTAAGTTAGTAGGTAGACAAGGTTAAAGGAAAGAAAAAAGGGGCGGTTCCCAAAGCTCGAACTTGAAACAGCGAGGGAAAGATTAGTGTACCTATTATACACGCTGCTTGGTACTTGCACACACACATACACACACACACACATGGTAATGTAGCACTGAGGAATCTCCGGATGGCATACCATAATTACTACACAACACTTCCATATGCCTTGATCTTGCTTTCTCTTCTTTCACCTTGAACTACCTAGTATCGTTGTTATCGTTGTCGTGGTTTTGGGGGACATTTCGGGTAGTATATCGATCCCGTGGTTCTCTCATTCAGTTTTCCTTCTTTTTCTCTTTAAATATCCTCCGTTTCTCGCGTCGTGCGTACGTGCGTCAGTCGTTCTTTATATACTACCTAGCTAGAGTCTAGCGTCGGTAATAAGAGAGGCTCGAGAGTTGTTTACTTCAAATACCTAACTACCTCTCGTCATTCCTTTGCAATATCGATCCCTCCCCCCATGGTATCTACTACGTGCCGCGAATAAACAACAATAATATCGACGGCCATTAATGAAATACTAGCTGCAGACTAACCCCCCCCACCCCCGGTGTCGTTTCCTGTCTTGTGTGCGTACGGTAGTGAGTAGTAAGTAGTGGTCTGTGATCAACAAAGAATAGACCATGAAGAGCTTTCTTGGCGCCTGCTTGTTGGTGGCAACGTGGGTAGGCTTCTTTTCCACTGCTGCTGCGGCGACAACACTTGCTCGGCGTGACGGCCACCAGGGTCGAATTCCGTATAGCAGCCGGCAAAGCCAGACTGAGAATGTGACGGTTGATCTGGGCTACGAGATCCATCAAGGCACTCTAGATGTTCGTGGAGTTTTTCTTTTATTTTCTTCATCACTCTTCTTCCCTACCAACTTCTCCCCCCCCCCCCCCCAACACACTACCAAATTCCCATGAACGTGTGTCCCATAGCTTCTGGAAGCAGTATTCACTCTACACAGCCCAACCCATGAGCCCCCCAATGGACAGGCAGAAAAAGCTGATAAGTTCTGACTCGTGCAGGCAACCGGCAACTTCTACATGTTCAGCAATGTGCCCTACGCTGAGCAGCCCGTCGGCGACCTGCGCTTCCAGAAGCCGGTGGCCTTAACGGGACAGGCTAGCACAGAGATCAACGAGGGATCTGAGGGAGAAGTCAAGTGCATGCAAGCCTACCCCGAGTGGATACTCGAGCTCTTCGCGGGCGGGTCGGCGGCGAACCTGCCCGCCGTGACCGAGCAGCTCGTCAACGCCAGCGGCCAGACAGAGAGCTGCCTCGTACTAGACGTGAGGGTCCCCGTCGATGTGTTCAATGCCGGGTCAACGGCTCAAGGTACGTGACTGAACATAGGAGGCAATGATATTTTCAGTTTTCCATTCCGAGCAGAAGCTTTTGAGAAACCAACTAGGTAGTCATTAGATGCTAACCAGCTTGGCAGCCCCGGTCCTCGTATGGATCCACGGCGGAGGATTCACCTACGGGTCCAAGACCTCCGACGGCGACCCAGCAGGCATCATCGCCCGGTCCCAAGCCGACGGGGGCGCCGGTCTCATCTTCGTGTCCATCAACTACCGGCTCGGGCTGTTCGGCTGGCTTGGCGGCGATGATGATGACAACGTAACACCCAATCTCGGGCTCTACGATCAGCTTCTCGCGTTCGAATGGGTACAGCAACACATCGCGCAGTTCGGTGGCAGCCCGGACCGCGTGACCGTGATGGGCGAGAGTGCCGGCGCCGCGAGCATCGTCCACCACGTGACGGCGTACGGGGGCAGCGGGTCGCCGGCGCCCTTCCAGGCCGCGATCCCGCAGTCGCCCGCCTTCCAGTTCAACGTCAACACCACGGCGGGCTACGCGCTGACCCTCGCCGCGGCATCCAACCACACGGGCGCCGGGATCCGCAGCGTGGCCGACCTGAGCGCGCTCGACGCCCAGGGGCTCAAGACCGTCAACCAGGCGGTCGTGTACGGCGCGCGCACCGGCACGTTCAACTTCGGCCCTACGCCCGACGGGACCTACGTGCCCAAGCTGCCGCAGATACTGCTCCTCGAGGGGCAGTTCGACCACAGCGTCAACGTAAGCCTATAATAATAATAATAAATTTCCGCACCTCTCCTCTCCTTCCCGGCTAACCGATTGCCCAGCTCCTCATAAGCCACACGGCCAACGAGGCCGTCCCCTTCACGCCCACCGACATCGCCACCGCGGCCGACGTGCGCGCCCGCGTCGTGGACAGCTTCCCCGAGGCGTCCGAGGCCACGATCGACACGCTGCTGGACGACGTCTACCCCGACGTGCTCAACGGCTCCGCCGACTACCCCTGGACCTCGGAGTTTGCGCGCGCGGCGCAGATCGGCACCGACACGTCGTTCGCGTGCACTACGCGGTTCTTGGCTACTGCAGTGAGTTCATTTCCCCCCTTTCCCCTCCCTTCCCCCTTTCCCCTTCTCCTTTCGGTGGAGATATTTTTGGGAGGGAAGAAAGAAGAAAGAAGAAAAAAAAAGATTGACTGACTCTTATCACAGTTCCAAAACCTCACGCACAACTACATCTTCGCGTACCCGCCCGCCTACCACGCCGCGGACTTGCCCTATGTGTTCTATTCCCCCTCGTCGTCGTCTGCCGATGTGGACGCGGCCCTGGCCCAGGCACTGCAGGACTACATCGTGGCGTTCGCGCGCAGCGGCGGCGACCCGAACGCGCAGAACCCCGGGGCGGCGGCCACCGCGTTCCCGGCGTACGGGGCGGCCGCGCAGGTCCTCCGCCTGACGCAGGACGGGTTCGAGCCCGGCGTCGACGATATGGCGAATGAGCGCTGCGAGTGGATCCAGCGGGCTTTGGCGGAGGGGCTGTTGTAAGGAGGAGGAAAGCGAATCGGATAGGGGAGTGGGTTTGGGTCTGCATGTGTGTGTGTATGTGTGTAGATATAGTAGGGGCCATCATGCTGAGTAGGTAGACATGGAACGAAACGAAGCGGCGCGACGATAGTTTATTCATGCGGGTCAGTTGGTCCTTCGGTGGTGTGTTGATGGGAGTAATTCGTAATGAGAATATAATTGTAATCATAGTTACATACGAATAGAGTCGCTATAAACTGCGTTTCCGCTATACTCTCGCTAAGGCCTACGTGAAGCTCTACCTAGGGCAGGTATGGGAAGAAAATAGGGCAACTCGATGGTTTGGTCGACCTATCATCACAGCAAGGCACTGGCCGGCGCTCGCGAGGGCCCTTCGTCGGTTGCAAGCGGCATTCGATCCAACTGCGACAATGCACATAATGGAGAGGGCGGAAAAGATTGGGAGCGATCTATTCAACGCTGATCTCATGTAAACCGTGGGTATAGGTATAGTCACGCGCTCATGAACCTCGGGTTCCTTCGTATACTTGACAGGGCCCTGTCACTCCTGGGTCTTGTTTACATCAGTGTGCATGAGAGTATCCGGGCTTTATATGAGCGTACCTGGAGAATATATCCGTACGTTCGGCAGCATAAACCTTTTGGGCCAGGTGGAGGCTTGCTGCTCTTGACGCTGACGTACGATTCTGCAAGTCTTATGGGAACGCATCTTCATGATACCTAGATACCCTTAGAAAATTGGACAATGGGCCAGACGGGGATGACCAGAAGTGGTCGGCAGATATTATCTCGAACAAGGACCGCCTCATGACAGGTTGGCAAGTTCAAGAGGATCAAGAAGTGGTTAGGTTAGTCTACTTCTATGCTCAGATGGAGCAAAAGTGCCGCCCCGCGAACCTGATACTACTTGCGGGGGAGGGGGGTCTTGAGAACGTATAAAGACGTAGATTATATAGGTATGTAGCTATAGTTCAAAAATGAGAACGAGGAAGAAGATGGAAGAAGAGGGGAGAGGGGGAGAGCAGGCCCCCGATGAACACATGCTTGTCACATATTCAGAGATTATATAAACTCGTCTTGTTGCATACATACCTACCTAGGTATGCATCGACATGATCAAAGCACACTATTTTGGGAATTATTTTATTACCAGGACTGGTTAACGTGGCCGAGGTCCACATGCCATGTCATTCCCAAAACATCACCAGAGATTTTCCGAGATTCGGTCAAACTTATCAGGAATCATCAAATGAACTGCTAGCTCTATAACTTCTTGCTCGATGGTATAAGTCATGCTAGTCGCATCGTGAGTCTTAGGCGTCGTCGAAACGAATCGTTTTGCTTCATCCACTATTCTCCCCGGCAGCTTAACAATGTGGATTCTTTCTATAATCGCACTTATTCTTCTGGCCTATCTCGTCCGCGTGAACCAGCTTCTGAGCCAGACACCAGACGAAGTCCGCAAGTTATCTGGACCACGATGGACACCAGAACAGTTAAGGGAAACATATAAGAGGCTGCAGAAAAACCCGGTGAATTACAAGGATAAGTTGCCGCCGAGACTACATCGCCGGTATATCGTTACCGGAGGCTCCGGTAGGTCCCGTCGCGGCCTCTGCGGCTGGGAAATGCTAGTATAACCGCAACAGAAACCAGAAACCAAATGTGAAATCACACGCAGTCTAATCTCCCCGGACTAACAAGCCCGCAGGTCTCGTGGGCGGTTTCATCGTGGAACAGCTCCTCGCGCGAGGCACGCCCGCGGGCCACATCCGCATCCTCGACATCCGCCGCCCGGAGCGCAACAACGCCGCCGACGAGGTCGACTTCGCCCACACGGACATCGCCTCGCAGGCGTCGGTGGACGCGGCCTTCGCGCGGCCCTGGCCCCCGGACGCCGCGGGCCTGCCCCTGACGGTCTTCCACACGGCGGCCGTGATCCTGGCGTCGGAGCGCTCGGCGCGGCGGTACGCCTTCCCGGAGGCGGTCAACGTGGGCGGGACGCGGAACGTGCTGGGGGCGGCGCGGCGCGCGGGGGCCGACGTGTTCAGCGCCACGTCGTCGGCGTCGGTAGCGATCCGGCCGGTGCGCCCGCTGCTGTTCCCCTTCTCGGCGCGCGAGCGGGCCAACTTCTGCCAGGTCCTCGACGAGCGCGACTTCTTCTCCTCCGCCGCGCCGTCGCCCCGCCACGCCTACTTCGGCAACTACCCCGCGTCCAAGGCCGCGGCCGAGCGCATCGTGTGCGACGCCGACCGCGAGGGCTTCCGCACCGGGTGCATACGCCCCGCCAACGGGGTGTACGGGAACCCGACGGATAACACGGTCGGGGACCCCCTGAGCAGAGACGTGCTTCCCACGTGAGTTCTCTCCCCCCCCTTAGTCTTTGCTGAATCATCCCTTTCTCTATTACTGCTCTTTTCTTTTTCCCGTGCCCCCACGTCACGGGGAGGTCGAGGAAGACGAACCTTACCTACCCATCTACGTTACCATCCTAAGCCCCCCTTGAAAAAGGGGGTGGCTCATGTTCCAACACGACATTAATATACAAGCAAAAAGACAAGCACCCAAACTAACACACCCCCCCCCCCCTATTCTCTCCTCACAGCTGGACCCCCCACATCATCCAGCCCTTCGTCCACGGCCTCAACGTCGCGCTCGCGCACCTGCAGCACGAATCCGCGCTTCTCCACCACCGTCCATGCTCCGGCCGACCCTTCGTAGTCACCGACCCGGGCCCGCCCATCGCCTACGCAGACCTGTACGCCGCGGTGCGCACCCTCTCGGCGCACCGCTTCGCCACGCTACCGGTGCCCCCCGTCGCCGCGCTGCTGCTCGCCCACGCGCTCGAGCTGTACGATGATCTCCCGCTACCTCTCCCGCTACCCCGACTGCGCGGCGACGCGCGGCTCCTGAAGCCGGCTCTCTTCTCTATCTGCACGCACCTGTGCGCGGTCGACGCGGACGCGCGCAGGCCCGTCGCGGACGGCGGGCTGGGGTACCGCGGCGTGGTGGGGACGCTCGAGGGCGTCGTCGGGGAGGTGCTGGGGTGGAATCGGGAGCATGGGTGGGAGGAGGTGGTGGTGGACGGGGAGGGGAAGGGGATGGGGAAAGAGAGGAGTAGGAGGAGGAGGAAGGCGTATACGACGTCGGTGGCGCTCGCGGATAAGATTCAGAAGAGTCTGGGTTTTGGCGGAGGTGGCGGTGGTAGCTGAGTGAGAGAGAAGGGGTTTGGGTTTGGGTTGATGGAAGGAAGGAAAGAAGGAAAGAGAGGCGGGTCGGGTCGTCTTGGATACTGTTGTGTTGTATTGATATTTGTTGTGTGGATCCTCTAGCCGGTGGACTTTATAAGATGTTATTTTCCTAGAGAGTCGTGATTTGGTGGATGTGTTTTTTCTTTTTTTTCCTTTTTATGTGTGTGTTTGTACGCAGATGGCTTCCTTTAGATATATCATCATGGTGCATCGATGTTAGGAGAAATCATTTCTTTCTACAATACCTAGGTAGTTATCTAACTACAGTAAACAGGTACATATCTAACATTTAGGGTACCAAATCAAGCTAGATGATGGCTTTCTCGGTGTCGTAGTTATGCGTCGAGTTTCCGTTATCTACTGTTATCAATGGTATGTGAGATACTTACACCAATGTTAGTGTTAGATGTTGCTACTTATTGGTTCCCCCCATATAGCTGACCAGAAGAGGCTATAAGTTTCGAGATCAACACCAGGTTGAACTAAAGGAGCCGAGTATACGCAGTTTTTCTATGCACGAGTTTTCTGAACTATTGATGTACGCATTGATGTCTGGCATGCGTCAATTGATGTAGGTAAGTGGAGTTTTCAATAATCTTTCTATCAATTGCACAAATGTTACAACTATTAAGGTAATGTTATGTAAGTCAATACTAATAGAAGTCTCTATAATACTGCACGACTCCCGCTGTCAAGAACCGCTTCCACAAGTCCCACTGGATGGTAAGGTTGAGAGCTCAACTCACAAACCTTAACCTTCTTTCTTACGGATGTCTGGTAAGTACTACCTAATTGACATATCCGATATATCAAGATCACCAGTGATGCATCATTAAAGTGTAAGAAAGGTCCAGTTTACACGTACTTGTGTAAGTTATGTCTCCTACTAGGTAACCTCATAGATTATGTGGGCACTTAAGAGTCTGCAGGTGCGCAGTGGGAGTACATAGGTGCTACCAGACGCACCTTGAGGGTGTTTAAAGGGCTTAGATTGAGACACTGTATCTTACTTAGTCTCTTAATCATATTTACATCAATTGATTGATGTCACCCCTTTTCTATTAATGAGTTCTTACCTACCTAGTTTAAACCTTTTTTTTCAGTCTGCTAGCTGATGCCGTCCAACCTAAAGCACTGTACGATGCCCCCATTAGGTGCACGCTAGTGCGATTGACTTTGGTGAGGGGTGAAGTATAACCGTTGTCCATCCCATCTCAAGTTCAACATTTGGGTTTCTTCTTCTACTCTTTACCTTTCCGCTCTTCTTTTTTCTTTCTTTCTTAGTTATCGATTATTGATGTAAAGTGGCGCGAGCCGAAATATAACAAATGCGCCGTACTACCTATCATAATCATCAACCACTTGCCCACTACCAAGGTAGCTATAGTACATTACTTAGGTAGGCAGTGAGTGTATCTCAACTAGCCTACCCTACATAGCAAGGGGGAGGGGGTTCTTTTTTTTCAACCTTGTCTTCTAAATACAGGGTTTTCAAGTTGTTAGATGTTTAAGGTTTCGAGTTGTCCAACATAGCTTTGACGTATCATAGCTTCAATTGTATTAGTGTTTAAGATTGGGTAATCCGTGTCCAAAACACAACTTGATTCAATTTAAAGACATATCTACCTACATATCTACATACCTACATGTAAGGTTATGAGGCAAAATTGAGCACCAGGGATAAGGTCAATTCAGGAAGGGAGGCTACCCCAGTGGGCGAGTGAATCGAAGTCTCAAATATATGGTATAGACAGACAGACAGGATATAACATCGAAATATTTGATCTGATATTCCTTCCTACACTGGTATAAAGACCTATATTTAGAACCTATAGCCCTATCATCCCCCCCTCCCCTCATTGCATGAATATCTATCCATAACCTACATCACCTAACCTTAACATGTGAACCTTTTTATATGAGATCATGTCTGCCGGGATTGCCTATAACATGGTGTTTCTCCGGAGGGTGCATATACCCCCCCTCCGAGTGAAGAGTATAGGTATAAGTAGGTAGTACATACCTAACCTAGGTAGATACGTTATCATATAGCATGCTGTGCGTGCATACCTTGACGTGCGTGCGTGCATTGAGGCATCCCGTCATGCTGGGTCTCCAGTTGTTGTTATTATCATCATGCGTGGGTAAGACCCCATCAGGTCATGTCAAATCAAAAAGAACGAGCCGGAGACGACGATCAGAGGTTAATCTTTTTATTTTGGGTTGTCGATTGGTTGATGGGGATTCTTGGTTCTGGTTTTTGCTTGGACCGTGCTCTCCCTCTTTTCTTTTCTCTTATTTTCTATTCCCTTTTTTAAATATTTTCCTTCTTGGAGAGGGACCGACCTGGTCCTGCAATGTCATTCCATGTGCATTATCGAGATCTGCTGCCCAATTCTATTGTCGTGCGCCTCCCTCAAACTCGAGCCTCGATACGGAAATACCCGTCTCGTGTTGCCTATCATGGACATGATACTTAGTATGTAAAGATTTGATACGTACAATATATGGAGGTAATGTAGGTAGGTGTACATTGATGGAAATCGTATCATGAACATTTTGCGATAAACGTTGCTGCTCATTATCCACACAGATGGAGCCATTAGGGAAAGAAAAGCACAGAGTTTCTGGAAAGCGGAGGAGAATCAAGGTACTCAGGTACGCTACCTAAGTGGAAATATGGACTATTGTCGATCATTCCCACACTAGTATAGGTAGTAGTGTACATAGAAATTATACTTCTCGAGTGTAACGGGCTACCTACTACAACTCTGCATCAATACTACACTACTTATATTAATTAGTCCGTTCGTATTATTCACATGGGCTTCTGTAAATACCAGACATGATACTATATATAAGTTGGCTTTTATTGAATATGGACTCAACCTTTTCAGTGTGTGTATGTGCGTATGTCAGTCAAACAAGTTCCAAGTTCCAAGCTTCAAGTCCCGAGTTCTCATCCGCGAGAGGCACCATCCTGGGTAAATTAAAGGCAGCGTGGCTCAGGTGGTAGGTAGGTACGTATCCCCACGAAATACGGGGTGGGAAAACCCTTTATCTCCAAGCCCATCGTTGGAGGTTGGCTTGGCAGGTACAAAACACTACCTAGGTACCTAGGTACATACCTAACATCAATCTCTTACCAATAGCAGTATCAAGTGTACATAGATAAAGGTCAACTAAGTACTAGAAGAGTCAAATAGACTACTAGTATATCAATTATGTAGGTAGAGACGCATAGACAAAGAAAGAAAGAAAAGTCACTGCCCCTCGTGATGCATAATGTATCTATGTATGTAAGTGTTGATATTGTACAGAGTTACCAGCTGATCAATCAGTCAATGAGTGGATGGCTGGATTCCCATCCATAACAAGCCTCATATCGGTTGGGGGAAGAACTGAGCCTGTCACAATCTTGAGTTTCGTCCTGTAAGTCACCCTCAGGTCAGGTACCGTCCCTCTTGCTGCACGTATTTGCATCAAGCCAGATTCATTGGATACCGCTTTCACACACACTCTCTTTCTTCAAAATTCGATGCGCCACTAATGGATGGAAGGAGAGGATTGGTTGGGCTGTACCTATGGATATGTTCTCGACTTCTACTACCTAAGATAAGTGGCTTTCCAATTCCATTGACAGGCCACGCGTGTGCATCGCGCATAACTCAGCACTTGCATTGCACAACCTACCATGAAACGTGGTTTCCCCTGCATCTAGAACAGAAAAACCCAGCGTCTACCAGCCAAATGGGCATAGGGTTATGCAAACCGTCTGCATTAGCCTGCACCTTATCAGGGGGCTTATTCAAGCATTAGTACCTACTTAAGTACATAGTAGTCAGGGACTGATAGGTAGGTACCTACACTAATGTGTACACTAGGTAGGCAGTCCCCCTTGTCCCCCAGCCTGAGCAGCAGCTCTTGGTGCACGGACCAATGCAGCACTTTGCACCGGTTCAGTAGCCTGAAAGAGATCCGATGGGGCCTTTAAGGTCTTTCTTTGGGTTCCAGCCTTACCCAACATGGCTTAGCAGACCTGATGCAGGCTCTGAGACCCTCATGGGCTGGCGATCCAAGCCCGCTAGCAGTGGGTTAAGTGGGGCGATTGGTGATGCCCCCCCAGTTGTGCTGCTTGCCCCATGTCCTCCTCTAATACCTACCTACCTTCCCAGGTACTAATAATCCTTCTCTCTTCTTTCCGCCCCTTGTCCCGTCTTCATCTCCCTCAACCCTCGCTTGCTTCCTCACCTTTGTTTTTTTTTTCCTCTTTCCCTCCCAACCACCAGAAGTCTTCGCTGGACCGAATTTGTATCTACCGCTAGATCCTATCTAATACATACACACGCTGCACCGGAGAACACGAGCCTGTTCCCTTTCGCTCTTTTCTAGCTTGTGAACCTACTACCTATTACACCGCACCTCGATCCGACTCTCCACTCTCACATTAGCTTCTTTCAAAACCACACATACAAGACTCTCTATCTAGACTTGTCTGAGACGCTCCGAGCCATTCGAATCCCCATTGTTGAGAGACATTCCACCTTGTGGTCTACCTCTACCAATTTTCCCTTCTTTCAATCCCAATTGAACTCGAAACCGCGAGCTTTTCTCGCCAGTTTCCCGTAGACCAACACCACCACCCGTTTTACCGTGGGACTTCTGCAAATCAAAACCAACACCATGCCGAGCCTTTTCGAGAAGATCCAGGCCAAGATCGAGCTCTACCGTCTTGAGCAGCGCTACACACGCAATCGCCACCGACGCTCTGCTTTCGTGAGCAATGCTATGTACGTCGACGGCGAGTATGTCTACCAGACTCCCAACACGACCGGCTCGTCGACCAACAGCTCCGCCTCCACTTCTGCCGCCTCATCCCCAGTCGAGCAGACCCGGCGCCGCAGCTTCGAGGATCCCGCTTCCCCCACCCACCAGAGCAGCAGCGAGATGGATACCTCGGCACGAAAGAAGCGGGCCAACCGATTCTCCGTCATGCCAGGGTTCGGCTCGCTGAGCTCCAAGAGCAGCATGCCGGATTGGAGGCAAAACGCCGTCGATGTGCGGGAAGTACGGTGATAGAACCATACACGGGTGATACCCATTGGGCCTATTCACAGACAATAGGACTACGAGGGGTTTTGGATAGAGGTGTCTTGTCTTTTTTTTAATGCACAAAAAGGCGGTTGGCTTTTTACTTGGATATACCACTTAATTTTGCTTTTGGCATACGGGAGGGGGGGCTAAGAGGATGGGAAGCACCATATCATTATGGCTCGTTCAATCGGGGCTGTTACGACTTATCACACCTATCATTTGAAGGACTCCTTTTTTTTATTTCAGTCTTACGCATATCACGATGCTCTACCCTCTTGACTTCTTTTTGGCTCAAGGTGATAGAAAGAGAAGTGGGGGGGGTTAAGAAGATAAGAGAGAGGGTACTTCTAACGAAGGACGATTCCCTCATCCAATCTTGTTCAACCCCCTCCTACTACTACTATAGAAAGGAGGTCTTCGTCGGCATCCTCGGCTTGGGAACACCAGAGAATAGCAAGGGGGGGGAAGGAGAAGAGGAAAGACCTCCAAGCTTGAAGGTTCTCACATTCTTATCATAACATTTCTTATTAACGCTTTTATGGGGGGTGAGGTATATTTATTATACACAGTTACTTAGACGACCTTCAGCCTGTTTGTTGTTATTATCATTATATCATGACTAGGTATCTTGGGTAGCCCACGTACTTACCTTTCTACCTAGGTAAATATACTAGAATCAAAATATCAAGCAATGTGATCTTGGGTAGCTATGCAGTCGTGAAATGGGAGTTTTGAATTGTCAGGCTTCACGAGCATCAGGAAAAGGGGGGTTTCACAACACCCACTACGTACTTCAACACACGGGTGTACTGTAACTAGTAGTGCTAGTGCCTACCTAGTGTGTGTGTAATACGATGCTTCGCATGCGGGCTGAGTAAATTGACGGTGTCACCTGGTATTTTGACGGTGATCCACCCACACTAAACCTGATATCGTTAGCCAAGCTTAGTACCCCACACCAGGTACAAAGCTCACAGTAATCTAAGTACCAAAGTTAAAAGATCGCGTCGCGTAAGGTCAGGGAGGCTAAGAGGGCTACGGAAGCAATGGGGGGGCTATCGGAAGCCGGAAGAGATAATCTGGAAGCCGGAGCAGTTATTTCGGTGAAGACAGCGCTTAATTAGGCCTTTTTTTTCTTTGCGTTTCTCGCTGAATTAGAAAAAATGAAATCAATTGACATACTGGAAGTGATATGGAGTAATTTGCGACGTGTAGTTTTTACTGACTATGTAAGTATGTCAAGACAAAATGGGTACCTAGAATACTCCAGACTTTGTACCTGAGAAGGGGTATTAAGGCTGACTAGCGATATCAGGTTTAATGTGGGTGGATCACCGTCAAATTACCAGGTGACACCGTCAATTTACTCAGTCCGTTCGCATGCGTCTTACCTACCTATTTACCCAGGCCTTGCCAGGCTTACCTACATCAAGTAGGTTACACAGGTATGCAAGGAACGGGTTTAGTACCTAGTTGTGGCACAGCTATCTACTTAGAGGTTAGGTAAGTGACTCAACTTAGGGGGGGTGATGATCGTCGATTTTTAGTTGGCTGGTAGATCGGGGGTAGATCAGATCTGATCCTCCACTCTCTTTTCTTACTTACATCTAGAACATAGGTATACTAGTGGCAAAGTACTAGGATCGCGATGGAAGAGGAGAGAGGGGAGAGGGGTTACACTTGGGGGTTACACTTGGGGATTGATCCCGTCGAATCGTAGTACTGTGTGTTACGTTGAGAGATTGGTTAGGTTAGTTTAGGTTAGGTTATGTTAGGTTAGGTATGACTGGAGGTAGAGAGGTGGCACGGCGTGGACATCAGTGTGTCGCGTGGCTTATAAGAATGGGATTCAGGGGTACTAAAGTATTGGAAGATTGGTGTGGTGTAGTACGACGACGGGGGAGGGTTTAAGTGGTGAGATTTAACATGGAAACATCAATGATAGGTGAAAGGTATAAAAGGGGTTAAGAGTCGAATTGGTATAAATTTGAACGGATCCTCATTCTATTTCTTCTTCTTCTTCTTCTACCCTTTCTGTGCCTTGTCCTGGCGATGAAATCAATCTATGAAGAACGTTATGTTTAAGCTTCAAGTCGGCTATTATACACCTAGGTATGATTTCTATGGTTGGTATGTAGAGAGACGAGGAGTTCTAAACGTTAGTCTATATAGGTCGTGCAATGTAGTCTATACGGAGCTAATTATCGAAACCCATCCAAGACAGGAGCTGCAAGGTGTTTAGTTGCCTGCCGGAAATACACAGAGAATAAGTCATGTCGTAGGTAATATCGAAGGTCTCGGAAATATGCATAGAGACATCATGCGGCGACATGCACGCACGAAATGCAAATCACGACATCGTTATTTTTTGACAGGTAGCTCATAAAGATCCCCCTTAACACCACTCTATTAATTTACTTCACATAATCCAGGTAGGTGGATGATATCTAATCATACAGACGAGTCCGAGTTACCTAAGTTCTCGTGACTCTTCTATCTCCGCCATCGCCATCACCCTCTCCCTGTCCTACCCCCCTTTGAGGAGATTTCTGCATATACCCCGACTACTTGAGTGATTCCAGTCAAAACAAGTGCCGGCCTGCTCCCCTTTCCCGTATCTATACTAACTTTACCATGCCGTTTCGTTTCCCACACCAGGAGCGCAGTGGCTCATTCACTCCTAGGAATTTTCATCCAGGGGAGGGGGCGTCCCTGATCACACATGACGAGGAATAAGTACTCGTCCCCTTAGTTCTCGGCGGTGGAGTTAGAGCGGCGACTGTGAACCTGAGAGCCGAGAGACCGGGCAGAAAGATCGATGGCTGTAGGAGAAAAGAAAATTACTCAAGTTAGTCATCAGACTCAAAAGTGATAACGAAGTAGATCTACTACCTAGGTCGAAAAGGGGGGAGAAGAGGAGGGAAAAGGGAAAAAAAGAGACATACCGTCAACTTGGCGAGCAAACGACCGCGGGTCGACAGACCCGTCGTTCTTCTCCAAGGCAATGGCCCGGGCGTCGACGGCCGCAGCGCTAGAGCTCGCTGCTGCTACGGCGGCACTCGACGATGCCGCAGCGGCGTTTGCACCCCTCGCCACGCGGGTAGGGGAGGCGCCCGCGAGGGAGGCAGCGGCGGCGAGGACGAAGAGGACGGTGCTGGTGAAGGCCTTCATTTTCGCTTTTTGACTTGGTTTTTTTATGCTGGTTCTAAAAGAAGAAAAATAAGAAGTGAGGGCAATGGAAGTTGTGTGTGGTGGTTTCAACAACGGGGTACGAAAAAAAAAAGATTTGTCAAGAAAAGGGGTGCTATAAAAAAACGAGCCGGTGTTCTCTCGGAGAAGCCTGGGCTCTTGTATGTACGTATAGAAAGGTAAGGACCGGTTTGATCTGTGATGTCGAAACTTTGTGGTTTGGAGTAAAGAAACAATACGTGAAGAGGATGTCCAATATATAGAACTCGAAGGCTAGTTTTGTCGTTGGCAGCACCCACAAGTTCGTCAGTCACTTATACAATGACGAACTCTGATCTGCTCCGCTTATACACACACACACACACTCTCTGTATGATGGTTAGTATGATTTGCACTGCTCATTCCAACTGTAGATCCCAAGAATAGGATACGCAGTAATAGGTACCAAGCACCCACCCCCATGGGTTTTGGCCATGGAGATGGGACGAAAGAAAAGAAAAAAGAGAAAGACAATGCGCGAGCGCGCGCGGCTCGTGCTCCCCACCACGGAAACAACCTCAGCATCGAAACGCGGGCTATCCTACCTAATCCTCCTAGGTAGTCTAGGTAGGCGAACGACGGCCGGTGGCCGTCGGGGCCCTTGGTAGGTAGGTAGTTGTTCATGTTGCAGCCGAAGCCTATCAAACCGGACCGTCCACGATGACCGGCAACAGGTGGGGAGGATCGGCATCTTGGCAGGTCAGAGGTTGCCCCAAGAGCCGCGCTGCGGCTCGACGCACGACACGATCGGCGTCCCTCGCGGACGATGGGATCGCCGCTTGTCGATCTCTCGCAGCTCAAAAATTGGTAGACCGCCCATTGGTTTGTTTGTCGATGGGTCGGTCGGCTTTTTCCTAGGGTCAAATCGAATTCCCCCCCTCCCCCCCATCTCAGATCTCCCCATCTAAACGTTTAACTCAGATGATATCTGAATAGGTAAATAAAACTGAAAACGCAGCACAGCAACCTGTGAAGTTTCGAGTAACATCTGTTGTGGTTTGGAATTTAGTTATTACCTACCTACCTATCCTGTCGGTTAGGTACTTATGCGAAAACAACAAAAGTAAACAAGGGAAGAAGAAAAAAGCAAAAGGTTGGCACAGGATCCGAAAACTAGACAAGGGGAGGGTTGCCTATAGGGGGGGGGGATGATCGTTATACAGCTGCAACTTGCAAAGTCTGGGGATGGGCCAGCAAGTTCCATCGTCCGCGCTAATCTCTTGTCCTCTGTTCTCCTATAAACTGGACCAACAAAGCCAGCTTCTGCGCCGACCGACTCGTTCTGATAGGCGATTGCAAATCGCAGACTCCATGACAACAAGCGCATCAGCTTTTGTGGCCCCCCCTCCGCCCTCCTTCTCCTGAACAAACATCAATCTTCTCGGTGCAGCCGCCACGTTCGGTCGTACTTCTGCTCTGCACTTATGCTGGGCTGCTGAAACTCGATTTGTCGTGCTATTGTTTACCGAGAGGGATGGCTTTTTTAGGGCGGTTTATGGAAGGGGAGGAAAGTAGAAGGTTAAAAAAAATACTACAACAACAAAAGACCATTTGGCTCTCGGATTGCCGTTGTAGGTAAGGCATCCCCGAACTTCGGCCGCAAGCCTGTACTATTTACTGCTACTTGCTCATAGGGGGGGGGGCGGGGTGATTTATCCGCGACGCCCCCCCCCCCCCCCTCAAGCAGAACGTCATGGTAGTATACTTACTACAGATGATACCTGAACAAGAGACGGAATAAGCGTGGCCCGCAACTTAAACCACCGGTCCGGTATCGAAGAGACGAAATCAGTCGATAAAATCTTGAGTACAGGTAAAACAACAATGGGGGAATGAGTGGGAAGAATGGAGTGTTGGTGCTGGACTGTAACTACCTAGATACTGCCGACTTACCCAATTCACTACAGATGCCGTTTGTTATGTCACAGAGTGTCCATCCACTCTACGCGACGTATCATGCTGTCTAGGTCGCCTTAGGCCTTTTAAACGAGTGAGGGCTTCTTTAAACCAGTTTCCAGATTAACAAGACACCAGAGTGACGGCCACGACATCGTATATTCAACTATACCACCACCACCTCCATGGCGTTAAGATAACCCCGATGGATACCCGGCTGCGGCGTGCCAGCCCGTGTAAGATCGGCCAGGTATAGCAAGTTGGCGCGCGAAACAAAAAGTGCCAACTCGTAGAGAGGGAGGCTCGGGTATTCTACCTAGGGCGACTAAGGGCGACTAAAGGAGATGATCGGTGCTAGGTATATCAAAAACATCACGGATGCGCAGAACGACGAAACGATCTGTGTCTATGTGTGCTTGGCTAATGGTTATTCTAAGCTAATAGCAGGACGGTTGCCACTATCAGGACTCTTTAAAAGTCTAAGCGTTACACACAGGGTTAAAAGCACTAATACAGATTAATAAAAATTTATTTTAATGCAGTGTTTAGCTATTATATATATATATATATTTTTAAAAGATCTATTTACGAAATGTAAAAAAAAGAAATTAATTTAATTAAAATGCACAAGCTACTTGCAACGTGCTTATAGTAATATAGCGCTGACATAATTGCTATAGTGTGCAGCGTTAACATAATAACTTTTTTATTAAAAAAGAAAATTATTACGTTTTTATAATATAAAGTTAAATATATAAAAAAAAGTTAATAGTATATAATTATATATTAATAAAAAAATTTTACTATTAGTTTAAAGCTAAAAGCTAAGATTTTTATGCGATTAAAAAATTTAATATAATGCTTATTTTATTTTAAATAAAAATGTTAATTTCGTTAATATTAATTTTTTTATACTTAACGTGCTTATTATTATAAATGCAAATAAATTAAAAGCTTTTATTTTTTAAAAAATTTTATTTAAATTTTTTAACTTTTAAATTAAATTATTAATTTTAAAAATTATTAAAAAAGTGTTTATTATTTTATTTTTTAATATAAATATATATATTATTAAAGTTAATAACGTTTATAAAGTTAAAAACTTTTTTTTATTAAGTTAATATTTAATTAAAACGCATAATAACTTTTATATTAATATATTTTTAGCTAAT